>CM058235.1:5224433-5471674 GCA_030180135.1 Orychophragmus violaceus | reverse complement strand
AGGAAAAGTGCCACGTGTCAAACATTCAGGGTTGCAGTTATAGGTGAAATGGCTAGTGAATTATAGGTATTAGGATTTGGACTTGTGGTACTCTCTTTTTCTTTTTTGTGGTCAAAGAGTAAAATGTGGTGTGTTTTGATTAAATCGACCCATAACATTGTATTTAATGTCCTAAACATTATATATTTCAAAATTATTTTCTTTTCTTTTTTGGTCAACATTTCAGAATTATTTTCTTTGTTGCCTTTTTAAACTTAAACTAGATTTTAACTCGCGATAAAAATTAAAAAATGTTGATATACTTTTAGAAAATTATACTATTTGAACGGGTATGTAATTTTAGCTCGTAAAATATTCGAAATAATTGTTTAATAATCAAATGTGTAGTGTTTTGTTAAATCAAAACTATCCGCGCGCGCGGCTGACCCTGACCTAAACGAATTACAGAAAAAAATCGGAGATAACTCGGGGAGTATTTGGCTATACTTGAAACACAACCACTAAAACTGTATTTCGATAACATCCACCTCTGTTCCATTCCTAACATAAGCATCATAAAATCTTCGGAAGACACTTTCAAAACGAGCTAAAATTGGACCAGATGCTGGAAAATTCCATTTTCTAGCAATTACGGTATACTCTGATCGGCGAGTTTCGACATTAGGGCCATACCATTCTTGAACCAACTTACAAACTCTTGACCCAATTTGTTCATTCCACTTCATATTGCATTGGTTCGGTTAGATTGCGTCATTTTAGTGTTTCAGCGGTTTTCAAATGTGTTCATACTCATATGCGCAGAGGATAGCTAGACTGTTAAATAGAAAAGCATTATGAAGAAACCACGAAACACAGAGAAAAATTGAATCAAACCAAAGCGAAGCAGTCAATGGCAGCATTCAGACAGACAAGAACATGGTCTTCACTTATAAATCTTACTTATATGTTTCTCAAAAATAGACCATTCGTGCATCCAAGGCACAACTAACATACACGAAGAGCTTAGTATGGTCCGAAACTGCCATCCTCTATCTGCTTCGAAGCGCCTGTTACATTTCAGTTACCTGATAAATCAGTCATGAAGTGGTTAACGCAAAAAGTTGTCCTAAACGTTAACTCATACCCTTCAAAATATGCGTTTTTGAGAATGGGAAGCCATAGATTGGTGCTCAAAATTGGCGCCTAGGAGGCCTAGCCTCAGCTTCAGAGACTCTAATTTGCCTGCCGTCCAAATCCTACACAGGGTACAGTAGAAGCATATCAATTGATATTTTGATTGATTGATCGCATAGTAAGTGTATATATTTGTATGAGTAAGAGACTGAAAGATACTTACAGCACCATTCAAGGTTCTGATGGCATTTTGGACCTCTTGAGCAGAGTTGTAAGTCACAAACCCAAAACCCTTGGATCGACCACTGTCCCTGTCGTAGATGACTCTGGCCTCAACAACCTTTCCTTGCTCCCCGAACAGACTCTCAAGAGCCATGTCATCGACTCCCCAAGACAAGTTGCCGACATAAACAACGGTTTCCTGAACCAGCATTAGAACCTCCACCTCCACCGTATCCAGAACCAGAGCTTCCAAAGCTGCTTCTGGGTCCTCTAGAGAAGGAATCTTCCCTCTTTGGTGGAGGAGGACCGGCATTTACTCTCAAGGGTCTACCTTCCAACTCCTGCAATTTCACATAAGAATGATTAACTAAACAACCAGAAAGCCTATGCAATAAGGACAACAACACAAAGGTATCAGATTTTATCTTTAGCAGCCAGAACAATCCACAAGTTTGAAGATTTTTTCATTCAGCTTTGACAAGTTTACTTTCCAAGACACTAAATGCAGCTTATCAATGGAACATAAAACAGTATAAACACATCAAGTATCCACCAAACTAAAACCACAAACGCACACCAACAAGTAGAGCAATTCGTAAGAGAATTCAAATCCACAATTGAAGATAAGAGTAAGGTAGAGAAGTATATTCTTACATAGCCATTGAACTGCTGCTCAGCTGCCTCAACTTCAGAGACTGAAGACATAGTCACGAATGCGAAACCCCTGCTTCTTCCTGTCACTTTGTCATAGATTACCTACAAGACAAACACCAAAAACGATACTCAGTAATCTCAATAACACAAATCTATCTTTATCTCTTCTCTAATTCTCATTGTGACCCAATACAAAGCAAAAAAGAATAATTGTTTCTTCTAAACAAACTAGATCCCAAATTCGACATCACATCAACCAATAAAATGAAGAATCGAAAACTCAGATATTTATACCTCAACCATCTCAACAGTTCCGGCGCTCTCGAATAGCTGAGCGAGCTGAGCACTATCAACATTAAAGGGAAGGTTACCAACGAAGAGTTTAAGGTCAGCAGAGAAGGATTGCTCTTGCTGCGGCGCCGCGTCATCAGAGAAAACGTTGTCTTCTTCGACCTCAAAGTCATCCGTAACCGCAACGTTACGGACGAAGCGAGACGCGGCAGAGTTCAATTTGACGGCGGAGGAAGCGAAGATGGAGACGGATTCGGAGTTGAGTTTGAAAGAGACGGAAGGAGGTAAGAGGGAAGCGGAGGCGGGTCTAGAGACGCGGAATGGAAGGGATTTAGGGTTGAAGGTAGAGAGAGCGAGAGACGAAGCTGAAGCAGCCATGGCTTGAGAAGAAGAGATAAGGTTTTCGCTTTAGGGGTTTTTCGGTTGAGAGTGGAGATAAGATGGAGAGTGTTTGATATTTATGGGCGGAAAATCAGAAAAATAAATAAACAATAATAATCTTTGCGCTTGCACAAAGTATCTCACCCTCATTTTTATTTACAAATTCTACCTGAAACTATTGTTTTGCTAAATTTTCTCATTTTTCAGTTTCTTTTGTATAAGACTATATACATTGATTTTTAAATTCAACACCCTACTTTTTACTTTTTAACACTTCACATCATCTTCTCTTTCATCCACCTAATAATCTAACACTCATACAATTTTTTTTTTATACAATGGTTATGTTTAATAAAAAATTCAACACCCTATCCATTATTTTTATTTTACATTTCTATTTTCTTTTTATATTTTTATAATTACATATTAATAATAATTATTGATTGAAACTAATCTTTTATTTTTTGTATAATTTTTAAAGTATAAAATTTATTTATTAAAAGATAATTAAAAATTGTAATAAAAGATATATTTTTTATATGTCCAAATGAAATAAACCAAATCTCTATTAATAGAGCGCAAAAAATAATAAATTTTGATATATAAATATAAAAATAAAATTTAATTTTATGAAAAAACATTTGAGTTTAAATAGTTAGGATGAGATACAAAAAACTTATGAATATTGACATCTAATAGATAGATAACACAAGTTCTTGGTGGACCCAGATTTTTTTGATTTCAACACGTTGAATAGATTCAACTAGTGTGAATCCACATAGGATTTTTGGCATTTTCAACATCCTCATTGCAAGCATTAAACAGTTGAATTTTTTATTCAACTAGCCCGTTGTAAGTAGTCTAACATTTGAATTAGTTGTGAGTATCCCGACTTTTATCCGTCCAAATTATCTGATTTTAAAAAATAAAATAAATGAAATTATTTGCTTGGATGGTAAAACATTTTTTTAGGGGATAAGAATAATTATCCAAAATATTTAAATACCTGTTTAAATAGTTATTTTTTAAAAATAAAATTATATTTATTAATAATAACAATCTAATCAATGAAGGTCGTGTCTTTCAGATTTATTTCTTTGTATTTTTTATTTATAATTTCTATTTAGTTAAAAAATGTGTATTTTCATTATAAAGTCGCGTCTTCTAATTGTGTTTTTTAATCGTAACCTTTCAAATCTTATATATAATTTCACACATCTTCGTCTATTTTTTAAAACAACTTTTCGAGTATTCCATTTTTTTCTTATTTGAAATAAGAGTTGTTGTTTAAAATATCAATCATCTATATTTTTAGACAAAAGTTTTTAGATTTTATATTATATTCATCTAACCACATAATTTTTCTTCTACTTTTTCTCTACACATCTTACTCTTGGTTCTTTCTAATAAGCATATCCTAAATTAGAATTAGATTTCACACCACAAAAACAAAAGGAAGTTAACCACAACATTAATCTCAAGTATATAGTTTTTACGGATTAAGCTCATATATTTTTCACATATAAATTCTACTTTCGTTAAAAGGTATGAGTATTTATTATACGGTTACATCTTTTAGTTATGTTCTTTATTCACAACCTTTGAAATAATATTTATTTTTAAACATCTTTTCTATTCTTTAGACACAATTTTTTAAGTTTTTCATTTTATTCATCTAATATGTTTTTTCTTCGTGTTCTCTTTTTGTTCACTTTTTTGTTCTTTTTCTAACAATCATATCATAACTTAAAATCAGATATTACACTCACATAGACACAAATAACTTAATCACAAATAATAATATAAAAAATACCAAATAACTTATATTTTCATGAAAATGTGTATCTTTTTGTTTTATAGTCACTTCTTTTAATTGTGTCTTTTATTCATAATCGTTCAAATCATATATATTGTTGTAAACATCCTTCAACTGTTTTTTTTTAACACACAAGTTGTTTGTTTTCCATTTGTTCCTTCTTTGGAATCATAACTATTGTGTAAGATATCAATCATCTATTTTTTGAGACACAAATCTTTAGTTTTTTTATATTATATTCATCTAACCCATCACTTTTTTTATTTATTTATGTTTACACATCTTATTATTTTATTCTTCTAACAAGCATATCTTTACTCTTTTTTTTGTCACAAACAAGTATATCTTTACTTAAAATCAGTTCTAACACCTACAAAACACAAATAACTTTACTACAACATCAATACCAAGTACATATTTTCAAAATCTTTACGAATTAATCTCTTGACACTTTTTCGCATATAGCTTCTAATTTCGTCAAAAGATGCATGTTTTTATTTCGCGATCACGTCTTTTAGTTATGTTTTTTAATCACAACATTTGAAATAAAATGTATAGTTTAAAACAACATTCTCTATTTTAAGACACAATTCTTTAAGTTCTTCATTTTATTCATCTAACATGTTTTTTCTTCTTTTCCTCTATTAATTTCATTCTTTTGTTTTTTCTTCTTACAATCATATCTTAAATAAAACCAGATATATCACCAATATATACACACACACAAAAAAACTTAATCACAACAAGCACCAAAGTACATTGTTTCATAGTAAATTAAAATATGAGTAAATATTCTATTTATCAAGCGTACAATTCATCTACAAAATGTCATGAAGTAAAATTATCTTCTTCATGTACCAATCTACCAACAATTAACTCCACAAGATTATGCTTTCATATTTGTAAATGATAATTGTAGTTTTCATTAATGAGTCTTTATTGTCAAATTCAGTTTTCAAATTATACAAATTTGATCTATATAGCAGTTCATTTCTTATGAAAACATGAAAATAATTTGAATTTGGAAATAGTTCTAATCATAATTATGACACGAACAATTTTCCACTTATGTTTTTTTAATGGTTTAAATCTTAATTCAATGTTTTAATTACCTGTGTATTTGATTTTATGTGTAGAATATCAACCAATAACATATATGATAATATTATCACAAAATTTAATGATGAAAGTATTTTTCAATAATGAATTTTCATTTCCAAATACATTTTCAAGATTAAAGAAATTGTATATATATTAGTTCATTTCATGTGGAAACATGAAAATCATTAGAATTAGGAATTAGTTATAAATATCATTATAATTAGGAAATATTTACAAGTTAGAGATTTATTAAATGAGGGTCAAATCTTTTTAATTAGTGAATTTGAAGTTTGGAAATCCTAACAAAACTACTAAATATCACCTCATCGTTTTACCATACGAATTAACGACCATTCGACGTTTGAAGCCGTCGATGAAGCATTGGTCTCAATTAGATTTGAGAATTTTATTTTCTTAATTACAATCAATTTCTTCAATTAGCAAATACAACTCATCAATTTAACGGTAATCTATAAAAATATTATCAATATTTTGATCATATTTATTTTATTTAAACATCTGTGGTAATTATAGTAATGCTTATATTTTCATAGATGTCATTTGTATTATAAACGAGTGAGGATTGTTTGAATTTCAAAACAGTGAGATCAATTCAAAATTACCAATAGATGTTTTAATTGAAAGGTATTGAGTTTTCATATTGAATTTTCAGTCATATGAATCATTTATTATACATTATGAAAAGCAATGACATATTTTAACTAATACAATGAGAGTAAAGTTTATCTAACCATTTAAGTTTGGGGAGAAAAAATTGCACATTAAAAAAAAATAGTGGATAAAATACCAAAAAGCAAAATCATTATAATAGTAAGTGTCAATCAATCCAAAACTTTATTTGTATTTCTTTATTTTCCCGAAAATCAATATATATATAAATAAGTCTTTTCGAATTTATTTCTTTGTATCTTTTCGTATGTAACTTCTATTCGTCAAAATATGCGTTTTTCATTCTATGGTCACATATTTTAATTGTTTATTTTAATCACAAAATTTCAAATCCTATATATATATATATATATATATATATATATATATTAATATATTTTTTGGGTCTTCACTATGTGCTTCCTTTGAAATCACAATTTTATTTAAGATATCAATCATCTATTTGTTTAGACAAAAAAAACTTTAGGTTTCTATTATATTCATATAACCGTATTATTTTTGTTTTTTTTTTTATATTCATCTTACTTAATATGTTCTATCCATACAAACATAAATCATAAAAATAAATAACGTATAAGAAAAAAATAAGCAAAATATAAGCAATATATAACTGGAAAATTAAAATGTAAGACAATAAAACAAAAAAACCTAAGATGAAATTTATAATAACAATTTTTTTTTTATATTTAAACTTAGTTTTGAAATACTAAATTTTTAATTTTAAATTATTTACATTTGTGTAGAATAAAACAGCTAGTTATTATCAACATTTCTCTGCAATTGTTGTGTGCGTTCTGCATATTCAAGAAGTGGCTTATCAGCTCAAATGGTCACCAAGTACAACATTCAATCCTTCTCTCCAAGAGCCGCAACTTATAAAAACCTTGAGCAAATCAGTAAATGATGCAGTTACTCTAAATCAGCTGATTAAAAGGTGACTGTTAAAAATAGAACTAAAGGCTAAAGTGAGCTATCCAAGGAACCTCACATCTGGACAGGAGGAAGTATTCATCAAAGGGAGCATGAGGGAACAACAAATTCTTCAGTGTGACCTTGGGGACAAGGTCAGTTTCAATGGGCCTGGTAATGATACATACGAGTCTACACATCCACAGGTACTCTACCAATATCGCAGGAAAAAAGGGAAGATTGTACTCCTGGGTGTAAGACAACATTTCTCAGCAACAGATATGCCACTTCTGCTGGGACAAGAGATTGTTTTCCATCTTACATCTTTAACTGAGGTAAGAATCAACCCTACTGTCCTAGGACTTCGACTAATAAATACAACGGGAGAGCTTGTGAATACTATAACTACTCTGAGGCGACGGGTGGAAAAAGAAGCATTACAAGCAGAGACAACGGACATCTTATACACCAGAGACAACAACAAATCAGGCCATGAGGATGTGTTAGTGAAACGGAAGGGCTTGCCCGGCCTTGACTATACTTGGGAGTGGCAAAGCAACAAGGAACAACAATCTCTTCAGTATGACCTTGAGGACAAGGTCAGTTTTAATGGCGCCGGTAATGATACATGTGTATCTAAAGGAGAAGAATATACACATGTGAACAGAGCTGGTGGATGGGTGACGTGGAGAAATGTTATAGAAGGAGAGAGAGAGAATAAGCGTGGACAGTAGCTCAGGATGGATGACTCAGCATCATCACATGGGAGGTTGAGGGTGTTGAGCAAAGGGGTCGCTTAGTATATAAAGTCTAGGCATAGCTCTTTTGTGATTTATCGATTGTATTGCGATCATAGTTGAGGGGAGGTGAGAATCCTCCATTATAAACCTTCTCTTAGCTTGTATTCGGTTCTAATCATTCAATAAAAGTACTTGTTATTCATCTTTGTCACCTACACGTATCAACTTGGTATCAGAGAGAGTTACGTGACCGGGAAACATGGTGCCTACAAAAGAAAATGGTGTCGAGAAAGCGATGGAGAATCTGCAACTCGACGGAAGGATCGCAGTGTTGGAGGGAAGTTTCACAGCGATGGGGGTAAGGATCGCGGCGGTGGAGACGGTTGTCGACAAGATCAGGAGCGTTTTGGATCGCATTGAAAGACTCCGGATGGGTGGTCGATGTCCTCTAGAGGTTGAGAAAACTGAAGGAGATGAGATCGTGACTGATGTCGGAGAACTTTTGGAGAGAATCGATCAGATTCTAGACCAAGATCAGCTGATGATTGTGCCGGATGAAAAGGAAACTAAGGGAGAAGAGATCCAGAGTGAGGTCGGAGGGTTTATGATGAAGCGAAGCGATCCGATTCTATACCAGGATCAGCTAATCGGTGCGACAGAGGCGATGAAAGTAGCAGAAGAAGAGCATTCGGGTGAGCACAGCCAGTACATGAAAAAGAAGAAGAGATGGAAGAAACGATTTCAGGAGATCAAAGGTACTTTTGAGAACACATTTCTGAGCTGTGAGGGAAAGGGGTTTGTGTATGTTAATACAAAAAGGAAGGGTACGTATCATCATGAAAGGAAGCTTACAAAAACCAAGAGGGATAGATATGCCTACCAGGTGTTCGACAGAATGCATCTGAGAAGAAACAAGGTGAAGAAGAAGTATGCTAGGAAAGGCCTCAAGCATGACCGAGAGGGTAATCAAAGGACCTACGGCAAACTCTCGTGGAAATACAGATCAGATAAGAAGCAGCTGGTCAGATGGAAGAAATGCAAGTTCAAACAGAAGCACAACCTGCTTAAGAATAACATCAAGGAAATGTTATCGATGGTACAGTATGGGAAGTTGGCGTTAGCTGACAATGTGAGAAAGAGAGCTAAGTATAAGGGTCTCCGGCTTGTTACAATGGGATGGACGAAACTCAGGATCAAACTAAGGAAACAAAGGGGCAGATACAAGCGCAAGTACAAAACGGAATGTGTTCATATGCTTAGTGAGGTGTGGCTTGAGGAAAGTAAAAGAGAAACCTAGAAAAAGATATGAAGGAGGAGGTGATCTATACGTTATATCTAATTAAGATGTGGTTTTGGCCAGAAGGTGCAAAGAAGAGCAGGATATTCAAAGACTTAGGTTCTGTCTTGATACATATCTCTGCATACCAGATAATGGAAATGGCTTCACGGCAGATTGAGGTTAAACACGGTGGCTTAATGACAGTGCAGGAAGAAGGCATCGAAGACATGGAACTTAATTTGAAAGACTGCAAGATGATTGCTTATTTCTTATCTCTGGAATGGGGCACCGCAAATGAAACTTTGAGAATGCAGTGGCTTGAAACGTTGGAAAGAATGGCAGTTTATGCGACGGAGCAGGTAAGGAAGTACAAAGAGAAAGGAAGCACATTATCTCTACAAAGAGATTCCAGGCTGTGTAATGCATCAGTCTGCCTCTACACATTATTGAATGTTCTGCAACATAAAGGAGAGGGAATCGTGGTGGAGCATGAGGGTTTGCAGGTTAATTACAAAAAGACTTATACGCACCCACCTGCAGAATTGTTCTGGGAATTGTATGCTTTCATACTTTTGATAGAAGTTAAGTTAGAGCAATACATTTTGGAGTGAACAGGGGTGAGGAACTGCAGGGGATCAGTATCTACTTGCAAAAAGGTGCCAACTCTCACTCATATTTCTCTACCATGCGAGGACGATCATTCCGTGAAGGGGAGCTGATTATAGTCAAAATCTCAAAGCTATTTGGGGAACTAGTGCAAGAACATTATGATGAGAAACTAGGGAGTAAGGGAAGTGTTCTGAAGACAAAAAGAGGGACTAGAGAGATGAGGGAGAGGGCGACTGTTATAAGGGGTATCAATCAACATTTCTCTGCAATTGTTGTGTGCGTTCTGCATGTTCAAGAAGTGGCTTATCAGCTCAAATGGTCACCAAGTACAACATTCAATCCTTCTCTCCAAGAGCCGCAACTTATAAAAACCTTGAGCAAATCAGTAAATGATGCAGTTACTCTAAATCAGCTGATTAAAAGGTGACTGTTAAAAATAGAACTAAAGGCTAAAGTGAGCTATCCAAGGAACCTCACATCTGGACAGGAGGAAGTATTCATCAAAGGGAGCATGAGGGAACAACAAATTCTTCAGTGTGACCTTGGGGACAAGGTCAGTTTCAATGGGCCTGGTAATGATACATACGAGTCTACACATCCACAGGTACTCTACCAATATCGCAGGAAAAAAGGGAAGATTGTACTCCTGGGTGTAAGACAACATTTCTCAGCAACAGATATGCCACTTCTGCTGGGACAAGAGATTGTTTTCCATCTTACATCTTTAACTGAGGTAAGAATCAACCCTACTGTCCTAGGACTTCGACTAATAAATACAATGGGAGAGCTTGTGAATACTATAACTACTCTGAGGCGACGGGTGGAAAAAGAAGCATTACAAGCAGAGACAACGGACATCTTATACACCAGAGACAACAACAAATCAGGCCATGAGGATGCGTTAGTGAAACGGAAGAGCTTGCCCGACCTTGACTATACTTGGGAGTGGCAAAGCAACAAGGAACAACAATCTCTTCAGTATGACCTTGAGGACAAGGTCAGTTTTAATGGCGCCGGTAATGATACATGTGTATCTAAAGGAGAAGAATATACACATGTGAACAGAGCTGGTGGATGGGTGACGTGGAGAAATGTTC
The DNA here is from genome assembly GCA_030180135.1 of Orychophragmus violaceus. NCBI lineage: Eukaryota > Viridiplantae > Streptophyta > Magnoliopsida > Brassicales > Brassicaceae > Orychophragmus > Orychophragmus violaceus. The sequence goes on along the minus strand of CM058235.1, from coordinate 5,460,772 downwards.
TAGAAGGAGAGAGAGAGAATAAGCGTGGACAGTAGCTCATGATGGATGACTCAGCATCATCACATGGGAGGTTGAGGGTGTTGAGCAAAGGGGTCGCTTAGTATATAAAGTCTAGGCATAGCTCTTTTGTGATTTATCGATTGTAATGCGATCATAGTTGAGGGGAGGTGAGAATCCTCCATTATAAACCTTCTCTTAGCTTGTATTCGGTTCTAATCATTCAATAAAAGTACTTGTTATTCATCTTTGTCACCTACACGTATCAACTTGGTATCAGAGAGAGTTACGTGACCGGGAAACATGGTGCCTACAAAAGAAAATGGTGTCGAGAAAGCGATGGAGAATCTGCAACTCGACGGAAGGATCGCAGTGTTGGAGGGAAGTTTCACAGCGATGGGGGTAAGGATCGCGGCGGTGGAGACGGTTGTCGACAAGATCAGGAGCGTTTTGGATCGCATTGAAAGACTCCGGATGGGTGGTCGATGTCCTCTAGAGGTTGAGAAAACTGAAGGAGATGAGATCGTGACTGATGTCGGAGAACTTTTGGAGAGAATCGATCAGATTCTAGACCAAGATCAGCTGATGATTGTGCCGGATGAAAAGGAAACTAAGGGAGAAGAGATCCAGAGTGAGGTCGGAGGGTTTATGATGAAGCGAAGCGATCCGATTCTATACCAGGATCAGCTAATCGGTGCGACAGAGGCGATGAAAGTAGCAGAAGAAGAGCATTCGGGTGAGCACAGCCAGTACATGAAAAAGAAGAAGAGATGGAAGAAACGATTTCAGGAGATCAAAGGTACTTTTGAGAACACATTTCTGAGCTGTGAGGGAAAGGGGTTTGTGTATGTTAATACAAAAAGGAAGGGTACGTATCATCATGAAAGGAAGCTTACAAAAACCAAGAGGGATAGATATGCCTACCAGGTGTTCGACAGAATGCATCTGAGAAGAAACAAGGTGAAGAAGAAGTATGCTAGGAAAGGCCTCAAGCATGACCGAGAGGGTAATCAAAGGACCTACGGCAAACTCTCGTGGAAATACAGATCAGATAAGAAGCAGCTGGTCAGATGGAAGAAATGCAAGTTCAAACAGAAGCACAACCTGCTTAAGAATAACATCAAGGAAATGTTATCGATGGTACAGTATGGGAAGTTGGCGTTAGCTGACAATGTGAGAAAGAGAGCTAAGTATAAGGGTCTCCGGCTTGTTACAATGGGATGGACGAAACTCAGGATCAAACTAAGGAAACAAAGGGGCAGATACAAGCGCAAGTACAAAACGGAATGTGTTCATATGCTTAGTGAGGTGTGGCTTGAGGAAAGTAAAAGAGAAACCTAGAAAAAGATATGAAGGAGGAGGTGATCTATACGTTATATCTAATTAAGATGTGGTTTTGGCCAGAAGGTGCAAAGAAGAGCAGGATATTCAAAGACTTAGGTTCTGTCTTGATACATATCTCTGCATACCAGATAATGGAAATGGCTTCACGGCAGATTGAGGTTAAACACGGTGGCTTAATGACAGTGCAGGAAGAAGGCATCGAAGACATGGAACTTAATTTGAAAGACTGCAAGATGATTGCTTATTTCTTATCTCTGGAATGGGGCACCGCAAATGAAACTTTGAGAATGCAGTGGCTTGAAACGTTGGAAAGAATGGCAGTTTATGCGACGGAGCAGGTAAGGAAGTACAAAGAGAAAGGAAGCACATTATCTCTACAAAGAGATTCCAGGCTGTGTAATGCATCAGTCTGCCTCTACACATTATTGAATGTTCTGCAACATAAAGGAGAGGGAATCGTGGTGGAGCATGAGGGTTTGCAGGTTAATTACAAAAAGACTTATACGCACCCACCTGCAGAATTGTTCTGGGAATTGTATGCTTTCATACTTTTGATAGAAGTTAAGTTAGAGCAATACATTTTGGAGTGAACAGGGGTGAGGAACTGCAGGGGATCAGTATCTACTTGCAAAAAGGTGCCAACTCTCACTCATATTTCTCTACCATGCGAGGACGATCATTCCGTGAAGGGGAGCTGATTATAGTCAAAATCTCAAAGCTATTTGGGGAACTAGTGCAAGAACATTATGATGAGAAACTAGGGAGTAAGGGAAGTGTTCTGAAGACAAAAAGAGGGACTAGAGAGATGAGGGAGAGGGCGACTGTTATAAGGGGTATCAATCAACATTTCTCTGCAATTGTTGTGTGCGTTCTGCATGTTCAAGAAGTGGCTTATCAGCTCAAATGGTCACCAAGTACAACATTCAATCCTTCTCTCCAAGAGCCGCAACTTATAAAAACCTTGAGCAAATCAGTAAATGATGCAGTTACTCTAAGTCAACTGATTAAAAGGTGGTTGTTAAAAATAGAACTAGAGGCTAAAGTGAGCTATCCAAGGAACCTCACATCTGGACAAGAGGAAGTATTCATCAAAGGGAGCATGAGGGAACAACAAATTCTTCAGTGTGACCTTGGGGACAAGGTCAGTTTCAATGGGCCGGGTAATGATACATACGAGTCTACACATCCACAGGTACTCTACCAATATCGCAGGAAAAAAAGGAAGATTGTACTCCTGGGTGTAAGACAACATTTCTCAGCAACAGATATGCCACTTCTGCTGGGACAAGAGATTGCTTTCCATCTTACATCTTTAACTGAGGTAAGAATCAACCCTACTGTCCTAGGACTTCGACTAATAAATACAATGGGAGAGCTTGTGAATACTATAACTACTCTGAGGCGACGGGTGGAAAAAGAAGCATTACAAGCAGAGACAACGGACATCTTATACACCAGAGACAACAACAAATCAGGCCATGAGGATGCGTTAGTGAAACGGAAGAGCTTGCCCGACCTTGACTATACTTGGGAGTGGCAAAGCAACAAGGAACAACAATCTCTTCAGTATGACCTTGAGGACAAGGTCAGTTTTAATGGTGCCGATAATGATACATGTGTATCTAAAGGAGAAGAATATACACATGTGAACAGAGCTGGTGGATGGGTGACGTGGAGAAATGTTCTAGAAGGAGAGAGAGAGAATAAGCGTGGACAGTAGCTCATGATGGATGACTCAGCATCATCACATGGGAGGTTGAGGGTGTTGAGCAAAGGGGCCGCTTAGTATATAAAGTCTAGGCATAGCTCTTTTGTGATTTATCGATTGTAATGCGATCATAGTTGAGGGGAGGTGAGAATCCTCCATTATAAACCTTCTCTTAGCTTGTATTCGGTTCTAATCATTCAATAAAAGTACTTGTTATTCATCTTTGTCACCTACACGTATCAATGGGTGATAACCCGATGAACCCAGTCTTCATCCCTTCTCCTGAACCCGTAGAAATCACATATGATTTTATAAACCGCATAAACTACCATATAATAAGAAAACAATATGTGTGATTACCTCCATTCAGACGCTGTCTAGATGGCCGTCTAGGCTTGGATTTAAAACAGTTACCGCCTAGACGACTGCCTATGCCAGATTTCAAAATAGTGACTAACACACTATATATGGTTTAACATAAGGCTATGTGCTATTTTTATTATGCAGGGAAAACTCCCCAGACAGCCCATCTCAAACTTTTTAAAATCTTTAGATATTAGATTCAACATGACGATACAAGCGAGTGTGATTATTCAGAAAGTGGCTGAGAGAGATCACTTGAAGCTGCGGAACACGAATCCATATGATAACCCATTCAACTAATACCAAGACCCAGAAGATTTGAATAATTGTGTTAAAGGACTTAGTACTATCCGGATCCGGATTCAGCATTCCAGTTATTCATTTTTCGGAGCAGTTTCCGGATCGGATCTGAATCCTGAATCGGATCCGGATTCCGGATAATAATCACATACCTAGTAAATATAAATAAGATTATATAATAAATAAAAACATAATAATTATATTATACAAGTTTAATTTTTGGTTATTATTATTATTTATTAGTTTATTTAATTATTATTTTTTATAAAAGATTTAAAAAATCGGATCTATCCAAATAGTGTCCGTAATATTTAAAGTTTGAAAATAAACGGATAAACAATTAAATAAACATATATATATATATATATATATATTACAAAAGAGTAAAAATTTTGCCCCACATAAATTCCGTTTAATCTCTGATTACTATCAGATCTATATCCGCAAACGCTCATCCTAGCCGTCTAATTTTGGATGGACAGTGGAGACGTGCCAAGGCAAAAAAAAATCTGTGAGACGATGATATTTTAACTAAAAGCCAATGGACAGATCTTCTTCAACTTGCTCCAGAAAAACAAATATCTTTTAACAAATTCAAGTATTGAATCATACAAACGTGTCCCTTCAAAACAAGTTTTGAAAAATGATTTATTTGGATAACAGAAAATTGAAGTTCTTGAACTACTAATGAAAGTAAAAAAGACAGCCAAGAATCACTTCTTTAAGTTTCTATAGAGAGACAGTGTTTTGTTTCTTGTCTTTGTTGCTTCCTTGTCCCTTTTTGATCATTCTAGATAGAACATCAGCTTGCTTTGTGTTCCCTTCCTTGTTTAAGCTCTTGATCAGTTCATCACAGCTCTTCCAATCACTTGAACTTCCTTTCCCCATGATCTTACACAGAACCGAGTACGCATTCAGAGTCTTACCAGCTCCTAAAAGCGCATCCAACACCTTGTCGTAACTCGAAAACTCTAAGCTAAGATCTCTCTCCAACCCGAAATCTAACAGCTTCAATGCTGCAATCGTCTTCCCTTTCTCACTCAGGACAGATAAGAGGCTGTCCAAATCAGGTGAGTGTCCATTTTGATTGAGAAGATCTATACGCCCGAGGGCTTCCTCAACGTGCCCTCTCATTAAGAGAGCTTCCAAGATCTTGGCAACCAAATCCATGTTGTCTGCGACGCCTACGTTTTTATCTATCATGATCATCATCACACGGCTTGCTGTCTGCACCCTACCATCCTCGAACAAACTCTCAATCACTGACCTGAAAAGGGATGAATCTGGGACATGCCCGTCTTCTATCATGCTGTCTAGAGCGGTCTTGGCGTCTCCAGGCTCCCCTTTGCTCATGTAGCTCTTGATGAGCAGCTCATATGCGTTTGCTTCTCTAGGGACACCTCTCCTCGACATTATCTTTAGAATCTCGTAGCTAGAATCCGGGTTACCTTCCTTTGCATGCCCGCGGATAAGATTGTTCAATGCATCTTGATCTTGAACACCTCTTTTCATCAACTGACGGAATAGCACTTCTGCTTTCGATGTTTGGCCATTGTTGCATAAATACTCGATGATTGGGTTATAAGCGCTGGGCTCCATTTCCAGAGTATCCTGATGATTCAATATGATTTCTTTCTCAACTAAAATGTCCAAAAGCTTGATAGCACGATTGTATGCATTAGCCTTGCATTGGTTCTCGATTAAGACACCGTAATGTCCCGCTTCTGCTGGAACGTTTAGTGTAGCCATGGCTTTGAGAACCTCAGTGGCTGCCGCCATATCCCCAGCTTTACTCTGGGAAACCAAAAGCTTAAGGAAGATCGAGTTATCATTTGGAGCAATGTGTTTCGCCATCATGTTCTTCAATATATTCTTAGCCTCCACCATTTTCCCTGCATCACAAAGACCTGGCAACAACGTTGAGTACGTGGTAGCATTAGGCTCAATACCAAAAGATCTCATCTCCTCGAACATCCTCAACCCATCATCAACTCTGTCCACAGCAAGATATCCTTTAATCATCGTGGTGTAGCTCACAACACTAGGCATAATGTTTTTCCCCTTCATCTCCACAAACAACTTCTCTGCCTCGTCCATCTTCTTGAACCGGCAGTACCCATTAATCATACTGTTATACGTAACAACATCAGGCGAGATCCCTCGACTGATCATATCTTCATAGAATCTCAAAGCAGTCTCGAGCCTCAAAGATAAAAAGAATCCCCACAACATTAGATTATAAGTGTGTCTAGTTGGCTCTATACCTTCACTTACCATCTTATTGAAATACCGTTTGGCCATCATATACCGACCACGCCTGAGAATCACCTTGAACAGAGTATCATACGACTTGATCGTCCTCTCCACACCTAAATCCTTCATTTTCTGAAAGATCTTAACAGACTCTTGAACGATACCGGCTTTGCCATAGCTCTCTATGAGAACCTTAAACATATCCTCATCCCAAGCCAGACCCTTTTCAGGCATATCGAAGAGAATGCAACGAGCATGATTGAGCTTCTGGGCCTGTCCCAACATCTCAATCATTTTCATATGCGTATCTCTATCATGTCGGATCAATCCGGATCTCTCTGACCACCGGAAGAATTGAAGAGCGTGATCAAGTTTCCGTGCACCGTGCAAGACATTATACACTAAAGAATGATCCCATTCCGGTACGAGATCTCGGATCGAGTTCTGTAAACGGGTTGTCCATTCCCGATTATCCATCATTCTACATATTGTATCCTCTAGCTTTTCATGGTTTTGACGCTTACCTCGTTGGAATCTCTCCCTGAGTGGTCTCCCCTCCGTTGGTGGTGCTGAAGAACCCGGATTTTTCGTCTCGGGTTTTGCTGCATCGGGAGAATGGGTTTCTGGGTTTTCGCCTGGATTCTGGGTGACTTCAATTGTTGAGCTGAATAATCGGGAGAATGAGAGGGAAATTGAGTCTGACGATCTGGGAAGCGAGAGATAAACCCTAGCTCTCCATTGACAAGGTTTAGATCTGGAAATGAAAGCCATTACAGCAGATAAATTCCCGTGATTTGAAATGGTTTTTTCCAGAAAAAGCTTCGTTTATAGAATCTCTGTTTCCGAATTTCTGAAAATTTCAATCCACATGAACTAGTGGAAGAAGGAAGGAAGACAGCAAGAGTTTTAGTGAAGTGTAGGGTTTAGGGAGGAAATGGAGTACTGAATCCAAGTTCTTACTCCGGGTCGGGTATGCGCCTTAAGTTGAACTCGGCCCGTTTTCTGTTACAATCCAGCCCGGCTTGGGTGCATATGGGCCTTCACGAGGTTAATCAAAGTTTAACTCATTAGTTAAATCGAATCCGAACCGAAAAGTAGAATCGAATCCGAATTTGAACCGAAAAGTAGAATCGAATCCGAATTCGAACCGACAAAATATCCGAACGAATCCTAAACTCTTATATCCGAAGAATTGAAACCGAATCTAAACCAAACTGAAAACCGAATGGATATCCGAAATATCTGAATTACAAATATATATCCAAAATATTAATTATAATATAATAAAATTATCTAAAAATTACAATTATAAACTCAATTATATTTATTATTTTTTGACTAAAATAATTAAATTACCAAAAATAAACAACGAAAGTTTTTGTTATATTTATCAAAATTTGACAAATTTTTATTTTATGTTTTTTGGGTATCTGAATCCGAACTGAATCCGAGTGGAACCAAATCGAATTCGAACTGAAATTCTAAATATCCGAATGAGTTTTATATGTCTATATCCGAAAACCCAAAAATCCGAAAGAATCGAACAAGTACCCAAACGTCCAGATCTACTACTCCCTCTATTTCTTAATGATACATGTTTTAGATTTTTCACACTTATTAAGAAAAACATTAATATTTGGTTATAAATTGCATCATTTTTTGTTATACATAATTTTCCATTACTCTAAACCAATAGTAATTCAATAAACTTAATTAATCTTTTTAAAGTTTACAATTTGTCATCATTAATTAACAAAAAAAATACATAGAAAATCTAAAACATCTATCTTTGTGAAACAAAAAAAAAATCTAAAATATTTATCTTTATGAAACAAAAGGAGTATTAGTTAATCACTTAATCTCATGGAGTTGGGTTATTACACGTGGCAGATGATGTATGCATTGTCTGAAAGAGAAAGTCAAAAACCACGTCAGCTCAGTTAGGGCAAATTGGGAAAAGAATCTAAAGATCCTTTTAAGAGCGAATGTTCCTTCTTGCACGTTTAAGCTCAAGCCGCTTCATCGCTCTATCTCTCTATCTGCAATGGCGAGAATAGTGCGTGTGGCGAGATCCTCCTCCCTCTTTAGCTTCGGAAGCCGATTCTATTCAACCTCAGCTGAAGTTAGCCACGCGTCCTCTCCTCCGCCGTTTCTTAACGGCGGTGGAGCTCGGAGGGATGTTACGATGGATAGGAACGTGCAGTGGGTGTTTCTGGGTTGTCCTGGTGTTGGAAAAGGCACTTACGCTAGCAGATTGTCGAGTCTACTCGGTGTTCCTCACATCGCCACCGGCGATCTCGTCCGTGAGGAGCTAGCTTCTTCCGGACCTCTATCTCAACAGGTTCGGTCATCTTCTTGTTTCATTTTCTGTCGCTCTGATTGAGATTATCTTCTGTGCTCGATTATGGGTCCAATTAATCTGAAAATGACGTTCTTTTTAGCCAAATCGAGTTTCATTTCTTATCGCTTATTGGATCTGTTGAAGTTCATCTATCTCCCCACAGATCTAATCATTTGAAGTGTTTCTGACTACAACAGATCTAAACCTTTTAGTTAGAGTCAACGGCTCTCTCTCTTTCTAAACTTATGAATATGTGTATTGAGATTCTTTGTATGTATTTAGAGTTGTTGAAGCTCGTGTAATGGTTCTGAGCTTACTGTTACTTGATGCAGCTATCAGAGATTGTAAACCAGGGGAAATTGGTTTCAGATGAGATCATAGTAAACCTGTTGTCAAAGAGACTCGAGGCTGGTGAAGCCAGAGGTGAATCAGGTTTCATTCTTGATGGCTTTCCTCGAACCATGAGACAAGCTGTAAGTAATTCATTAGGTTCTCATCTTTATGCCGTATTGAGATGATTAATCTAAGTAGAGATGTTTTTGTTGTCTTTTGCTTCAGGAAATACTGGGAGATGTCACAGACATCGATTTAGTGGTGAATTTGAAGCTACCTGAGGAAGTTTTGGTTGACAAATGCCTTGGTAGGAGAACTTGTAATCAATGTGGTAAAGGTTTCAATATAGCTCACATCAACTTAAAGGGTGAGAATGGAAAACCTGGAATCAGCATGGATCCACTTCTCCCACCACCTCAATGTATGTCAAAGCTCATCACTCGAGCAGATGATACTGAAGAGGTTGTGAAAGCAAGGCTTCGTATATACAATGAAACCGTAAGCCCCTCTATCTATTCATCTATAAATTTGGTAGATGAACTTTCACTTGATACAAGTTAAGATGATTGGTATTTATGCAGAGCCAGCCTCTTGAAGAATACTACCGTAGCAAGGGAAAGCTTATGGAGTTTGACCTACCTGGAGGCATCCCTGAGTCTTGGCCAAGGCTATTAGAAGCCTTAAGGCTTGACGATTACGAGGAGAAACAATCTGCCGTGGCATAGTTCACCTATGAAATCCCGGTATTTATATTCTTTGCATGTGGAAGACATATGCCTAATCAATTTTGTGTTGGAAATAAAAGTAAAGAATGAAAACCTTAGATTGTTTGTTTCTTACCTCAATTCAGAATAATCATACACACTTTGCAAACTGTTATCTTTCCTCGAGCCGAGATTCCGGTTTGGTAAGAGAAATGTGATGTATCATGATTGTTTATGAGTTTGCTAGTTACAGGAATGTATCAATACTTCTACACTACTTGTTATACACCAGGTTTTTGATCGTTATTGCTATTATGATATGTTTGTTTATTGTTGAACGTGATAATATTGCGGCTGGCCGAGCTGGCTGGTTAAAGTACTCAACCAGACAGTAAAGTAAAACAGTCGCACACATCAAAGTTTCGTGGAACGTATAACCAGCTCCTCCCAGTCCTAGAATTGACGGTTCGGGATAGAACTGTTCCTTACATACTGCTAATTTTCGGTAGAATTGATGCTAGTTTTCGGTCCTTGTGTGGATCAGTTGCTATGTGATCTCAAAACAGACCTAGCTTATGTTTTGCGGTGGCTGTTCGTTGTTGAATGTGATAATATTGCGGCTGGCCGAGCTGGCTGGTTAGAGTACTCAACCAGATAGTAAAGTAAAACAGTCGCATACATCAAAGTTTCGTGGAACGTATAACCAGCTCTTGTCTGTCCTAGAATTGGCAGTTCGGGATAGAACTGTTCCTTACATACTGGAATTTCCGATAGAATTGATGTTATTCATCGGTCTTTATGGGTATCTGTTGCTATGTGATCTAATAACGAACCTAGCTTATGTTTTGCCTTTGCGGTCGTTGAGAAATCGTTGGGTCCTTTGATTCTTCTGGCTTGACAATTAGTTCTTTATATGGACGGTGAAATCAGACTCAGTGAATGGCTAAACCGGCCACAGCCCTATCTTATTATATAAATCAGAAAATAATATAATATGTACTCTACATCGAAAAAATATGAGCCTAATGAGAGGTTTTGCGGAATTTTTTTTGTAATATTATTGTTAGATAATGACAATGAAATTGAATAAATTATATTGTAAAAAAATAATATAAATTTATGTTGTTTACAATGATTTGATGATTTATGATTAATATGTTTTTTATTTTTGAAACTGATAATTTAGTGAGTCATTGTTATAACATCAATAACATTGTTACTTTTAGTACAAAACCATCTTTTAACCCAATATTTTTTATTTATCAAAAACCAATTCTAATTACAAATTTCTTGGACCATTCAATGTTTGTTGACATAATGGTTTATTATTATTTTTTATAATATTTGTTTAGCTAATTTTATATATTCACAATTAGCTATAGTTGTTGATTCAAACATAGTTGTAGTATTAATGTATTATGGCATTGATCATCTAAACTATCGATGTTAATGTTTAATTTAGCAAATGAAACCACGACAGACTCTATTCGAGTTTGTAGAATCATGTCTTTTAAAACAGATATAAACCAAAACCATATTAAAAATAGAAAATTCTTCCTAAGTAATTTTCTATTTATTTTTTTAAAATAGTAATTATATTCTTCCATCGTTTTTTAAACCAACTCTAACACGTATTTTGTTATCAAATAATAGCCGATGTCAAATATATAAACATTAATCTGTGCAACACACAAATTCAGAATACTAATAATAGTTATATAAATCACGAACATGTACTCTAGAGGGCTCTCACATACACACGGCAACTCAAATCACTAGTATCTCTTGGTCGTGACTTATAGTGTTGTCTCGGCATGTGTGTGAAGCACATCTAAAGAGTAAGAGGTTTTTTTTTTATCTAATTGTCAAACCGGTTTGGTGTTCCAGTTAATCAAAATTGTATCCAGAACTTTGTAATGAGCGTAATAATTATATCGATTATGTACATTGATTAGACTCAACCAACTTTTTGTATATAAAGTTCATCATTACTGTAATTGTGTACTTATGTTACATTGATTAAGCTTAACCAACTTTTTAATAACTCTTATCTAACCTAACAAACTGTTTGTTCGCCTGTTAATTAATGTCAACTCTAATAGTTGTTGAAAATTGCAAACCAACAATTATTAACTTTGATAAATGCTTCTGTTAGTTTTATATTGTGATACTTTATTATTATATCTCTTAGTTTATGCAGTAAATAGTAATATTTTAACTTCGGTTGTTTTGGTTCCTAATCCACGTTAACTATTCATGCAATATATGACAATGAATTTTTGTTCTCATCCTTAGTGTGAGAGTGGGAAATTGAAATTAACCGGCTTTAAATTCGGTACGGTTGAGCTAGTCACAATTTTGTACTAGAAATAATTTGGCATGGTTCAGTTCACGTGTTTGCTCTGAACAAAACAAGCTCGTGCGCGTGTCAACAACCAACCAGCCCCTTTCGGTCGCTGGCGCTTCAACAAAACGGCGCCGTTCCGTTGGCCGCGTTTCCAACTAACTTTCAATGGGCTTATAAAACTCAACTAACGTTCAACGAAACTATCTGTCTCCCCTCTCTCTCTCTCTTTCATTTTCATCATCTTCTTCAATACTATAGACTTAGCTCATCTAATGTACGGACCTTGATCCATCCAACGTACCCTACTTCGACACGTGTTCCTTTTATTGTCGGCGAGTCCTCAACGAACTGAACTGATACGACGGATCCGGATATGCCCGGATCATCCTAAAATCATAAGAAGGGCTTGCTCAAGTCCTTTTCAGAACGTCAGATTTGGCATCATCTCGTGAGTAACTACTTTTGTCCTCTTCTCTGTCTCTCTTATCACAAAAGTGTTTGGCTCATGGGTATCACAAAGTTTCTTTCTTTATGTTATATTTGCAATCTAATATGTAGATCGAGATCCTGTCTGATGAGTTTGATATTTATAGCCGTCCAAATCTCAATCTTTTGTTTCTTCTCAGGTTGATTGAAGCTTATTGACTGCAAAAATTTGGGTAGTTTGGTTCGAGTAATGGAGGTGAAAGAGAGTAAACGAGTGGTGATAGCAAAACCAGTGGCTTCAAGGCCTTCATGCTCTAGCTTCAAGACATTCACTGAGCTTCTCTCTGATTCAGTTACTTTATCTCCCCAATCCAATTGCCACGAGACTTTAGATGATGTTATAAGACCAAAGACTCTGAGGTTTAAACAGCCAGCTGCACCTCCTGTCTCATGCCCACTGGTGATTCATCTACTGATTGAGTTGTCCCTTTCTTGGCTTTAAAAGTATCTACTTTCTGAATCTTATTGATAATCTCAGGTGGAGGGAAATGGCAAAGGAAAGTCTTGTGATGATTTAGAGACCAGAAACTACGTCGTTTATAAACCTAAAGCAAAGCTTGTCTCCAAAGCAACCGTCTCTGTATTAGCTAACATGGTAAGTTGTATTCAACGCTAAAAGATTAAACTTTTTTTCGAATACTCGTTTTTTCAACTCTGCATTTTGTTAGCTTCAGGGAAATCATCAACAGACTTGGAGACAAAGCGAAGCAGCAGCATTGTATGGGAAGAGTGTGACCCAAGGTACACATCGAGCGAGTCCTAACCTAATTCCGAGAGTTCCATCCTTTACGGAATCAGAGACATCAACAGTGGACGGATACAACTGGAGGAAATACGGACAGAAGCAAGTTAAAGGAAGTGACTGTCCGAGGAGTTACTACAAATGCACACACCCAAAATGTCCGGTTAAGAAGAAAGTAGAGAGATCAATGTTAAGTCAGGTTTCAGAGATTGTGTATCAAGGTGAGCATAATCACTCAAAACCATCTTGTCCTCTTCCACGGCGAGCATCATCGTCATCCTCTTCAGGGTTTCAGAAACCACCAAAAGGGTCAACTGGGCAAGACCCTAACAATGTCTATTACCATCCTCTTTGGAGCAGTCAAAGCAATGAATCATCTAGAACTAGATCAGAGAAGATGAATGAAGGTTATGTTCTAAAACCATTTGAGTTCGCTGTTCCAAGATCGGTAGATTCAACTGGTGGAACTTCGGATTCTGGTTGCAGAAGTAGTCAGTGTGATGAAGGCAGCATTGGAGGAGAGCTTGATGATCCAAGCAGAAGCAAGAGAAGGTAAGATTATTAGGTTTTAATATTGAGAGATCTAGAGAAAATCGAATATATCAAGAAACATCGATAAGAATCAAGAAACCTTTCTATATCTTTCTTGATTCTTCTCGATGTTTTTTGATATGGTCAATCTTCTCTAGATCTCCTAATATTTAACATGTTTTAAACAGCAAATAACTCTGCATTTAAGCTTACATATAAGTTCTTGATAATAGCAGGAAGAATGATAAGCAGTCAAGTGAAGCAGGAGTAGCACAAAGCTCGGTGGAATCAGACAGCCTCGAAGATGGATTCAGGTGGAGAAAGTATGGACAAAAAGTGGTTGGAGGTAATGAGTATCCGAGAAGTTATTACAGATGCACGAGTGTTAATTGCAGAGCAAGGAAACATGTTGAGAGAGCGAGTGATGATCCAAGAGCTTTTATTACAACCTATGAAGGTAAACACAATCACCAGTTGTTCTTGAGTCCTCCAACTTCGTATACTCTTCCTTTTACCTCCCCACAACATTCTAACCAAGCCATTTGATGATCCATTGATGCTTCTTCTTCAATCTTTCACAGGAAATTAATTAATCATTTTCATGTTTTGCATTGTGAATTTATTTTACATCAAAGTTGTAAGGACAGGATGACAATTGTTATTTAACAGACAAAGAAAATTCAAATAAAAAGAGTGTTATATTTGTTGGGTAGCAAACAAATAGTAATAAATCATTTTTAATATTTTATTGTTAGTACAATATAAACTCTATAAATTAATATTCCACAAATTAATACATAAATAAATTAGTAAAAAAATTCTGACTTCAATTAAATTTTTGAATATTGAGTACGATCACTAATTTTTGTTCTTTATGTATTTACCAATCACAAAAACGGTTTAATATACTCAAATCTCTTTCACATAATAATTCGAACCTACATGTGTTGAAATTCAAACTTATATTTGGTTTATTGAAGATGGAAACCATCACCATTGTAAATTTGTAAATGAGCAACTTTTTTAATTAGAAATATATGGATGAAATATTCTTAAATAAGAAACCGTTTGATGAAGATCTCAAAGTAGATCAAAGAGTCAAAACTTCATTAAAAGACAGAGAAATCTTGTGAAACATATCCAAAGCTAATGATAACAACACAAAAAGATCTTTGAGATATAATGAAAACTCGTGACCAACGAAGATCCCTTAACGGTTGGCCTTAGCAACTCTCTCAATCTCATCTTTCTTCTTGATGGCATAGCTGCAAAGAGAAACAAAATGATTATCAACTGCTAAGTAACACAAACGTGAAGCCATTGCGAGACAAGACAATGTAGAAAGTGTTTTTCTTACCTGTTGGAAGATCCCTTAGCAGCATTGATGAGCTCATCAGCAAGGCACTCAGCGATTGTCTTGATGTTTCTAAAGGCAGCTTCACGAGCACCAGTGGTGAGCAAGAAGATGGCTTGGTTCACACGTCTTAGAGGAGAGATATCAACAGCCTGCCTCCTAACCACACCAGCAGATCCAATCCTGGTAGCATCTTCACGTGGACCACTGGCTCAACAATATACACACATCATGAGTAAAAAAGTTTCTAAAGGCACGAAACAAAGTATGCGTATCAGTATCACAAGTTGGCTTACCTGTTAACAATGGCATCAATGATGACCTGAATAGGGTTGGCGTCAGACAAGAGGTGGATAATCTCCATGGCGTGTTTGATGATGTTGACAGCCATCAACTTCTTACCGTTGTTCCTTCCGTGCATCATGAGAGAGTTTGTGAGCCTCTCAACAATAGGGCATTGAGCCTTCCTGAACCTCTTGACAGAGTATCTTCCAGCAGTGTGGGGGACAAAGGTTGCGTGTTTAGAAGGCTGGACGCCAATGTAGTCAACAAGACTAATGTCTGTGACCTACATACACCAATACACAAGATCAAAAAACAAGAAATCAGCCCAATCATTTCCAATACTAAGAACATAGCCATTGTTGCCAATTAAGAGATCAAATATACAAAAATAAACCCAAAATGTATTAAATTTCAACAAAAACAAAACAACAGTTCCACCAGGTGTATCGAGACAGTGGAGATGGATTCTAAATTAACAACAAGAACAAAAAGAGAACACTTTTTTAGTCAAGAAATTAAACGGACAGATTATAAATTATTCATCTAATTCAGACAATGAAGCTAATGTAAATCTCGTATTATAATCGACCAATAATTTCAATGCTCTTCACAAAATCAAGAGGAAAACAACTCATAGAAGAGACTAGAATACAACTAAATCTAATACTGCAAATGAGTAGATCCGCTGGAACAGAAGGAAAATCTGAAGAGAACCAAAGAGTGGAAGACAGATACAAATCACGAGTCGCACTCTTAAAAGTTTTCAAATAAAAATCGTAAAATGAGAAATGAAACGGTGAGGAAATTACCGTAACGTCATCAAAGCTCCAACGGTTGAAGAGCTTGACCTCGTTGGTAAGCTGTTGCTGAATCTCAGCGTCAATCTCTGCGGCGGCGGCCATGGCTGGAAGACCAACAGAAGATTAGCAACAAACACACGCAAATACGGGATTAAAAGAGAAACCAGAAATCAAAGAATCGAAGAAAGGAATACCTCAAACTCTTTAAGTGTCGTGTGGAGAAGAGAATTAGGTCTCTTTTTTAGCCGCTGCTTGAAGAAGGTAGATCAAGTGAAGAAACAAAACCCTAAATTGCCATAGTACTGGAGTATTGGTTTTTAAGATGGATTTTATTGGGCCCATATGTGCTCGGATAATGGGCTATTGAGTTGTATTCTTTCATTTGTAAATAGGTTTGGTTTTTCTACCTTATAGTTTCTCTCCGAATTGACTATTCCCTTGACAACGGGTCAAATCCACTTGGCCTAATCCTAAGTCCAAACCCATAAAGGAGGTATGAGCTTAATTTTTTTTTTATCACCAGCATTATAACCATTTGAAGAACAATGGGAATGAGTAGGAAAAAAACGAAGAGGAATAAAATAATAGGAATTATTGTTCCTTCCCAAATTTGATGAGGAATAGTTTTGCTCTCTAGTTCTCTACGAAAGAAAGGATGAGAAAGAATCATGTATAAAAAATATTACTTGTAAATAATGTATTTTTTAAGGAATGAAAAAGAATTTATTGTTCCTCCTCATTTCTTGGTGATCGTTTAGAGCCTTAGTGTCAACACTTAACCTACAATACAGTTTGAACAAGCCCCCACTTGTAATGAAATAAAACACAATTGAACATGCTTTTAGTGCTTCTTGGGTTTAAAAGAAATGGAACAGATGGAACTGAAAGTAAAGTACTAGAGATCTAACTAAACAAACACATAGGAAGATTCAAGATATATAGTGTCACTCTAGACTTCTCAACTCATTTTCTTTGATCATAGAGAAATTATCTTATGGCTGAATACTTCAAATGTTATTAGTCTTTGAGTTTTGATCCGAGATGATGATTTAAAATAAAAGATGGACAACCCATCCCTGCAATTGCAATGAATAGTATGCTGCTCCCTTTATTCAATCACATTCGCTAATTTCCAAGAAAACTAACTTTCATTCTTTGACAACAACAAAAACACAAGAAGAAGGACACAGACATGTGTCCTGTCGTCCTCCCCATCTCTACTAACACTTCGAATTTAATACTGTCAAACTCAAAGGTGTCCAAAGGCCTAATTAATCCTTTTTATGATCACATGCCCTTCTCCTTGCTCTCTCTCTCTCTCTCTCTCTCTCTCCATTATCCTCTGAACACTTTTCCGTTTGAATGCCCTAACCCATCAAGAACTTCCACACAAGTATTATACTATAGTAGTAGTAGCTATAGCTTCAGGATCCACCCTGAGAGAAACGGTTCTCAATCAAGGTTATTTAGGGGATGAGAAATGGATATTCTTGATTCTTGGAACTCTTAAGATGTATCTGATCGCTTAGAAAAATCATTACCAGCCTGTGATGATTCTCCTTCATGACTTGTTGTTGAAGCAACAACACTTGCTTCACCGGAAGAAACATCTTTGAGCTTTGAACTTGACTCTTTTTCTTCATCCCCAACTCTATTTTCGTGAGTCTCTTTTTCTTCTCCTTCTTCTTTGGATGCTGAAGTGGAAACTGATGACAAACAAGAGACTTCAGATGAACTCAACTGCTCTGATCCCTCAGAACTGCGAGACCCTTTTATAAACTCAAGCTTTTTAATCAGAAACTTCAGTCTTTTCTCTGCTTTTTCCCTTAATCTGATCTCTTCTTTCAGATGTTTCTCCAGCTCTTCCATCTGTTTCCAAGAGATAAAAGGTTGTATTTGAAACAAAAACAAAAATCAGCTTACTACCAAACACAGCTGAAACTAAGAACCTTCACAACAGAACAGAGCTTGGTTCTTGATCAAAACCAAATCTTAAACAAGAATGATACTTGGGATTTTATGAAGTTACCCTTTTGGTAATGAGCTCTGCCTCGTCTTTTACAGATCTTGAAACTTGCCTCTCTTGAAGTAGTCTCCCTCTAAGACACTCCACAGTTCTCAGACCTTCCTTCTCTTCTTCTTCCATCTTCTTACTTGCAGAATTTGTTCTAAACAACAACAGAAAGAGTAGATAAAATCAATTCTTCAATAGACCTGTATAGAATTTCTTTAAATCACACAATACAATGCATATAAATATATAGAGAGAGAAAGAGGAACCCACCTACATTTTGTGTTGTAATTGAAGGGATCAATTGTCATACTGTTTTTTTTTTTATATATATATGTATTCAACAAGGAGAACCAAATTGGTAAAAGCTTATAAAGCTCAACTTCACAACTAACTGCAAAAAGGTAAACTTGTAACAATAATAAGACCAATGTGTTGTTAGATCATGTCATTATGATTTATATTTATTGTTCATTCAGTAAGGAACATATCAACATCATATCTTAAAAATCAACTTACCACGACACAGTCGACACTCTTCCCAAAACAAAAAGAATCAAAAATATTCCCCAAGTTCATATAGAAAAACAGATCCAAATCCCATCAGTTGAGAGAGAGTGGGGAAATGAACTTAAAATACCAAAAAAAAAACTTGAACTTTTGTTTGAAAGAAAAACAGAATCTGTGGTGTAGGGACACTAAGGAAGTCAGTTTGTTAGCAAAACGACAGTGTGTCTAAGCAAAACGACAGTATGTGATTGGACTTTTGTTACCTTTATTAATTTGGAAGACTAAGGGGTTGATTGGTAAGTCATTCCACATCTATAATTTTTTTTACAACCCAATTTTTCTCCAATCATGTTTTATATAATTTTTTAAAAATTACAGATTTTTTTTTTTTTTTTTTTGGTTGTAGAGAGCAAAAAAAAACTAAATAACTTATATATTGACTTTAAAAAATTTACAAAGTAAATAATTAAATCTTTTCAAATGTACCTCTAAATTTTGAAAGCACTCAAGTCTACAGCCACAGTTAAAAAAACATACAACCTAAATTTTAAAGCAAAAAAAAAAACTAAAGCTAAAACTTAAACCAATCATCCCCTAAGATACAGAATTCTCGTGAGTTGGTAAATCTCTCACCTCAATACCTTTTCAAGGTAAATAAATTTAACTTCTTACTACAAGGTTATTTATATATTATATGAGACATATGCATTGTGAACAAGAGGAATCATCCTATTTGTTAATACTAAATGATATATCCATAATGTTCTTTGACGTTAATTCCAAATTATATTCTTGTTCTCTTTAGGAACCCCACCACTTCAATCACAACCACTTAACAATGCACCCTCAACCTTTAGCAATTGGTTCAACTGGCATCTTAGAAATGAAGTCCATTGCATCCGAAAGTTTGCCAGTGCGGCTAAGAACACTTACCATACAAGCATAGCGCTCCACTCCAGGACTGCTTTACCATAGAATCATTGGGCCTAAAGCCCATATGTAATCGTCTCTAAGTGTTTATCCAAAGCGGTCGGAATCGGCGTACTTTTTTAGACCAGCCCCATCAGCGACATCCACCCAGTCTCTTACCAAAAAAAATTATTAAAATAATATGGGTCCCACATTTTTTTTAACATACGGTCCCTTATATAAGAGACCTCTCTGGCATTTGGCCAAAAAAAAAAAAAAAAAAAAACGTCTCTTGCACGTGTTGGGTTCTTATTGGTTGATTTTTTTTTTTTTTCGCCTTTACAAAAAAAAAAAAATTAATAAAAAAAAAAATAAGAGACTGACCTGCTTCTGCGGATGGGCGTGCTCTTAGTTTCATGTCTTGTCTGAGAAAATATCATTGTCTAGCTTACAATTATATCCAATCTCGATCCAGCTACAGTCGATCACTGAATCGTGATTTAGCTAACGACGTAACTAAAATTGAGAGACGAGCTCGAGCTCTGAGAGTTCTAGACATCATCTCTTCAAAATCTGGTGGAGCTTCAAATCGTCAGAACCATCTCTTTGAATTTCTGAAAACGGATTCGAGACGATTCAGAGGTCAAGCAATTTCCGAGGATTTTAATCTCTCAAGAACCAAACATGGAATTTCAAGCGTGCTGGAAAACGTTCTGCTTCAGGATTCTTCAAGCTCTGTCAATGGCGGTATGCAGCGTCGAGATGGGTGGAATTTCGATGCTTATGGTTTATCGTCCGCCGTGAGTTATTGTGGGTCGAAGCGAGACTTCAAATCCGGTTTTGGGTTTCATTGCTTAGCGTTAAAAAGTGGGTTTATCTCAGATGTCTACGTAGGAAGTTCTCTAGTCGTTTTGTACAGAAACTCCGGTGATTTAGATAATGCACATAAAGTGTTTGTAGAAATGCCTGAGAAGAATGTGGTTTCATGGACGGCTATGATTTCAGGGTTTGCGCAGGAGTGGCGAGTTGATATCTGCTTGAAGCTTTATTCAATGATGAGAAATTCAACTTCTGATCCGAATGATTACACGTTCACGGCTCTCTTGAGCGCCTGCACGGGAAGTGGAGCCATAGGACAAGGAAGAAGCGTTCATTGCCAAACACTCCAAATGGGTTTCAAGTCTTATCTTCATATCTCAAATTCTCTCATCTCGATGTACTGTAAATGTGGTGATTTGAAGGATGCGTTTCGAATCTTTGACCATTTTGCAAACAAAGATGTCGTCTCTTGGAACTCTATGATTGCTGGTTACGCTCAGCATGGACTTGCAACGCAAGCAATCGAGCTGTTTGAAGTAATGATGCCGAAAAGTGGAACAAAGCCTGATGCAATCACGTATCTTGGAGTCTTGTCATCGTGCAGACACGCGGGTCTGGTAAATGAAGGAAGAAAGTTCTTCAATTTGATGGCGGAAGACGGTTTGAAACCAGAACTCAACCACTGCTCTTGTCTAGTCGATCTTCTTGGCAGATCTGGTCTGTTGCAAGAAGCCTTAGAGCTGATCGAGAACATGCCGATGGAACCAAACCCAGTCATATGGGGATCTCTGCTTTTCTCTTGCCGTGTTCACGGCGACGTCTGGACGGGAATCAGAGCTGCAGAGGAACGGCTGTTGCTTGAACCTGAATGTGCAGCGACACATGTCCAGCTGGCGAATCTTTACGCCAGTGTCGAGTACTATAAAGAGGCGGCGACAGTGAGGAAGGTGATGAAAGATAAAGGACTGAGGACGAATCCAGGTTGTAGCTGGATCGAGATCAATAATGATGTTATCATGTTTAAAGCTGAAGATGGTAGCAACTGTAGAATGCTAGAGATTGTTCATGTTCTTCACTGCCTCGTTTATCACATGGAGTTCCTCTAATACGACGCCTAAAAGATCACACGGAGTTCCTCGTTTATCACTGCCATTCCGATTGTCTTGGGGGCTACCGCCATCATGGTCTGATCCGCCTTGCTTTTCAAGCTTTGGAGATGGTGGAGGGCTCCCGTCTATGATCCCTTCACCATCCAGAACAGGACTACGGTCTCTGCCACGCGGCGATAGAGAGTCCTTCATTCACTTTTGACTGCGTGATCTCTCCTCTGCACTTCCCTCTCTTCTTCTCACCGGGGATCTTGATCGGCTGACCATAAAGAAAATAAGAAGTCAACCGGAGTGCTAAAACGATTTAAGCCAGGGACAACGCTTACAGAAAACAGTTATAAGGATCATGTTCTAACCATGTAAACATCTATACCAAGAAGTTGAAGCTTGCAAGCATTTATGATATTCACAACAGAGCATTCTTTTTATTTTGTTTTGGTCAAAGTACACAGAGCATAAATATTTGATTCTTAGCTTGCAAACAAAATAAAAAACAGTAACACAGTAACGTCAACTGAAGATAATTGCAAAGTTACACCGACTATATAAACCCACGTGACTAATTTTATCTCTCTCTCTCTTCCGACCTTATCCCCACATGTCAAAATCTCTATCTGCCTCTTCACACAGTTCCTGTTTCTCTCTCTCTCTTACCCTTTTTATCCCCACATGTCAAAATCTCTCTCTCCTCGGTTTCTGTTTCTCTCTCTCTTACCCTTTTTATGCCCAAATCCCAAATCCCAAATCTCAAATCTCATCTCTCTCTCTCACAAAACAGAACAACAAGTTATGGACAATCTCCAAAAACTCAACCTTCTCTTCATCTCTCTAACCATATCAATCCTCTCTCTCACCATCGCCACCGAATTACCTTTCAGAGAATTGAATTTTCCAAACAACAATATATTACTACGGACAACGCCGATTAAAAACCAGTCTTCCGGTGACTCCGTTCTACCAAGTCGGGTCGGGTCAGATGAGTGTCGGGTCTGGACCCAAGCCTGTTCTGATGAGATTCTCCGGTTGGCTCACGAGCCGGAGAACGTGGCGTGGCTCAAACGCGTGAGGAGGACGATTCATGAAAACCCGGAGCTAGCGTTTGAGGAGTATGAGACGAGTAGGCTCGTTCGGACCGAGCTGGATCGTTTGGGTATCCGGTACATGTATCCGTTAGCTAAAACGGGTATTCGGGCTTGGGTCGGATCTGGTGGCCCCCCTTTTGTTGCTGTTCGGGCTGATATGGACGCACTTCCTATTCAGGTAACAAAACTTTCTATTGTAAAGAAAAAAACTTTAATGTTATCTTTTATCAAGAAAAGAATTTTTTTTTATATTTCACAAGTAATTCTCTTTTAGAATTTATGGTGTATAGATATGCGTGTATTATTAATAATATATGTATGTATATACGTAGATTGTAGGTTAATATATATATATATATATATATATAATTGTATGAAAGAAATTGCTGGGGATAATGATGACAAATATGTAGAATGTAAATGGTATACATAATGTGAAAATTATTGAGATAAAAAATGAATGGTATAAGATAAATGAAATTTAAATAAAAATGGAATAGATTCATCACACTCATTTCTATTAAAATTTTATTAAAATTGTAGAAGAATAATTTCCTTCAATTTTTGTGTGGAATTGATAGAATATCTATTCCATTCAATTCTAAAAAAATACCACTCAAAGTAAATGGTAAAATATTTATGAAATTAGTCATTTCATATAATTCCATTCCAAAAATGTATATTAGTGACATACTGACATGTAAATGGGATAATGGCCAGAGAATATAAACATGAATAATTTGTAGAAAAGAGAGTATTTTTCTTAAATAATGCAATGTTTTAATTGCACGTGAGTTTTGACTATAGAAAGTCATCGGTATAAAGCATGATATATTATAAATCACATAAATTTATGGCATCTGAAACATTAAACCTGGAAAAGTATTCACAAATATGCGATATTAAAAAAATTTAACTAAAGTTTCATGAGTGAGAAATAATGCCATTTTAAACTAGTCTTTAGATTATTTGTTCCGTGTGACCATGTGCAATATGCCATTTTGGGAAATATTGTGTTCTTTTTATTGTTAGTTGCTGACAGAGAGATGATGGATGACGATTATCGATTGTGTGGTTGATGTGAAATGGTTATAGTCTTGTAGATAACGCCTTTACATATTTAATAAAGTTGAAAAATTGTGGTCATGTAAAATATATAGGAAGCTGTGGAATGGAAACACAAAAGCAAAGTTGCTGGCAAAATGCATGCTTGTGGACATGATGCACATGTTACTATGCTTCTTGGTGCTGCTCATATTCTTAAGTCTCGTGAACATCTTCTCAAGGTACTTCATGACACTTTTTAATATAAGTTGATTGGATTCTAGAAAAACGCAAAAAACAAACAAACAGCACATTAGTTGATTCATTATAAGCTTTTCATAACTTGCATTTTAATTTTATCATAAATAAAAAATAGCTTGCATTTTATACAAGGTTTTGATTTATTTTTAAGAAATCAATGTGAGGTTTTGGTTTAATTGATTATTTAAGAGTGGATTATATCTTTCCGGCTATAAATGGTATACACAATGTAGAATTGTTAGGGTAAAAATGAATGGAATAAGATAAATAAAATCTAAATAAAAATGAAATGGATTCACCCCACTCATTCCTTATCAAAATTGTAGAGGAATGTTTATTCCTTTCCATTCCAAAAAATACAATTCAAGCTAAATAGTAAAAAAATTATGAAATTAATAATTCCACATAATTCTATTCCAAAAAATAGTAATCCAGTTGCATCATTCTACTTGTGGATTATATCTTTCCGACTTGCATTTTATATAAGGTTTTGGTTTTGGTTTTTTTTTTAAAATCAACGTGAGGTTTTGGTTTAATTGATTATTTAAGATTGGATTATCTGATTTTTTTTTGTTTTCTTGGTGGGTCACCGCCTGTTTTGCTATGATGACTTGCTTTTAAAGATAAGGGAAAGCATCCAAATTTAATCAAGTATACTACACCCATCAATTCATTTTTAATAATGTAAATATTGTAAAAAAAAAGGAAAAAAAATCTTTGATCACAGACTCATTTTAATTAATGATTACAAGAATACATTTGTTGCATCATCTAACTTATAAAGACCATTGGTTGGTTCTGATTTTGACAGGGAACAGTGGTTTTATTATTCCAACCGGCAGAAGAAGCTGGAAACGGCGCCAAGAAAATGATCGAAGACGGAGCCTTGGATGACGTGGAGGCCATCTTCGCAGTTCATGTTTCACACGAGCATCCAACCGGAGTGATTGGATCTAGGAGTGGTCCTCTGCTCGCCGGATGTGGAATTTTCCGGGCAATAATCACTGCAGATGAGACCGGCAGCTCTGCTGATCTTATTCTAGCTGCTTCTTCCGCCGTCATAAGCCTTCAAGGCATTGTATCACGTGAAGCTAGTCCTCTTGATTCTCAGGTTGTGTCGGTGACTTCATTTGATGGCGGTCACAGTCTCGATGTGGTGCCGGATACGGTGGTCCTTGGTGGCACTTTCAGAGCCTTTTCTAACTCAAGCTTCTACTACCTTATGAAGCGTATTCGAGAGGTGCGTACCATTGGATGAATCATGCTACTCAATATGTTATCAAAATATATAGTAACTAGCATGATTCATCCATACTATCAATATAATTAAATATTTTTATCTACTTTTTCTATAAAAATCAACTTGTGTTATATATTTTTAAAAATTTTATATTAACAAAATAATACAATTCATTACATAAAATTTTATTGTCCTTTCGGGACATCCGATAAATATCTATAATGAACATGTCATCTACTAATATAAAAAGTCAAATAACAAATATATTTTAATAAAAATTATCCGACGGTTTAACCTTTTTATTATTAGAATTATGTGATAAAACACAATTAAAACAATTATTTAGAATAATAAAATAAACAACTAAAATTTTGATCATTAACATAGTAAAAAACCTAAATTCATTAAAAATAAGTAAGTAATCAACCAAATATGAGAATCAATGAAATCTCAAATCATTTTTCATTTAATATAAATATTTTGTATAAAATTCAGTTTTACACTTCGACTCCAATTTTATAAATAAAAATCTATTGTTAAACATGCAATATTGTGAATTTTTTTTAATATAAGTATACATGCATATTCATGTCCAAAGGAAAGTAGAGATTCATGTTTCCATTAGTATTTCGACGATTTCTAGATACTGAATTTTAGTATTTATTGTGTATTGTAAATTTACGAGTATTGAAATAAGTTGGATCCTTGACAAAAAAATAAAAATAATAATAATAAGTTGGATCCAATTGGATTGGGTAATGAGGATATAATTTGGATATTTAGTTAATATTGCGTAACCATATTAAAAAGATGCATCCTTTGTAACGGCAGGTACTAGTGGAACAGGTCGGGGTTTACGGCTGCACAGCGACATTGAACTTCTTTGAGGAGCAGAACGCAATCTACCCGCCAACTATAAACGACGATGGAATGTACAAACACTTGAAGAAAGTCACCGTTGAGTTGTTGGGAGACGACCACTTCGCGGTGGCTCCACAAGTGATGGGAGCTGAAGATTTCGCCTTCTACTCAGAGGTCATCCCGGCGGCATTCTACTTCATTGGCATAAGAAATGAAGAACTCGGATCTGTCCATATTGGTCATTCACCGCATTTTATGATCGATGAAGATAGTTTACCGGTTGGGGCCGCAGTTCACGCCGCCGTGGCTGAGAGATACTTAAATGATAAACATTCATAAGAATAAAGACCATTTACTAGTTCAAAAAATATATATATATATAAAGACCATTTTACCGACTATTTTGTTTTAGGTATTGCATAAAATTATTAATCCATCTTTGCTTCGGCATTGTTTGTGAAAAGTAGGATTTTTCCTTTTTATTTTAAACGTGTAAATCGCGTATAATGCATAAGAAGACTGGTCCAAAATGTAGTGATCTTTATAGTGTTGTTATTTCGGTCACTTTCGCGATTGTTATATATGGGATATACTTGAATTGTATATGCTACGAAACTGGTAACGTAAACTCACTACGATTAACTAAGATTTATGATATTCACAACAGAGCATTCTTTTTTTTTGGTTGAAGTAGGGTTAAAATCTCAAATGCCCTTCTATCCGAATTTTTTTTCCAAATGTTATAAAATGAAAATTTTTTAAACGTTTTTTTAAAAAATCGAAATATAGATAAGTTATAAAAAACTAACGAAAATTGTAAAATAACAGTCGATACCCAAATCTAACCTAGAGACTTGGATCAGATCCGATTTGACCCGATTCTACCAAGAGAAAAATCGAAAAAAATCTTCAAAATCCCCTAATTTCATTACTTTTTTTTCAAAATTTGAAATTCTAAATTCTCTAACGGTGTTCTTGTGAAACTATGGAGAACTAAGGAGACAAAGGTCGTATAACTACTCGAATTGTATACGATTTTGAATTAGATTCTCACGAAAAATGGTGGAGACAAGGCATTCGAAGAGACGATCAACAATCACAATCTTGTATATAAAAAATGAGAACTACAGAAAATATCAAGACAAGCAATGCGGGTAAATAATGTGTCAAAGACTCAAAGCCAAGCGTCATAACCAAAAATTAGCAAACGAAACAAGCATTCCAATTATAAGCAAAGTAAAGAAGGTTCTTAATACATATGGAAGAACTTCACCATCCGTTTGTAGTGAAAATAGTCGGGGCATGCGTTTTTCAGATCGCGTAAGTGACAAGAGTTAGGAGACGTCATGTTCCTCAACGATTCAATGTACAACCATTTCTTCACTACATTGATGCCATGCAGTGACACATTCAAATTCTCCCAAACGTCATCAGCGTTCTTTAAATCACCTCCCCCAGTTGATCAAGGCTTATGAACACTTTGCCTTTTAGAATTTTGTAATTGATACGTTTTTATTGAATTGAATATTGAGTTATCGAAAGAGCTTATTTAAACCCTTATGAACAAGATTCACAAACCTTATTATTTTTTTTGTTGAGAATATCAACGAATCGGCAAAATCCAAACTAGACTATCATGTTCTTTCTTGTTATTTAGCTTGTGCTCTCCATCAAAAAGTTTGTTCACCCTAGACTAGTGTGAAATTTACTCTAGTTTTTAAAATGTTTGGTTTGAGGTTTAATTATTCTGCTCCTTTTGTCTTAAAACATTTTCACTATTTTAGAATTACAAAGAAGATAACAAACGTAAAAATAAATTTCTTTCATTTATTAAATTATACATTAAAAAATCTTCTCAAAGTACACTTTTAAGTAATAGATTAGTTATAAGTTATAACGTAGAAATACAAATATTTTAGCTGAAAATAAATAAATAAAACAGGACAACCTTTTGCTCAAAAAAAAAAAACAAAACAAAACAGGACAACCTTTATTGTGATTTTCAGAAAATAAGACCAAAAAAAATTCAGGAAAAAAAAATAAAAAGCTGTTTCATCACCTCCGTTTGTTCTTGCTTCCGATCAACAGTGTGAAGTAAAACAAAACCCTAAAGAAGAATCCCCAAGCTACAGTGATCCACAAACAATTCCACTTGCTGATCTCTGTGATCCCTTGCTGCTTCAGAATATCGATTCCCGTAGTCACACATGTCTCCGCCGTCACATTGATCCCCAAAACACCACTCATACTCTTCAGTAGACTCAATTTCACGGCGTTCGGAACTTGCCCAAGCGGCGAATTATCAAATATCTGAATCCCTCTGACGAAGCATTTCGTCGGATCGTCGAATTCATTCTGCAAAACCCCTTCGTAAGGGTATTTCACTAGGGAGAGGTAATGAAACCAGATCCAGTAGAGAGGGATTCGATCACGGGATATGAAGAATCCGGAGAAGAGGAGGAAATAAGCGAGGATCGCCACGACGACGGTGAATCCGAGCATTACATTGGATACAACCCCGGATAGGAACGTCACGAAGGAGCTTCCGGCCCAGAACGAAGCTAGAATCGTGAGGAAGAAGAAGAGGAAACCACTGGTTCCCCCAGCGAGACCAACGGCCCAGAAAGTGGTGGCTGCGAAGCTTGCGGCGAGGAAGATGAGAGAAGGGATCGAGATTATGGATTGAGAGAGGACGTAAGATGATCTCCGGTAAGCGTTGTAAGCAGTTTCTCTCATGAATATGTAGCGTTCTTGTAGAAAGACTGGGATTGCTTCTGCGCATGTGTAGAATGTTGTAGACATTGCGAACGCGAAGAACCCTAAACGTTCTTGAACGCCTTTTGGGGAATTGTCTAGGTTTGTGAACATTGTGGCTAAGATGATTCCGGTGATCATTACAGCTCCTATACGCATTCCGATGACCTCTGGTTGCCTAATTGAGTTCAGTATAGAACGTTTTCCGATGACGATCATCTCTATCCAGAAAGGGTTGGCGAAAGTTTGGAATGAGGAGTTGTTTGTTGCTTCGGAGACGAGTTTTCCTCTGGAGATACTCGCGGTGATCGCTTCTTTGAGAGATACGGTGGTGGTTCTGTTACCATTGTTGCAGCTTGATGAGTTCTTTGCTCGCCATTCCTTGTGGTACTCGACAAGTTTCTTGGTTCCTTCTGATGAATTCTCCAGCTCACGGATGAGGTCAAGCGCGAACTCTGTTTTGTTTTCGTTTTCAGGGATTGGGTGGTCGAATTCCGAGAAGAACTGAGGGAGATGTGTTGGTGAGCCGCTGTAAACTGTGTTTCCTCTGGAAAGGAAGATTAGTCGATCTAGCAAACCCATGATTCTGTAACTAGGCTGGTGGATGGACATAATAACTATGCTGCCACTCTGTGCGATTCTCTGAAGCACTTTGATAACCATGTAGGCGCTTGTAGAGTCAAGCCCTGAGGTTGGCTCGTCGAGAAAGAGTATAATCGGGTCATGGATTATGTCAGTCCCAATTGAAACCCGTCTCCTTTCTCCTCCAGACACGCCTCTGTGTCCTTCATCACCAATCACGGTTTTTGCAGCGCTTCTCAAGCCCAATTGGTCGATTAAAGCTTGTACCCTTGCTTTCTTCTTCTTCTTGGAGAGCGAACGAGGGAGCCTGAACTCTGCAGAGAACATTAGAGTTTCCTCGACGGTAAGCATGGGGAAGAGAAGGTCGTCTTGCATCACGTAAGCTGATATGACTTTCTGTAGGCTGGATTCAAGAACTTCTCCGTTTAAGGTTATGGAGCCTCTGAGGCTGTCTTTGGCGATCCGGTTAGCTAATGCATCGATCAGTGTTGATTTACCAGACCCACTTGCTCCAAGAACCGCCATCATCTCCCCTTCGTGAGCTTCACCTGAGATACCATTCAGTAGTATCTTAGTATTCACCGCGGAATCATTTGATGATTTTCCGCAGCAAGCGAGTGGTTCAAACTTCTTCCGGGTCTTCACGCTGTAGGTCAAGTCATTGAAGGAAAGAACAAACGGGGAAGATGAGATAGAAGAAGCTGGAGCCGAGGTCCATGAATTGAAAGAAGTGAGAGGTGAGGCCATTTCCAAAGCCCGGCGAGTTGTGCGTTGATCATTCCTTGCATCCTCCACATTCATAAGAAGCTCCGCGAGTGTGGCAGAAACTCTAGGCGTGTCTCTTGGACATCTCTGATGCTCCATGGAAGTCTGGTTTACATAAAACAGAGGAAGATCATTGTTACCGGCCACCCGTTTGGCCGGAGATAGTTTTCCAAGCAAGCCAGACATGTTTTTTTCTAGTCTTCTCAGGTTATTGAGTTTAAGCTCATACCCACAACGAAGATATGAATAGAAATGAGAAGAGACTATATAAGGAGGATTATTGATAGACGAATGAAAGAGGTATGAAATGGTCAATGTGAGTGGGTGATCTTTAAGTTTCTAACGTTGGCTTTCTTTTGTTTTTGGTTTTTGTATATGCTCCTGTAATGTGTTAACCTAAAAGTAAATGGGTAGGTGAGAAGAGTTGTGAAAAAACCCTTGTGTTTATGTCTATTTCTTGTGGCTTAAGCTACACGGGTTTTATAGATTGAACAAAAGTATATAAAAATGATTTTAGCCACAAACAAACATATATGGTGTTGATAGCAATCTGTTGAGAAATATTGTCCATCGAGAATTACATTTAACTGTGTTAACCAGTAGCTGTCGGAATCGTGCTAAATTCGGCGAACTCGTACCTATCTTACGATAATAACGATATAAAATTGTTAAGTCTTATTTAATTCTATTAATATATCACCACTTTTCGCAAACTATCATATAATTTGAAGAATAAGGATGGTTTGGTTTACAGCTGATCACTTGATATATTTTATTTCTTTACTGAAGTCTATCTTCAGGTAAGTTGTAGTATGAAAACATTTGGTGTACTAATGTTTATCAAGAAAAAGACTAGGCTTTTCCCTACAATGTTTCAATAAAAACACTACAACTGTTTTTATTTTATTCTATTAATATGTGGTGTTCGGAAACTATGTTATAATTTGAAAAACAAGGATGGTTGATATTTTAAGGCTCTGAATGGTAACAGCGGATTGAGCGGTGCGGATTAAGCGGATTGAGCGGTACGGTATGGTTTATGTGCGGTTTTATACAGAAAACACATACTGCGAAATATGAGCGGTTTAAAGAAAAAAAGCGGTGCGTGACAAAGTTTGAATGGTGACATAAACAACATCTAGTGTGTATCATATTTAATTATTATTTTAGAGTTTTTAAAATTATAACCAAGTTTTTTTTTCTTTATAAAAATTAATTTTAACTAAGATATTAATTTACACAATTTTTTTTTAAAAAAAAAATAGAAAAACAAAAAAAAAACTAAGAACCGCACCTTAGACACACCTATTTGGATATGTGTGTGTTTATATGGCGTATCAGTAAAACGCATGTGTCCTATTGAGTTTATAATTTTTTTTTAATCATCAATTTTATACATTGAGTGAACTATTGTTAGTGTTGAATGGTAACAAGTATAGTGTGTTTTTCTGTCCCGCATATGTTCCGCTTGAAACATTCATAGCCTAAATTTGACTTACAGTTGATAACTTGTTAGGGCATCTCCAACCCACCTATATATTTGTCTCTAAACTCTATTTTAGAGGCAAATCTACTCCAACCCACCTCTATTTTCACCTCTAAAATAGAGATCTCTATTTTTTTCCTCTATATATAGATGAACTCTATTTTTTCCTCTATAATAAAGGTGAACTTTTTAATTTACAATCAATCTATTAATTTTCAAATACTTTTATTTTTGATCAAAATAATTAAATATTAATATTTTAATAACTAACAATATAAAATTAATAAATTATAAATTATAATATTTTAATAACTAATATATAATTTAAATAATATCATAATTTTATAATTATAAAAATAAAATAAATGGGCTTAGTTGCAACTTTTATAAATAAAAAGTTCGGTTAGTAAAAAAAAGAATATTAGAGAGAATATTCTTTTTTAGAGGAAAATATAGAGGAATACATTGGAGCAAAACCCCCCCTTTATTATAGAGTTCCTCTATTTTAGAGGTAAAAATAGAGGAATACATTGGAGATGGTCTTATACTGTATTGCTTTACTGAAATCTATCTTCAGTTAAGTTGTAATAAAGAAACATTTAGGGGGATGTATTGAACTAAACATTTGGAGTGATTTGGTGGTTTTCTTAAAATTCACTGTTATTCAACTAAGGATTTTAAAATGTCTTCTCAAATCCAGTTTTATTGAACATGAGATTTATGTAAAATCACTCAAAAGCACTTAAAATCCTCTGTTATTCAAACAACAATTTGTTAAAATCATATCAAATCCACTGTTATTGATTTTTTTTTTAAGTATTGGGATTTTAACGACTGCAGAGGATTTTAGAAGATTTTAGATGACTTTCTTAGTTAAAAATAAAAAGATCCAAATCTCATGGTTTTAAGTGGTATTGTAGGGTATTTTAATATAAAATCATAAGAACTTCCTTAAAATCACCAAAAACCATCAAAATCATCAAAAATCTTTATTAAACTCAAATCACTCCAAATGTTTAGTTCAATACACCCCCCTTATTGTACTAATCTTAAGCCTTGCCTTACATGTTCAAAATCAACCATTTAACGTGGAAAAATATTTATCAAGAATTATTTTCAAAAATAATATATATCTTTATCTTTATATTAACTGACTGTTTTTGGTCTTATATTCACTCTCAAAATGGTTAATTACTAATTTACCATTAATAAAATTATGTTTTTACAATATTAATCTTAGTTTATATGTATAATTTTGTTAGTTATTATATTAGTTTTAACAGTTAATATTTATTTTATTTTAGAGATATACATCATCCGAATAAAAAAATATATATAAAAAGATAAATATGAAAAATATTTTTGAATTATGAGTTTTTAGTATTGATAACTATAATTGTTGTAGATAACATAAATTTATATAGTAAATTCGTATTAACTATATAAATTTTAAATATAGATAAATATAAACTATAAAACACTTTGATAAAAGTTATAATATTTATACATATATAATTATATTCTATCTTTATTTTATTTATGAGATATACATAACATTGGATAAAAATAAAAAAAGTAAGTTGGTAGATATGAAAATATTTTTGAAGATCTTTAAATATTAATAAATATGATTTCTATAGATAATACAATTTTTGAAAATTTTGTATTATTTATATAAATTTTGAAGTTTTTATATTAATGAGAAGTGCTTTTGGCCTTATATTCACTCTCAAAATGGTTAATTACTAGTTTACCATTAATGAAATTATGTTTTTTTACAATATTAAATAATATATATTTATTAATTTTATGCGTAAAAATATATAATTATATTTCATTTTATTACAATTAATTTTGTTTTATAATTAATTATAAAATATATTATTAAATATAATAATGTATATATGTTTAATTATAAATAGCTTCATATAGATTTTACAGTATTATTGTTGTAAAATTAATATGATAATTTTTTACTTTTAAAATTTTTATGTTTAATAATATTTGTGTTCGCATATGTTAAAAAAAAGACTAGGTTTTTCCTTAAAATGTTTCACAAAACATGGGTTGAGTTGACAAATAAATATCACTAGTTGAAATTGGATAAATGAAATATGGATCACGCCTCTCATTGCAATTGTTTCTATTATTCTATACGAAAGTTCATAAAATTATAACGGATATGAGAATAAGTACAACTGGAACTATACAAAGATTCTCAAGAAGCTTATATGTCTAAACATAGCGTAGGTATCGAATGCAACATATATGAGATTTTATTTTATGATACGTTTTTTTTTATAGATGTTTTCTGAGAAGTTGTTATGACAAAAGGAATGAATTAGAAAAGTCACTGGAATGAAATGTGGACACAGCTTCTATAACAAGAGCGGGCTACATCAAAACCCAAAATTATTATAAGCTTTAACGTGAAGTAGGCATACAATAATACCAAAACAAATAGCATAATTGATAAGCATAACGTGGAGAGATAGACATATATATGTATAAATGTTTGGTATGGCTGTTATATCTGTTTTTCAAGACTTTAGACTATACGCTTCATATATTGACCTAATTAAATCAGTACATTCCATTTACCTATTCTTACAAGAAATCTATCATGACTCACCGAAACAAAAATATATGTAATAGTCTATATTTGTTTATGACGCCTGTTCCTTTCAGTTTTTCCTATAAGGTTGACTAAAGCACTTTTAAACAAATCTTTCAAATTAGAACCAATGGGTAAATACAATGTAACAAATCTTGTAGAATGAAACATCAAACTATTCTTCTGTTATGGCCTCGCTTATGCTTCCTCGGTTGGCTTCTCTTCCTAGACGTGTTTTTTTTTTTTGCTTGAAGTTCGACTAGGTTTTCTGAACTCCATCTTTTGGATATGTTTTTGTTGTGGAATATATACAATCTTCTCGTTGCTTTTTTGTTGGTGTGGGAGTTGTTTTTGGCATGGTAATGGTTTTGTCTTTTAGGTCTTTTTTGTGAGGAAGTGTCCGGTCTCTAGTCGATAGGTGGTGGGCACTGGTGTATGAGTGTCCACGTATAAGAGTTGGAGGTTTTAGAATACGGTTTTCCTTTCGGAGTTCAAAGTTCTTCCTTGTGTATGGTTTAGCATGGGCTATGTTTCTTTGGTGTGTCTGGGAAGGTTTGTTTATGCTCTGCTCTTTCCAAGGTCTTTAATGTTTCTGCATGGATGTTGTTTGGTCCTGATCTCCCTTCTTCATCTTGGTGCAGCTGGTTCTCTTGATCCTCATACTTTTTCGTCGTCAACTGGTTTATTTGGATAATTTTGAGCTCGAGTTCCGTATGTGGTTCGTTTGATTAGTAAGATCATTTGCTCTTCATTTCGCATGTTCTGTATTTATCTTTGCTTTACCGTTTTAGTGTTTTTTTATGTCCATTTGTGGGTTTTTGAATGCAGAAGAAGTGTGTTCCTTGCCGCATTTATTTTCTGATATCATTTCGGTCTAGTTTATCTTTTCGGACTTAATTTCGGAAGTATATTTAGTTCAATTGTATTTACAAGATTTTGGTTAATATACAATCCATATATGTTATAACTTTCCAGGGAATAACGACCAATATTATTATACGTTAACCAATTTCCATGTTTGAAGTTGCTAGGCTTAACTTCTGCATCCGAAAGAGGTTTAGGAGAACTTTCTTAGGTTCTTTCTTGTCGGGTTATGAAGTCTAGTGTCGGGGTTTGGTTTGGTGAGAGAGTGTCTCTCGGTGAGTCTCCAGATTGTTGATGTTGTCGTTCGGTGAGTCGTGGGCTACGTCGACTTATCTCGTTCATTCTCCTTTTGTGGTTACCACAATTTCCATGTTTGAGTTGTTAGGCTTAACTTCTGTGCTATCGATTTATGTTTCTTATAGTTGTAGATTTTAGTAACTCTTTATGGGTTTTTGTTGCTTGTTCTGTGGGCTTTTGTTGCCTGTGTTATGGGCTTTTGTTGCCCGTTGTTTGGGTTTTAGTTTCTTTCGTTTATGATTTTGTATTAAACTCTATCCGTTCAGTTTTATGAATATAACCCTACCGGATGACAAAAAAAAAATATTATACGTTAGCCAAATGTCTCAGATTTGATATTTGACTAGGACGATAAGAGAGCTGGCTGAAATCTTCTTCGTAATTAAAGTTCAACATGGACCCTGTGACAGGCCGGGCCCAAATGTGGTGGCCAGTGCTGAGGTTCAGGGACCAGCTCATTTATTAAAAGTTATATAAAAATTGCCTATTTTGGTAAAAAATAAAAAGGCAAATTCTTAAGAAAAAGGGTCCAAAAAAGGGAAAAAATTTTTAGTTATCCGTAAGGACTGTAACCATTGAAAAAATGATTACTGATAATTCGAGGCAAACAATTAATTGCAATAGTCACCAAAACAGCCCACATTTTTTTTGCTTGTTGCATTTTTTTTTTTTTTTTTTTTTTTGATAATCCATGGAGGATCCCAGACCGAAGTCCAGACTAATTTCCCTGGGCCCAGTCAGGCCGCAGGCCAGCTTCACCTGGAAGGGTTTTCCCTGGGCCTTAGGCTCAGTGCCCGCGTTGTGAGTAGAGAAGGCATTTTTATTTCCGCCTAGAGTCGAACCCGGATGGTGTTTGCCACCTCAGACCCTTTTACCACTTGGACTACCTCAACCGCTCTGCTTGTTGCATTTACACTTTTTTTCTTCATTATTTAGCTACTGCTAATGTGTCATGGACATATGACTACGAACATTCTGTCACAAGCTAGCTAAAAAGGCAACGTACACGAACGCATAGTACCTCATTGACAATGCAATCGGACACGATAAATTCTTGTCGATGAGTATCTTGATATCCTCAGTACATCTACCCTGGCAAGTGGCAACTAGTCAACCCCTAACTAAAATTGGGGATAGCTAATTCATCTTTATCCTTAATAATATAGGAAATTAATCCCTACTCTTTTAATTAAAATCTCATTTATGTAGATAAGTCAATCTAATCTATAATCTTTGGAATTTGAACTTATCTACACAAATCATATTATTACAAATCCTAAAGCCTAAAGGTGGATACTATTACTATCAATATAAATAGACTTTGTATATAGTTGTTTTAAAATTCCAACACTTGCATGCGGACAATAAAATTATTATATTTAAGATATTTTGTTTTATCTTGTTTCTAAATAATTCTGATATTTTAGAATTTTCACACATATTAAAAAGATAAATTAAAACATGTTTATAAATACATTGTTTTTGTTATTAACAATTTTCTATAATTTTAAACCGATAACAATTCAATAATTTTTTAAAATTTATAATTCATCATTAATTAATAAAATATTATTAATTAATAAAAATGTATAGAAAATGTAAAACACCTATCTTTATATAAAAAAATCTAGAAAGTATTCTTTCTGAGTAAAGAGAGTAATAGTTTTGAAAATATCAGTTTTTGGTACTTTTGAAAACAGTATACCAAAAAATATATTTAAGAAAAAATTGTGTAATAAAGACAACAAAAAAACAGAACATGTCATAAAATTAGAGAAATAACTAATTGTAGTTGAAAATGTTTAAGAAAGAAAGAAAAAAAAAACTAATTGGGCTTGAAATAATTTGGTAATTGAACAATAAATAGTAAAAAATCAAAAACTTTAAATAAAATAAAATAAAAGAGCATCATCACATCACCCGGGAAAATATTGAAGAGAAGACGCTGACTTGTTCTCCTCTCGCACCGCACTCCGTGTTTTCTCTTCCTTGCCATCTTATTTTTCTCCAACCAGTAATAATTTTCATAGAAACCAGAAAGAGACGCCAAATTTGTTTCAAAATTCGAAAATCGAACCATCGAGCTTTGTGATTTTGTGAAGGAGAAAACACACAAAGAAGAATCAGTAATGTCGTGGTTGCGATCAGCGGTTCACAAAGCTGTCGAAGTCGGCGGGAAGAACACTATCACCCGCACCGTTCGAAATTACGCCGATACCGTCGTCCTTACCGCCGGCAATGCCGTTTCCGAAGGGGCGAAACTGATCCAGGATCGCATCGTAATTTCCTTAATTTTCATCATTACGAATTAATTTTCTTAATTCAAATTAATTTTTCTTCTAATCGCCGATGTGTTGGTTCAGGGATCGAGGAATGTGAAGAGCTTTAGTCTCGCGGTGAAGAGATTAGAAGAAGTTTCGGTTTCTTCCAGAGGTGGCGAGAGAGTGCAATTGTTGAGAAGATGGCTCGTCGCTCTTAGAGAGATCGAGAGAATGTCTTCTGATTCGTGTTCCGACGATCAGAATCAACCTAATTCCGAAGAAGCTAAGGATTCTCCCAAAACTTCTAGCACCGTGAGTAAATCCAATCCTACATGTCTTTGGTTCATCATGGCTGGCTTATAATCGTGTTGGACAGGTTTATTACGTTGATCCTGGTCTTCCTGGTGAGCCATTGACTTTCAGAGATGTGTTTCTTCATAGTGAGGCTCTTGAAGGGATGGTATTATCTATGGTAAGTTAGATTGTGTAAATGTAAAGATAGATAAATCGTATTGCTTCTGTTCTTGTGTCAGCATTTCACTGTTTGATTCTAAAGCATTGCAATAGTGATTTAGGCTGAATTTTAACTGTGTGAATTAGATTCTGGAAGCACCAAATGAGGAAGAAGTCCAGCTGCTTCTGGAACTGTTTGGGTGATGCTTTCTCTTCCATTCAAAGCTGTACTTCAGTTCCTTGCATTTTAGCTCATATGTGCATGGTTGATACAGGCTATGTTTGTCAGGGGAGAAGGAAGTTCATGAAGCAGTGATTCAAAATGTGCAGGACTTAGCAGCGGTGTTTTCAAAATACAAGGATGAAGTTCTGGTAAGGATGTGCTGGATTTTGCTTCTGTAACCTAGACTCTGTTTCTTTTCAGTATGTATTGTTGAGTAGATAATGTCATTGTACATCTTTGCTGGCTTTCAAGATGAATAAGCTCACTGGATTTAAATGTTCTTGAACAAACCGTTACAGTCTTGCACTCTGTAATGCCTCTTTCTGCTCTTTTTTATTTTTCTAGGCAAAGCGTGAGGAACTTTTGCAATATGTCCAAGGTGCAATTGGAGGGCTTAAAATCAGTGCTGATCTTGCTAGGTATTACTGGAGAACCCTTTTATACACTCTTTTGAAATTTCCTGTGCTGAAGCTTTGCGTGGAGTTTTAAGAATATCCAAGTATTAAAAATTTACTTTCTCTCGTTTCAATTCTCATTTGTGACTGGCTCAGAATAGATACTGAAGCCTGTGCTCTGATGGAGAAACTTGATAAGACGAAGGTCAAGGTTCTTGAGCAGGCTTCAAAAGAAGATGGTTCCAAAACCGCTGGAACCAATGCTGCATCAACCGAGGTGAGATTGTCTCTCCTACTTTCCACTGCCTCATTGTTCGCTCTAAGAAATCTGGTCTCGGATTTCCAGCTATTGTTTC
This sequence comes from Orychophragmus violaceus, assembly GCA_030180135.1. Lineage (NCBI taxonomy): Eukaryota > Viridiplantae > Streptophyta > Magnoliopsida > Brassicales > Brassicaceae > Orychophragmus > Orychophragmus violaceus. Next base: position 5,421,988 of record CM058235.1, on the reverse strand, counting down.
TTTCACATATCTTCTATAGAACGGTGCTTAAGTCTTAATATGTAGATTGTATTTTTTAGTAAATTTTTTTTACATATAAGCCAATTGAAAGGAAGTACCATAAGGCTTCTAAGAAAATATTTATTGCATTGCTTTATTTCCCAAGTAGCTTCATGATTTTTTGATACATTTCTGGATCAATCCCTGTGAGATATACTGAAAAACTTGGGTTGCTGCAGGCTCTCCGAGAAATTCTTGAGCAAGTTCGCACGTTTTCGAAGCTAGAAGCACTCTTGCTGAAGAAAAAATCATTAAGTAATGGTGATTCCCCTCAACACCACAGTGAGAAGGTAAAAACTGCTCACAACTTTGAACATTTGCCGCTTTTGTTGGTTTGTTTGTACTTGTCTCATACATAATTTTATTACCATACGACGTTTATTAGCTTGTTTTTTTTTTTTTCCCAAAGTCTTGGAATACAAAGATTTATTTGGCAAAATTTTAACTCTGTTCTTTAATTATTGCCTTGATGTCACTAGTGTACGACCTCATATACCTAATTTCGCATTTAAATGTTTGTTTTGGTGTTAAAAGCGGCTCAAAATTTAACTCAGTTCACTCTGTATTTTGCAGGTTGATAAACTGAAAGTTCTGTCAGAATCTTTACTCAACTCTACCTCGAAAGCCGAAAAACGAATCGTGGATCATAGGTGAGAGAAAATGTAACCTGGTATTATAAAAAGTTATCTACGTTCTGTACTATCATAGGTCACATGTATCTTTGTTTCCGTATCTAAAAGCAGAAGCCAGAAAGAAGAAGCTCTTAGCTACCGAGTTTCCAAAACTAATGAAGTCAGCCAGCTGGAGAAGGTTTGCAGCCCCTAATTTCTTTGACCTTGTTTAATGAAATATTGGCTCAATCGCTTTGGATTTCTATTTTCATGTTTCTGGTACATATTCTTATTATTCATAAATGTGTGTTTTCAGGATGTAGCGGCAGAATTAAAAAACCTTGAGATTATGAAGGATGATCTTGAAGCTGAGCTGAAAAGGGTAACTTCCATAAGAACTTATTCCAGAGAAATTTACTGAACTGTTAGAGATTTAGATTTGTAGGTCATATTACAGAGTTCACATGTTTTTTGAAGGTCAACACTTCAATAACATCTGCTCGGGCTCGCCTTCGCAATGCCAGAGAAGAAAGAGAACAGTTTGATAATGCAAGTAATGAAATTTTGATGCACCTGAAGTCAAAGGTAACTAACTACTTGTTCTTATTAGCTAGATGGAACATAAGCAGGGTCATAGTATAGCAATAGTTCGTGATGTTTGGCTGGCTAACGGTGTAGGAAGACGAGCTAACTCGTTCGATATGTTCGTGCCGAGTAGAGGCGGATGTTGTAAATAAATGGATCAAATTTTTGGAAGATACCTGGATTCTCCAGTCTAAATTTGCTCAACAAAAGGAAATACAAGTGAGGTATGTTATATCTCCAGTCTCCACAATGCAAAGAACTCAGCAATTATGCTGCTTCCTTAATTACTTTGCATGTGATCCGTATTTTGCCATTCCTTCCACCATGATCAATACTCAAGTGGGGAAATGGAGAGATATGGTGACCATTTCATCGACCTGATTGTTCAACTCCTCTCTTTCTACAAGGTAATTCTAAATCTTTACCCCAAAATTAGTGCTAATTTTATCTTTAATACAGAATATAATTGTATACATTCCTATCATGTTGGACCTTATACCGAACGAATTTCACTTGGTAAATTAATCTCAAATTAATATTTTTTATATCAACTCAGGAACAGCTGGACCCTTTTATAGCCAAGATCCGAAGAGTCGTCGAACTTTTGGAACCAAGTAAAGGGTAACATACCACTTCTCTGTTCCTGAACATTTTATTTGACCAAATTCAGGACTGATAGCTTTGTTTGATCTGCTTATGGGGAAACATCAGGATAGAAGCAGATGTAAAGATAGACGATAAGGATGCAAAGCCAATCGATTCAAGAAAACAGCTTGAGAAGGAGTATCTGGACCTCGAAGCTAAGGTAACTGGCTTTATAAAATAGATATCTAGGCCACTTCTCTAGATTTGAATAATAAAAACAGAACATTACTAAGCTTGATTCCAACTGTAGAAACAAGAAAGTGTCGTACAAGTTCCTACTCTCTGTGTCCTGTTTCATAACCTATTCTTATTTATTAACTTTACCAGTTTGTAACAACATTAAGTGTGGTGGATGCGATGAAAAAGCCATTCTATTCACAGACGGAAGGTATCACTAGGTAAAGTTACAAAAACATGACCATTCATGTTTATTTATAATAGTGATATCCAGCTATTGATGAAGAATCTAACCGCAGCTTTGTTTCTGTACATTTTGCATCGTTGGAGAATACAAAAATATGAGTTAAAAAATAACATCACTCTCTCCTGGTTTGGTGTTGTTTGATCCAGGAAAGACGATAAAAGAGTGAAAGAACTATTTGAGGCATTGGACAAAACAAAAGAAGAGTTTGAATCTATCGAACGCCCGCTTCTGGATATTGAGTCTCCTTCAAGAACCTCTTCTTCCTCACGCTCACCCTCCCTGAAAATGATGCTCGAGGCTCCACTTTCGGACACAGTCCCGAAAACGTCTGGTGGTGATGATACTCCAGACAGTAAAAAAGGGTCTTCAGAGAAGGAAGACCCGGCGAATAAACAGCTGGAGTTGGAGCTGGACGATGGAGATGATTTCTTGGCAGATGAAATCCATGACTGGGAATTCGACGCTCTTGATGACACTCACCTCAAAAACCAATAGCTGACCCAAATTTTGCAAAGGTAAGCCACTTGAACTCATACTTAGCTACAATAACCATTCAAAGATACTCTTGCAAATTCACATGTTTATATGCAATAGAGAACTACCAAAAGAATCGTTAAGTATTATTGATTCGCAGTTGATCTCACAAGTCAATACCTTTGTGGTAACGAAATGAAAGTATAATCAACGGGTATAATGACAGTCTAATTCCATGTTACATTTTTGTTTTATTGTTTCTGTAGCAGATGATGGAGGAATTGGGGGGAGTAAATCTATTTACTATATAACTAACTGAAAGGTTCTGACTTTCCAGAGCTATAAAACATTATAAAGGAAACTGTAAGATATTTTTGAATTTCTAATTTGAAATATGATCAAATCTATATATATTATTAGCATCCCAATAAGTTTAAAGTTGAACTTATTGTACTATTTATATACTCTTTACCTCGCCCGGCATGTTTTTATCTTTTCTTCGCCGGAGATGAGGATTTTTTTAATTTTCTTCTTTATATTTTTCATTTCACTATCGTTCTTATTTCATTTTTTAACATTGTTGTCGTTAAATATTTTCCTGGAAAACTATGAGGACAAATGTTCTTGTCTTGTTGGAAATTGGGTTTGAAATTTAAAAGCTCGAATTGGGAAATGCATTCAATTGTGGTTGTTACGTTCTAACGAACTTAATGCATTTGTTACCTTCGGACAAAACAAACAGTTCGTTTATTGCATATTGAACCCACCAAAAGAGTTTGAACAAAAAAGTATATTTTTTTTGTCTTGCCAATGCCAACGCCCACGACTTGAATATATATATTGGGGTTTTAGTGATAACTTCTCAAAAAAATTGCATTTGGCATTCCCATTTCTTTATATTTAAACAATATTTTTCAAGAGGTCCAGATTCGAAATAGGTGATTGTGGGCTAGTGGTTCAAATTTGTTTAGGGTTAGCCATGTTAGTTTAGATTAGTGATCGATTTCACTTTCTATTTGGTCATTCTTAGACGTTTTAACCGGCAATAAAACCTGAATTTTTATAGACCTCGACTTAAGATGATCCAGTTATATATATAAAAATAAATGTAGTAGCTACTAGCTAGTGATACGGCTGCACAACAACTTCAAGTCCACTTATTTTAAGGAGAAAATAAAACAATGACAAAAGAAAGAAAAAAGGGTGGGTCCACATTTATATGAAGTGCAGTGGTTTTTATGGTGTGCATACTGCATATGTTTTGACTGAGAGGCTTCCCACTACTTAACTCCATTAACTTCATCAGTGGGATCTAAACTAATTAATCTTATTCCCACTTTTTGTTTCTTTGTTTTATTTACAATCCTATTTCATTTCTTACTCTCTCATCATCTTATCCAATAAGTGAGAAAATTTTAAGATTTTTGATTAGGTTTGGCTCAAATTAATATGCGTGTTATTGGCATTATCATATGTTGATTTGTTCACATTTTGGGATATTTTAAAATTTTGAACATGTAGTTCTTCTCACCATTCCAAATCTTTGCCACAACATGTAAATATACAATCTTTATGTTATCTCAGAACATTAAATTCTTCCTGGAAAAAGATATAGAAAAAGTATTTAACAAAAAAAAAGGGAAAAAGGAAGATTGAAAGTGGTAAGCATTTACTTTTGTGAGGTGTTTCAATGATTGAAACAGAGAAGAAGTCACTCAGCTTTTTAGGTACTTGGCTGTGTACGACAGAGTTCCCACTCCAGTTCTCTTCAACACCAACTACGACATAATTTGTACGGAATTACCGACTACCTAATGATCAATGTATAAATACGAGGCGTACAAAGTGTATAAATCAGTTTATCTTATTATCTTTTTTTTTAGTCGAACCATTCATTCATTAATAGAATTCCCTCAAAAGAAGAGGATGAATTACAAGATAAAACATAAACAATACCCAAAGTTTTGCCAACCAAATGGCTAAAAAGACCAGATAGAAGTAGATACACTTTATCAAAAGAAAGCATGAAGAATCAAAGAAGACTAAGATCCCATGAATATCCTGATCAGTTGTACCCGACACACTCGTAAGTGCGTTAGACTCTGAACTAAAGTCAGAGAAGATGTCTGCTACAAAAGCAGAGAAGATGCCTGCAGCAAAGGCAGGAAAGACAATAAACCGGGAGGAAAAACCTTGCAATACCGATGAGTCTTGTTCAACCAAACCACTTATCAGTGGAACTTTTGGAAAGAAGAGACAATAATTGCCCGATGGAACCAGTAACTCCGGATCTAGTGATTTAGTTGGCAACACTCCTTCAAACAACCAAGAAAGGGAGGCCCAACATAACACATACGAATCCATAAAGAACTTGGAACAAAGCCTGAATAATTCAGTAAGGGGTCTGCATAATGCAGTAAACGATCGCACAAAGCCGATAAAGATGACATCGACGGCGAGCTGAGGAGGTGGGGATAGGGGAGGAACGACCGACAAAGACTGACTAATGAACATCTGGGGAAGAACTCTTGTCCAAGGAGCTATCCGAAGTGTCGAAGCCAACCCCGCAGCCGAGGGGTGCCGATTTGGAGCAAGGAGGGGCGACGGTGGAGGGGAGATGGAGTAAGGGACGACAATGCTCAAAGCTAGGAGGAGGAAGACGGGTGGGTCAGGAGGGTCCGAAGGTTCGGGTGGGATCGGAAGGAATGATGGCAGTGCACACAAACGACCCGGAGCATGGCAAGGCGAGCTCACCAACGTCGGGTCAGGAGGCTTGAAGACGACACCAACCCACGCAAGGATCTGAGGCTTGAACGCGAAAGCGAGCAGACGAGGGGGAGATGGAGAGGAGGTTGCGGTGGAGGGGAAGCTGAAACGGAGAGGGAGGCTTGAACGCAAGGCAAGCTTCAAGGTGGAGGATTGTGCAGAAGGAGGACAATGGAGGTGAAGGGGCGGCGGAACTAAGGAAGATCGGGGCCGTGGAGGTGGATGCGGATACGGAGGCTCCGGCAGAGGTTGGATGCTAGACATCTGAGGAGAAACTCTTGTCCAAGGAGCATTCCGAGATACCGAAACCAAATCTGCAGCCGGAGCAGTCCGACAACGAACGGTGCCAACTTGCGATGCAAAGGAGCGGTATGTGACGGATCTGAGATTTTCCGGGATGGACGACGAGCGAGATGGAGGGGAGGCCTGAGAAGATTTTCGTCCAAACAGACAGCTCGGACTGTGACGGATCTGAGATTTTCCGGGACAAGGCTCACCAACGGCGACAATATTCTCCACCATAGACCCAAACACAGAGAATAATCTCGGGGAGATTCATGGCAAAAAGGGGAAACCGGAGAAAATGAGAGAACAACGGCGAGGAGCGGCCAGGTGGGGTGATGCAGCAGAGGGCAGCGAGCAGAGAAAATTCTCCGGTGGAGGATCCGGAGGTACAGGCGGGACTGGCGGGGGTGGAGGCAGAGTAGATACAACGCACAGGTCCGGCGGCTTGGAAGGCGGAGGAGGAAAAGAGGCAACGGCAGCAAGGGACTCCATGGACGAGAGGAGCTTTCAAACGGACGAGGTCTAACAGGAAGTATCAGCAGAAACCGGAGGCAATAGTATCTCCCCGACACACCATAGCTGAGAGCGTCATCACCAACACCAAGGTCTGGTAAAGGAAAACAGCTCGAGCCAGCAAAAAACGGAGGTGTACGGACGAGATGAAGAAGCCTAGATCTTGGTCTGCAAGCAGCTCAGACGGGGCAGAGCTAGGCGGAAACGGAGAGCCTGGCCTGCGAGGAGCTCGGATCTGTGACCATCGGGCATGATCTGTGTGGACTAAGGAAGATATCTGACCTGTCTTTTGCCCAGCTGATAAATAAAATTGTATGTTTAAGAAAGAAAAAGGGTTCACGAGTTTGAAAATCCCATGAAATATTGTTCTTATCTTATTATCTAAATTCCTTATATGCCTCGGTAAAAAGGGACAGCATATACTCGGTTAATCTTACATGTGATTATATTATGAATAAAGAAAGTAGAAAGCGAAAAGACTTGAGAAAAAAAAAATAGTATGAGTGTGGGGATGAAAGGAGCTATCCACTTGCTCGCAACCTGCAACAATTATTACCCTTTATAGATTAAAAAAAAAAATACTAACTTTTTGATATGTAGAGAAACAAGAGCTATGCATATATAGAACCAAGATTGTGACTTTTGTCTATCACCTACCGTTTGTACTCTTTTCCCATTTTTTTTTTTTAACGTCGACCCATCTTGATTAAGCCAAGTTTAATCCCTTAGAAGGGAGGCTCCGAAAAGATCCTTCAGTTGAGACAGTCTAGCTTATATGGGAGAATAATACGCCTCGAGCCCGAGCTTCCTTCGCTAATGAGTCAGCACGGATGTTCTGGGCACGGGGGATAAAACGTAGATCGAAGAACTCAAAACTCTGTTTCAAAGAGAGTAAGATATCCAATTCTGACAAGAATAATGGCCAATCTTCGGGATCGTCAATCATCTTTACCAATGATGAGCAGTCAATTTCAAAGTGTACCCTCAAAAGCTCATTCTCATGGAGAAAAGAGGTTGCCCAGAGAAAGTTATCTAACTCGGCGGAGCTAGTGGCGGAGCTAGGATGGTTTTTTATCAGGGGCATATAATTTATTTTATATTATTTATTATACTATAATATAATATAATATTTTTAATTTAAATCATTTTAACTATTATATTTTAAATATTTTAATATCATTATTTGATTATAAAAACTGTTGATAACTCTTTTACATTATGTCTTCTAATAAAATATAATATAAGTGAAGCGAATATACAATAAAGTATGATCCTTTAATTTAAAGTATTGATTTTGAAATATGCAAATAATGCATATATTAGTTATTTAAAAGGATTTTGGTTACTGTCGCCGCTCTCTCTCTCTAGTTTAGAGAGAGATTTATCTCTCGATTCGCAGTTTCTCTTCTTCTCGGATTTTCATATTTCAGAAGAGAACTTGGCGATCGATCAGCGGCTTAGTTTGTATCTTTATCTTGTAATTATCTTAGTCTTGGGTTTTTTTTTTCTGATTTCGATTTCCGATTCTTATTTTTATCTTCTGAAATCGACATCTTTTTTCCCCTCCGGTTGTGTCGTGCCGATATGTGTTCGTCTATGTGCTCTGCCTTTGATCGGCATGCTTTTGTGGTTGAATAAGGTTTCCGGTGTCTCACCGGAAAGCTCTTGTCTGCGCGCCTTTCCGATCAACATCGGATCTTCCTTCGCTCTCCTTTTCCTCGCACTTCTCCCTGTCGCAAGGTTTGGCTTTCTTCTGTATTTTTCTTGGCAGGTTGGTCTCTTGTGGAGTAATATCTAGGCGGTTAACTCCACTTTGGCTTGGGAATCAATGGCCAAATCAAACATCTGTGTTTGGCCGGCAACTTAGCTTCCTCGGCGTCAACTTTCCGGTGAGATGTGGAAGCAACTCTTTCGTTTTATGCAGTTCTCTTCCGACGGTATCCTTCGTGGTTAAGCGGGAGCGGCAGCAAGATTATCTTCTCGATACAGTTTCCGGTGGTACGGCGTCTCCGGCGGGCTCATCGGCGCGATTGAGCTCCGATTGGTTGCATGCCGCGCGTGTTTCCTGTGCTCGACACGTGTTCAGACTTGTCCTTATCTTTTCGTTTTCTTGTGGATTTGGGCCGGTGTCGAGCCCATAACCTTTGTATATGTATGGTCCTGAACATTTACTCTTGCTGTTTTTAATGTTAAGTCCATGAAGACAAAAAAAAAAAGTTATTTTAAAAAAATCATTTTAATGACGAAAATTAATTATTAAAATGAATACAAATATTTTTAAGATTGAAATAAAAAATAATTATCCTCTTTGAATAATAAAATCTGATAAAAGAAGAAATATAGATAATAAAATGATACTAGTATTAAATTGGGCTTCATCCCAAACATTAAATAGTCATTAACAAGCCAACACTAAAAAAATGACGTAAGATATACATGATCTTGGGGGCATAAAAACATTTTAAATTTTTAATTAGAGGGGGCATAATGATAGAATATAACCAAATGAATAAGAATTCAACTAAACATATATCTAACTAATCTAAAATTCATAAATCGACTGGGGGCAATTGACCCCCCTAACCACATAGTAGCTTCGCCACTGGTTGTTACTGTAGCATGACTATGATGTAAATATTTTTTATCATGTAAGCATGGTTATGACCACTGTCGCCTGATATTGGAGGATCGAGTCAAAATCGACCGTATAAAAAAAGATCGAGAAAAATCTGGAAAAATCGATTTTTTTAATAAAAGATCGAGAAAAATCTGGAAAATCGAATTTTAAAAAAAAAAGATCGAGAAGAATATCTAAGAAAAGGTTTCAAATTCACTATTATCTCAAATATATTATATTCCATTAATTTTATTACTATATAAATCTATACATATTGTATTTTTATCTGAGTATAGTTGGTTGGACTCGGTGGTTGTAACGCCTCGGTTGATTCGTCTCGGGTTCATGGTCTTCATCTCTTCTTCGACATCAAATGTTTCTATGGGAGTTCGTTAGAGTTTGACTCGATCTCTGTTTCGGTTTGAACGATTGGATCCTTAACTCACCTTTTTCATCTTTTTGTCTTTGTTTTAAGTATGTTCTTTGCTTAGTTTTGTTTTAATCTCCCTTGATTTATGCCTTGTCTCCGGGAATTTCGACCTATGAACTCGCCGACTTTGTCTTCGGAAAGATTTCATTCCTTACCAACTATGTGTATTGCTCCGTATTTCACCTTTGAAGGTTAATATATTCCATCAAATAAAAAAAAAGACAAGACAAATGACTTGCAAGTATGTAGTTTTTAACAAATACTTGAAATTGCGGGTACTTATTAGAGTGATTTTGTCTAATATACATAGATGATTGATTTATTAGGTTTATACCAAAGTTAACTATGAAATTAAAAAAGTAACAGAGAGAAACACAAATTTCTCAAAATTATCCTTTCATTTTTATGTTAATTACAAAAGTGCCACTAGTACATTAATGTTTAATGCATTGTTCATACAAAAAGCCAACACGGTTCATTAGTAAAGATGATGTTACATGTTAGTGTGCTAACAATAATATTAGACATTTATACCACGTTAATAAAAATAGCAAATAATTATAATGTGCTAACAAATATTATGTCACAATTTTAACATGCTAACAATATTTTTTTTACAATATTATCATGTAATTAACGTTTAAACAAGTTATCATATTATAGAAACAATCATATTAAATCAATTATCATAACAAAAATATAGAATTTTTGTGTTAATTCAGTTAGCATATTATAATCAAATAAGTTATTATGATAAATCAGTTACCAGTTAATCATATTGTAATTGTAAATTGTGTGATATCTTAGGGGTATAATGGATTTTTAATGCATAAATAGTAGTGGTGAATAGTTTGCATGAGAGAGAACTAATTTTCTCAACTTTTGTGTATATGGATTCCAATTACTCTACTTATTTTTACCAAATCAAGTACAAATCCAAATTTATATTACTCCTACAAGGCAAGTCAAATAGTAAATATATCAAAAATAGCAAGTGCTTGCCTTGTGCACAGCTCTAGCCATCAATACTATTAAAAAATTGGAGTTTGTCCATGGTACATAAATGTTGTTCCTGAAATTTGCCCTTAATATTATTAGGATTTATAACCTTCATTAAGGGTAATTAGGGAATATAACATTATCTCTAAAATCCATGTTTCCAAACAAGACAATTATTAAACATGTAACCAAACAACCAAAATCTAATAGGTCCCACTTTCCTAATTAATTAAAATTAAAACAAATTAATTGATAAATATAATGAATAATTTATACATCAACTATTATATATAAATTAAGATTCTCTAATTTATGATCTTAATTTATGATTTAATTCAAAATATATTTATAATATATTTTAATATCTTTTTATTTTGTTTCAAAATATATATATATATATACACATATTACGATTGATGTTTTTACGATTGTACTTTTTAGCAGGTTTTTCCATCAAACTGAAAAATATTTAATTAATTAAACGGGTTGAAAAATTAATTAACCAATCTCGATTATAAATTTTCTATAAAAAAATTCGCATATAGTAAATAATTTCAGCTGATATATTTTAAAATTAATAAAATATTAAAATGATTTCATACTTATATTATTCAAATATTTGAAATATATTTTAATATCTTTTTATTTTGTTTCAAATATATATATATATATACACATATTACGATTGATGTTTTTACGATTGTACTTTTTAGCAGGTTTTTCCATCAAACTGACAAATATTTAATTAATTAAACGGGTTGAAAATTTAATTAGCCAATCTCAATTATAAATTTTCTAAAAAAATTCGCATATAGTAAATAATTTCAGCTGATATATTTTAAAATTAATAAAATAATAAAATGATTTTATACTTATATTATTCAAATATTTGAAGCGTCAAATTATGCTTTATGTTTGAATGAAGTTTTTAACGGATAGTTCCATTAAATTTTCAAATTATATATACGACTACAACATGTATTTTATAAAATAATATTTTAGATATATAAAATAACAATTAAACATATACCACATAACTTTTACAATAGTTGTTTTCACATATATATATTTTTCCAAACTATGATCTTACGATACAACGCAGATTAAAATATATAATGCGAAATCGTTATTTTAATCTCTTAATCCTTATGATATATCTCTTCCAAATAACACATAATTCATTTAAAAAAAAAACTAAATTGCTAACTCACTGTTTATAATGTTGGTTAAACAATAATAATGAAAATTAGATTACATAATTAAAAATCTAAACTACTATTAACAAAATGAATAAAAAGTAAAATTTGTAAAGAAAATTAAATCCGCACTTAAGTGCGGGTCAAAATCTAGTTACTCTATTTAAAATAAACCACCAATCAGACATGTAGTAATAACTTAAACAACCCATGCAAGTTATGACATATTAAAATGTTTTATTTTCAATTAATAAAAATGAATGCAACGGTAAGGTTTGAGATCGTGATATCTGGCCATAGACACAAATATTTTTGAAAAAAAAAATTATATAGTTTGGATGTATTACAATGATTTCTTGTCTACAAAACTAATGTAATAAAAATTCAAATACTATAAAACTGAGAAAAGTAATAGTATCCACCATGGCTTATTTAATTTATTTTAAGAAAAATGAAGAAATAACAATTAAATTAAAGAGAGGTGACTTTAAAAGATGCTCTTTCCCTCCTCACAACCTCCCATGAGCTCTTTCTCAGTTCCCCTTGAAGTAAGCAACTAACCACACAAAAGAGAGAGAGAAAGATTCAGATTTTCAGACACATATACGCAGATACATACATAGACTATGGATTTGCATGAACCTGAATCAAGAACTCGTGTTACGTCCAACGATGAGTACATAGACATGGAGGTCAATCTCTCTTCTTCTTCTCCGTCCTCAAGCTTCATCAGCTTCGCCGTCACCTCTTCTCCACCGCAAAGCAGAGAGTTCGAGTTCCAAATGTGCTCCTCTGCCGTAGATTCCGGCAAATCCACCACATCTCCGGCCGACGAGCTCTTCTACAAAGGTCAACTCCTCCCTCTCCACCTCCCTCCTCGTCTCCAAATGGTCCAAAAGCTTCTCGCCTCCTCCTCCTCCGTACCGACTGCAATATATACTCCGGTTTCTCCACCTGCCGCTGCATCCTCGCCGCGGAGATTCAGTAGCAGCGAGATCGAAGTAAGCGGGCAAGACGAGCAATGTTATTTCGAGATTTCCACGGAGCTCAAGAGATTCATCGAGAACAACGAGAATCTTGGAAACAGTAGAAGCAAAAAGATCAAACAGTCATCGATTACTCAAAAGCTAAAGGCTTCACGGGCTTACATAAGATCTCTCTTCTCTAGACCAGGATGCTCAGATTCATCAGAGATCCATCCAAAATTCAAACTTGAAGGCATCAAGACCTCTAAATCCTCGAAAAAGAAGAACCCATTTGTGAAAACAGAATCTTTAAACATCAAGAATCCTCCATTGATTCATAGGAGATCGTTCTCTGGTGTGATACAGAGGCATTCTCCAGCAAAGTGTTCTTCGTCTTCTTCTTCTTCCTCTTCTTCTTCGCTATCCTCTTCGTTCAGTTTAGGATCGAACGGGTCTTTAGATCTACAGACGCTGATGAGAAGCAGCAACGCGAGTTCAGAGATAGATAACTCCATTGAAGGAGCGATAGAGCATTGTAAGCAATCGTTTACCACTAGGAGGAAGAGCAATGTGGCTGAATCTGAGCTCTCATCTTCAAGAACATCTGTTTCTACTTGTGGCGACATTGAGAAAGGATGAGAATTTCTCCAGAAATTTGACGGATCTGTGACGCTTTCTCTCTCTGATTCTCATTTCCAAGATGAAGAAAAAAGGAAGGACATAAAGTTCAAAAAGGCAACTTTTTCTTTCTTTTTGTATTAGATTCTTTTGTGTGATTTGTCTTTTTTTTTTCCTAGAAGTTTGCTGAATTTGAGGCTTCTTACTTTGTTAATGCTACAACATTACTAATTTCAGGGGTTTGTGGATTTAAATTTGGCTTGTGAACAAAAACACTGCTTTCTTTTGTCGTTTGGGACGTTAATTCGTTACCTTTTAGGTTCGAATTAGTAACAACAAGTCAACAACTAAACTGCTAATGATAATTATCTCGTTTTTATTTGCAACCTCACTTGAGATATAAACTATTCAATCATGATATTTGGAAAAGAAATAGTAACAATTACCATAAACATTTTCTTAATTAACATTCTGTACATGGAAAACATTTCAATTTATATAATTTTTTTTGGTCAACATCAATTTTTATAATCATGTTTGACTTCTTTTATGTAAAAATAAAATTGCATTTCTTTTCCTTATTAGAGATTTTGTTCCGTCAATGCATTTATGACACTTGTCGTAGTGGCAAATGTTGTACTAATTGAGGCAATCCTAGTTCATTAACATTTATTTTGGCTTACTTGTGGACAGTGTTTGAAAAATTGCTAGGCGCTAGTCGGGCGGTTGGACTGGGCCTAGCGCCTAACGAGAAAATCGGGGATTACGCGTGATTAATCGAGACCTAGTTTTAGGTTATTTTATCATATATATATGTATATTAATTAAATCTGTGTATTATTAGGGTGAGTCTACTTCGGCCCAGTGGTTTCCCGGCTTATTAATAAACATAAAACTTCGGTTCGAGTAGAAGAGAGTGCTATATTTTGTTGTTTTTTCGTTTTTCTTTAATGAATTGACAAAATTACGATATTATCCTCGTCTTCTTCATTTACCCTGCAACTGCATTGACTTTATTTCCGCCGTCACATTTTTTTATCAATCGATTTGAGCTCGTGTTTGATGTTTCTTTGCGATTTTTAGCCAAATTATTACAGATCTACAACTAATTATCTAATTTCTAACATAAAATCTACCAAAAGCCAAATTTTTTCGAGTTTGCCGACTTGTTGGCCGATTGTTCATAAATCGCGGCGGCCCGGAGCCGCCGAGCGTTTAACCGGCGCCTAAGCGGCTTCCGCGGCCGCATTTTAGAACGTTGCTTGTGCATATTCGTTACTGGTTTCTTTTTTTTTTCCTAAGCTAACAATAATCTTTTGACCAAAAAAAAACTAACAATAGTTGCGTGTTGTTTTGTTCTATGGTGCTAAACTCTAAAAACCTTCTGCATTTATGTAACTCATCAGCTAGAGCCTAGAGATCACATGTCACTAGTTTGACATTTATTATGCTATTATTTTCTAACTATAAACATTAAAAATGCAATAGATTTTTTTTTCAAAAAACACTTACACAGTCCTATACTCCTATTATTTAAGATGGTTTAGAAATTTTTACATGTTCCATTTTATTTCTGTTAATGTTAAATATCAATTTATATGAAAATGTGGCTTTCTAATTTTTGAGATTTTAGCCAAAACATCCTATAAAAAGAGACAGATAAAGTATACTATCACATATAAGCTAATGGTTTGTATCAGTATATTCGTTAACCATTTTGAATTTAAATTTAGTAAGATATATGATGTTAGAAGACAAACAAAAACATCACCAAAATAATTAGTGAGATTATATGTATGCAGTTACTATATATTTACAACCAATTGATATAAGTCATGTACACATGTACATAATAAAAAACAATATTCATTTACTATATATCAAGAATATTGCTTCTATTGGTTCTTTATAAATCAAAATTAACACCTGCATGTAAGAAAAATATGGTAAGTAGTTTATGTATTGTTATTTTCAATAATCATCATAGACTACCAAAAAATGCAAAACTATAAATAAATACATTCAATATCTTATAAATTAATTTATATTTAATTACATTGGCTGCTCAGATATTTCAAACAAGTTCTATTTTCCAATCCTAAAATCTTACACTATCTAATTTATGAATATGAATAAATCAAAATCAAATAAATCTTCAATGGGACCATATATATCTCTTGTAGTGATAAACTTCAAGAAGCTCACAATCACTGAAATATTTATATATATTTTTTTTTGTTAGAACAGTCTTTACAAAATTATTTTTATAAAAGGATACCTTGAGTTATTCCTTTTTTTTTGTGGGGCTACATTTAAGATTTATATGAATGTAAAGATGGACCCCAAAAATGGGCCTATTTTCGTTTTTCTCCTTCCATAGGTTTGACATAAAATACAACAACCTATTTTTAACATATAAAACACACAGAAATAGAGAAGTTCTCATATTTATCTCGGATTATGTTTCCAGTTTATCCCATTATATTTCGGTTAATTTTCCATATAAATATTTTCAGCGGAAATGAGAGAGATAGTGGGTCTTGATCCGATGTTGTTGACTTATAGTGGACAATTAGACGTTTGTTTTATTGTTTTTTGTATTAGCTCCAGAGATTTATTTTTATCCGCCGGTTTATGGTTCTAGAGATGACTTTTATCCGCTAGCTTTCGTTTTTGAAGGTTTGGGTTAAACTCGCCGGCTTTGGATTTTATTAATCTTGTGTAATTTCAGGTACCATTAAGTGATTAATGAAAATTCTTTTAGTGAAAAAAAGATAGAGAAAGAGGATCTCTCACTATTACATGTAAAGTCACTTTTATTCAGTTTGCTTCCTCCTTTTTCTTTTCTAGGTCCACTCAAAATTCTTTTTCTATAGCTAAACTCCAAAATAACAAAAAAAAAAAAATGGCTCCAACTCAGTATTAAAATTTGGGAGAATCCAATTGAAAACTATCAATGTGGCACTTACTTCCACTTTAAACCTTAAGACTATTATATGATTAAATTAATCACTTAATGTGACAAAACTGACAAATTAAACCTTCAATGTCGCTTTCTTCTTCATTACTTTAAAACCCTAACGGTGAACAGTAATTCCGTTAATTTTTTAAAAAAAAAAATATTCAAAAAATTCTATAAATATTCAGAAAAATTCCAAAATATACAAAATCCAAAAATTGAAATAAAATCCAAAAAATTCAAACAAATTTGAAAATTTGAAAAAACTCTTTAAATATTTAAAATAGTTCATTAATCTTTAAAAGTTACAAAAATTCGAAATAATCTTTAATTATATCAAAGTGTTGAGGACCTTTGCATCTTTGTCAAAATTCCCTCGTTTGAGGAGTTTTTTTTTACTATATACAAAGTTACAAAATGAACGTAATTGCTTGGAATTGTCAAGGTATTGTTGCCGATTTGACAAAAGAACATTTGGAGGAGCTACATCCTTGCTTTTTTACCAAATTTCTTATTTTTATCCGAAACAAAAAATAAGCGTTATTTTCTGTAAAATTTGCAACTTTCTTTTGGTTATGACCAAATTTATATAGTGGAGCCTCAAGGCAGAAGTGGGGGACTAGCATTATTTTATATGGATGATCCGAAGGTGACCATATCCTATTCGGATGAACATATGACTGATATTGAGACTACTCTGGAAGGACACAAAATCTTCATGACCTTTGTGTACGGTGATCCAGTTGTTAAAGGCCGAGGTTACGTTTGGGAACGACTTACACGGATGAGTCTTGATCGGCAAAATGCTTGGCTTATGATGGGAGATTTCAATGAGGTTACTGGTAACCATGAAAAACGAGGTGGTCGAAGGAGATCGGATGCATCATTCCTCCCCTTTCGTACTATGATCGACAATTGTGGAATGATAGACTTTCCTTTTAAAGAAAACTCTCTCTCCTGGATAGGAAGAAGAAAATCCGGAAAAGTGAAATGCCGCCTCGATAGAGCGATGGGTAATGAGGACTGGCATATGTTATTCTCCCACACTATTGTGGAGTATTTGAAAATGTGGGGATCAGACCATAGACCGGTGTTAGCTACTATCCAAGTTACCCCACAAAGAAGAAAGAAAAACTTTCGTTTTGATAAGCGATGGATCGGAAAACAAGGACTTAAAGAAGCTGTGATAGCTGGATGGGGCGAACCCGAAGGAACTTCACGTCGAGATTTTCAGCGGAAAATCACCCCGTGTCGGAGCCATATCTCCAGATGGAAGAAAACTTTACCAACAAATACAGCAAAACTCATTGAAGAACTAAAAACTCAGCTTGATATAGCTCATAACGATGACAATTCAACGGTAGAAGAGGTACAAGATTTAAGAAGACAACTCTGCAAAGCCTTCAGAGAAGAAGAAACTTTCTGGAGACAAAAAAGTAGAGTTCATATACATCGAGACGGGGATAATAACACAAAATTTTTCCATTCCTTTACCAAACAGAGACGAGCTAGGAATCGTATCATATGCCTTAAAGATGACAATGGACATTGGGTGGAGGATACAAAAGGGATTGAGAAAGTCGCTATCAACTACTTCAGTGATCTCTTCACTACATCCAACCCAACGGATTTTAGCGAATCACTCTGGTACAATACCGAGAAAGTCCCAGACACGGTTAACTGTAACTTGGTGAAAGATCCCTCAAATGAGAAAATTATGAAAGCCCTTTTTGACATCAACCCAGACAAAGCCCCTGGACCGGATGGGATGACAAGTAGATTCTATCAACGATTCTGGCCAATCGTGGGTCAAGATATCATAAGATTAGTCAAAGATTTCTTTACCACCGGAGAATTTGACCCTCAATTGAATCAAACCAACATTTGTTTGATTCCCAAGAAGGATAGACCAAGAGCCATGACAGAGTTCAGACCAATTAGCCTATGCAACGTTAGCTACAAGATTATCTCCAAAATCCTATGTAAACGACTAAAGAGCCTTCTTCCAGATTTGATTTCAGAGACACAATCAGCCTTTGTGGCTAGACGACTTATTACAGATAACATTCTCCTGGCACAAGAGAATTTTCACGCCCTTTGAACAAATCCTATGTGCAGATCAAAATTCATTGCCATCAAGACGGATATGAGCAAAGCCTATGATAGGATCGAATGGAGCTTCCTTGAAGCTTTGCTTCTGAAGATGGGTTTTGCAGAGAAATATGTGAAACTCCTGATGTTTTGTGTCTCCTCGGTCTCCTACCAAGTCCTAATAAACGGAGAAGCAAAAGGAAGAATTCGACCTTCACGAGGACTTAGACAAGGAGACCCTCTCTCACCATTCTTGTTTATCCTTTGTACGGAGGCTCTTGTCTCCCTCCTAAATGGAGCGGAAGCAGAAAAACGTATCACCGGCTTAAGGATTGCTAGAGCTAGTCCCACAGTGTCTCATCTTCTTTTTGTCGATGACAGCCTTTTCTTCTGCAAAGCTGAGGTCCTGCAATGTGCAGAGATAGTAAAAATCATCAAGACTTATGGGGAAGCGTCAGGACAGAGACTAAACAACTCAAAATTCTCAATTGTGTTTGGATATAAAGTAGATTTGAATACCCGACGAGATATTAGGAAGACTATCGAAATCACAAATGAAGGTGGAATGGGATTGTACTTGGGACTTCCTGAGCAGATTTGCGGACCAAAGCGAAAGGTCTTTGCATTTGTTAGAGATCGCCTTAATGGCCGAGTTAATAACTGGAATTCGAAACTCCTCTCTAAGGGAGGGAAAGAGGTTCAAATTAAATCAGTGGCACAAGCAGTACCAACTTATACGATGTCATGCTACTTTCTTCCTAAGGATACGACAAACAAATTGAAGAGCTCCATCTCCAACTTCTGGTGGAGCTCCAAACAAGATTCCAAGGGTCTCCATTGGATTGCATGGGATAAAATATGTATTCCCCAAGAAATGGGAGACTTGGGTTTCAGAGACCTCAGAGATCAAAACCTTGCGTTACTTGCGAAACAATTATGGAGACTAATCCAATACCCGAATTCCCTACTAGCCCGTGTGTTACGTGGGAGATATTACAGACGATCGAACCCTTTAGAAGACCGAAATGTTTACTCCCCTTCCTTTGGGTGGCGTAGTATCATGGCCGCGCGTCAGACACTCAGACAGGGGCTGCGGAGGACTATTGGCTCGGGGTACAATACAAGAGTCTGGTTGGAGCCGTGGGTTCCGGATACTCAAGTCAGACCACCAAGAGGACGAGATAACACGACTTATAGAGACCCGTCACTTCTTGTCCATACTTTGATTAGGCATGATACAAAAGAGTGGAACGAACAAGCCCTTCGTGAGCTCTTCCACCCTGAAGATATCCCATTTATTTTGGGGATTCGGCCTAGCCGGGACGTTAAACCAGATGGTTATGCTTGGAATCATACAAAATATGGGAAGTACACTGTGAAGTCGGGTTACGAACTCATCAGACGTCACAATCTGGAGGTTTTGAACCCAGAAATCTTAGAACCTAGTACCACTTGCTTGAAAAGCCAAGTATGGAAAACCCAAGGCCCGAGAAAGATCAAACACTTCATGTGGCAGACAATCTCGGGATGTTTGGCAACTTGTCAACGCCTAGCCTTTAGACACCTGGGGACGGATCCGTCATGTCCTAGGTGTGGAGCTCAGGAGGAAACGATAAATCACCTCCTGTTTGAATGCCCCCTGCTTTACAAGTATGGGCTCTTTCGGACTTTCCGTCCATTCCGGTTTGCTTCCCGAGTACATTTTTATTTAATAATATGGATTTCCTCTTTTGGAGGACAAAAGACGTGGGTCTATCTGAACCACAAAGAAATAACTACCCTTGGATTTTATGGTATATTTGGAAAGCCCGAAATAGTAAGTTTTTTGAAGGAAAGGAAGTTTCCCCTACAACAACACTTCAATTAGCAATCATTGAGGCGGAAGAGTGGAGGGAGGCGAACAAGAAAGAGAAGGGAGAAGAGGAGGAGAATGAAAATTTTATGAGAACTTTGGAAAACCGCTGGACCACTAGCATGCCTTCGTCTGTCCCGACGTGTCAAATTGATGCCTCTTGGGGGGAAAATGGCGCGAAAAGTGGGCTAGGATGGTTTTTCAAGGATCCTTCGGGGAGAAAATACACGGGAGCACAAGGATGTAGACGAAGCCTATCACCGCTACATGCCAAGTTGGACGGATTGCTTTGGGCAATGTCATGTATCCTGGAAGGGGGAATCCTCTCAGTGGTTATCGAGACAGACTGTTCAGACTTGCTAGCTATGACAGAAGATCCATAAGAATGGCCGGTTTTTAAGACGGAGTTGGAATTTTTCAATTCCCTTAGAGTTCACTTCACTTTCTTTGTTATAATTTTAATTTGTAGGAAATTAAATGTCTGTGCCGACTCCCTTGCAAAAGGGGCGAGAGCACATGGTACTATCTTTTCCCATGTAAGTCACGACGAGTCGGATCGGTTTACTCTTTTGAGTGATAACCCGAACCGAGCAATATTGATTTAATATATGGTGTTTCTGTTGACAAAAAAAAATCTTTAATTGTTTAAAAAAATAAAAAAATCCAAAAATATATAAAATAAAAAAATAATTTAGATATATTTCTCCAAATATTTTTTAAAATCCAAAAAAAAAAAATCAAAAAGATTCATAGATTATACAAAATTAAAACTAAAAAAATTTAAAAATGTAATTTTTATGATTTTAAGATCATTACAAGAAAAATTGGTTATGAAGAGATACATATATAAGATAAATTACAAAAAATATATATGTATCTCGTCATAACTATTTTTATTGTAATTTATCTTTAAATAGTCAATAAAACAAAATGTGCATTTTAAAATTTTTAGTTTTAATTTTATATAATCCTTGGATTTTTTGTTTTTTTTAATTTAAAAAATATATGGAGAAATATATCTAACTTCTTATTTTATTTTATATATTTCAATTTCATATTTTTTACTTAAAAATAATTAATGAAATTTTTGAATTTTTGAATTTCTTGTAAATTTTTAAGAATTTTTGAATTATTTGAATTGTTTTAAGAGTTTTCCGAAATTTAAAAAAATTTTGAGATTTTTTGAATTTTTATTTTAAATTTAGTGATTTTGTTTTTGGATTTTTTGGAATTTTTCTGGATAATTCAAAAAAAATTGAATAATTTTCTTAAAAAATATTTTTTTAAACGGAATTACTGTTCACCGTGAACAGTTCTGTTAGTGTTTTAAAGCAATGAAGAAGAAAGCCACATTAAAGGTTTAATTTGGCAGTTTTATCACGTTGAGCATTTAATTTAATCATGTCATAGTCTTGAGGTTTAAAGTGGAAGTGGATGTCACATTGATGGTTTTCAGTGGGATTTTCCCATTAAAATTTTGATGAAGTTTGTTAATATGACAGAGTTATAATGACTGCAAACCATAAAGCCTTCTATGATGTTTTTTTCTTTCTTTTTTGGTCAACCAAAGCTTTCTATGATGTTAAATAGTAGTGTGTGTGAATAATTTGATTTTGAAACGTAAACTGATATAGTATCACGAAAATAGTCAATGATTTATTGTGAAAACTCACTATAATTTTATTCAGCTCATTGATTCACACATAAATTAGTTTCCATCTCTTTCAAATTGTTATCTGTGTTTGGATTTCTATTTTAATTTTGCATAGTAGGTGGATCGAACCTAAAACGTGTTGGCGTCTCAAATTTCTTTTTTTACCACTTGACCATAAATTGGATACAATTTTTTTTCTTTTCAAAAATTTATATTTGAACTGCGAAAAAGAGAATAAAATACACAGCACTCTACACTTTAGCAAATTTAAAGGAAAAAACGAAAGCTTTGTTTTAAAAACAACACGATCATAGCGTACTGTTTTAGATTAATTAAATAGATAAATAGAAATCCGCGTGGAGAAAAAAAAATCTCTCATAGAAATCCATGGGAAGCATGATGAGTGTCAGCTGCATGAAAGTGTGTAGCTTTCGTTTTCCATGCAATAAAGCTAAGCTTATAATAATATGTCACCGAAACAATTAAAGTAGGTTGTAATTATCAAAAACACATTATACTTTAATTGTTACTAATCAAAGTGCGACGACTAATTATTAACAACAAACTTAAAAACACTAATGCTCTTTCTACCGTTCGATCGAATGCTTTGTGCTTCTGACTGGACTTTGACTCTTAAATTGTGTGTTTTCGATTTATTTCTTAGGAAGACTTATTCGAAAATCAGTTGCACATGCGGCATGAATGTAAGTTCGAACCTTGCTAATTATCTCAAGCCGATATAAATGTGAATATATTATGTTACTAGTGCTTTTTCCGAAACAAATTTTATATTACAAATGAGTTTTATTACATTATAATTAGTTACACTAACTTTAACTTTTAAAATAAATGATTTGAAAATATTTTTGTCTTAACAAAATAACTTCTTATTGATTTATTTTGTTATAAAAACATAAAGAGTTAATTTTTTTTTTTTTTTTTTTTTTTTTTTTTTGTTTAACCTGGGGGTATCCCGGGCTTATGGAAGGGCCCAGACTAATCCCCAAGGGGAGGTGCAGCCCATGGATAGACCCTCTCTCCGGGTATTCAAATGGGCCGTAAGCACGGACCCGGGTGGTTTCTAGCCACCACGAACCCCTCAACCAGTTGGACTACCTCAACCGCTCAATTTTTTGAATTTGACTACCAATTTAGTGATAAGAGATGAATACTCAGGTTAAGATGAAAATGTATATCACCGGAGGAAATGGGTTAAAGGTTAAGTGCATATGAGTATCAGTAAACTGTTCCCCTCGTACTACAGTCCAAAGGTCCACATGATCTAATAACAGGAACCAGAAGCTGAACTGAGCCTTCCGCAGTTTTTGAGTTTTGACCCATTCAAAAGTTGAATTGACGACGACTAGATCTTGTCAGTCTATTCGTACGATTAATATAAAACCAATTTTTACAAGATTCGGAACATGTGACATAGACTCGTAGAATCTAGCTAAACAATATTTAATTCAATTCAATAACTAAATCTACTTTAGGGACAATTCAGAAAAGCTAGGACTCAAAGAATTATGGGCAAATTGTAAA
This sequence comes from Orychophragmus violaceus, assembly GCA_030180135.1. Lineage (NCBI taxonomy): Eukaryota > Viridiplantae > Streptophyta > Magnoliopsida > Brassicales > Brassicaceae > Orychophragmus > Orychophragmus violaceus. The sequence goes on along the minus strand of CM058235.1, from coordinate 5,398,723 downwards.
AATGGCACAAAAAACATGTCTTGTCACAAATATAGCAACAAGGAAGAAAAATCATAAAATAGCATAAAAACATGTTTTGTCACTAAAGTAGTCCTAATCCTTAATCTTAAATACTAAATTTTAAACCCTAAATAATAAACCCTAAACCCTAAATACTAAACCCTAAACCCTAAATAATAAACCCTAAACTCTAAATAATTAACCCTAAACCCTAAATAATATAATGCTATAAAAATCTTTGTAATTAAAATAATACTAAAAATATGAATTATTTCCCTTGGTGCTATATTTGTGATAAGGTATGTTTTTTGTGCTATTTTATGCCTTTTCTCAAGAATTATCCTGTGTCTCCAACTAAAATGGAAATAAAACAAGAACATCAATTATGTCTATACATGGAACCCACTTCACTTATCATATAACTGATATGATTTCAACTTTTATACACTTCTTAACTCTTCAAACAGTAAACGCTAACTACTAAAATCCATCTCATTTATAGAAGAGAGGAAACACTGAATTCCTGCTTCTCAATATCAGCCATTAACCTAGCTTTTAGATCAATTACGAGTGTAACATTCTATTGAGATAATGTGAAGATTAATGAGACATGTGCCTTAATCTTTAGAGAATGTGAGAATTGTCTCATATTGGAAGTTGAGAGTGATTTTGATATATAAAAAATTTGAACTAATCCATTCATTGTCGATTGCTTTTGAGTTGTAAACCCATAAAATTTAACATGATATCAGAGTTCAATTCACACTTTCGTAATCCCCCCCCCCCCAAAATGGCTTGTACCTTCTGACTCAAGAATTGATAGTCTGTTGAGAAATATAAAGATTAATGGACCATTAATCTTAATTTTTAGAGAATGTGTAAGAATTGTCATATATTGGAAATTGAGAAAGACATTGAGTGTTATATAAGAGACTTGGGTCAATCCACTTATTGTCAACTGAATTTTAGTTGGAAATCAATAAAACAAAATATTCTCTTTCTCGCGAATTGGTTTGAATTATTATTATGATGATGTGAGATTTTGTGATGTGCGATGAGACACAAGTGAACTGGGGAAGCAGATAGACAGAGAGACAATGACAAAAAGAGTGAGAGCCCTTTCGTAATCACAAGCATGTATGAGTTTTCCGTCCACTTAACTTGTCTGTGTGTAGGTTGTCTTCTTCCCTAATCCGGAAAGTTATTTCCGAATATTTCAGACAGATAGATTTTGTCAGGAGCCCCGACCCAACACACACCTAACTAAAGAAAGAGCATTGAATATGGAATATTGCAATCATAAGATTTCCATTTTACTTTGGATTGTTTCAAACAAGTTGAGAAGAGCAAAGAAGAGACATTAGATTCAAAGCAACACGATGTTTAACGTCACATCAATGTTTTTATCCAAGCATATCTTCTTGCATCAACAAAACATCCATCCAAAAAAGGACAGAACAGACTGTGAATATAAAAGGAGTTTGGTTGTATACATACTTCTTGGTGCTTAGTCATTACAGTTAGCATCTGTGCTTACATTATCAAAACCAACAAGATTAATTTGCGTCGCGTCACCACAATACACATTTAAAGGTCAAACCCTAATCAGAGAGCATTCGGTTAAACTAGCATTGAAGCAAGCACTTGTAACGATACCAAGCTCAGCTCTCAAAACAAATATATAATGACCACACAAAATCGAACATAAGTCAGTAATGAAACTGGGGAAAATTGCTTTAAAAATCCCAAACTTTCTCGTTTGAGCCATTTTAAACCTCAACTATCTTTTTTTTTTTTTGGTCAAACAACGTTTTATAGATCACTGATCACTCTCCATAAACGGAGCAAATGTTACCGATACAAAGCAACAGAGCCAAACTGGCTAAATAAACTGAAAATACAGCAAAGTAGTGAAATTGACATAGCAAGATAAGGGTAAACAAAACACTTAAACAACTAAAGTCGCGAAGAAGTCCTCCAATCTCTACGACGAATGAGCTGGTAAGTGAGATGAAACCATGGGAATTGAAGAGCACATATAGTGAACTAAAACCCGAGACTGGAACAGCAACAAGTGCACAATTAACAATCTCCAAAGTGGCTGCAAAACCTTTGATTAATCTCGAAACCGAAGTCTCTGTAATCTTCAATAGAACACTCCCTGCACTAAACTCACTTAAAGCAAGTAGTGAACAAGAGAGGCAAGAAATCTCCTTAAAGGAGGCAAGCGGACAACTTGTGTCCAAAACGACCCGAGATGCGGGAATGAAAGGAGCTTCAATCTTATAGCTATCTAATTGCCACACCAAGATAGGTAAAGAAAGGAAAACTCCAACTGATAAACTGTATAAAACAGTAAAGAAACTGCATACTGCAGTAATAAAATCCTCATACTGAGGTAAAGGGAACCTGGACATAAATCTAGCAGCCTCATGATGAGGTAAAAGGAATAACTGAACTTTGACTCTAAGGAAATAAGGATCACTTGAGAGATCTAAGCCAGTAAGTATTACCACAATCCAGGGAATGGAACCGATCAAACCTGATAAAACAGGAGCGGGTATGAGAAGCAACAAAAGCTTCAAACCAGAGCAGACTAACCCATGATGAAACAAGGGATGATAAGCTTTTGGGGATGACTGAGCATGCGACGCCACAAGCGGAGATAGAAGAATACTTCTTAACGAGCTTTTCCTAGAAAGCCAGCCCAATAACATAGGGTCCAAGCCCATGTCCAAGCTGAGCTGCAACCATTGGAAGTTAACGGCGACTGCGGCATCGGAAAAACGCCAGAGACGGAGCAAATCCAACCGCAGATTTTCCGGTGAGAGCTCCAGTGACGGCGGATCCGGCGACAAACGCATTTTCCACGGCGACTGAGAGAGTTTCCTTCGACGATGGATGAGAGATTCTGGAGATATGGAGCTCAAGAACATCGTGGAAGCGAGACAAGGTGGAGGAGCAACAAGTATCCGAGGCTGAGACGATAGAAACACCACCAGCGAGGGAGACTGAAAGGCGGGCTCGTGAGGAGGAGGAGGCGAGAGTGAGAAACACGACGGAGGTTGAGAGACGAGCGAAAGCGGAGGAGAAGTGAGCAGCAGCGGCGTAGAGAGTAAGAGCGGAGGAGGAGGAGCGAGCGGCAGCGGCGTCGAAGCGAGCGAGAACGAAGGAGCGAGCGGCAGCGGCGTCGAAGCGAGCGAGAACGAAGGAGCGAGCGGCGGTGACGGAGGATCCGGAGGGTCAGGGGGCTCGGCGACAGGCGGGTCACCGGAGGTCATGGTGAAGACGAGAAGCCTAGGCGGAGGATCGGCTGAAGACGAGGCGAAGAGAGGACGGCATAGATCTGAAAATGTAGCCGGCGGCTACCTCGTGAAACGCACCAGGGAGAGAAAGTCTAGGGCGAACTCTATCCGCTGGTTCCAGTGACTAAGAACCTTATATCTTCTTCTTCCTCCTCATCTTCTCTCTGTTTTCATAGTCACTTAAGTAATAGCTTATTACTCACGTGTTTTTCTTTTATGTACATGTTGTGTTATTGGATGATCAGGGTCTCAACCTCAACTATCATGTAGACTATTTAAAACCTGAACTTTTATTGACTTTAAATTTTAATCCCAAACTTATTGTTGACTTCACCAAAATAAAAACGCCGTTAAGTACATTAACGAACCGTTAATACCGTCGTTTTGCTTAATTTTGAACAATTAAAAAAAATGTCTTAAATGGGGCTCGAACTCGGGTCTGTGAGACATAAAACGTCCGTTTTTGCCACTGTGACAGAGACTCTTGTTACATTATTAACACAAGTAATATATTTTGTTATAACACATGACGAAGAATTAAAACAACTAAAAAATGTGTCTCAGGTGTGCGTCGAACTCGGGTTCAATCATCAATGCCCCGATTCAACCTGCTCACTTCGTAACTCTTGATCGTTTCAATCCAATTTGTGCGTTTCTCCCAATCCTTTGAGTTTGGTTGTGGTGTTGAGGCGGAGATCTCGAAAATGAAGCAGCACAAGCAGAAGCAGCTCCTTTGTTTTCTTCTTCCATGGCTGCTTCTCTCCATCCCATTCTGTTACGAGACTAGATTCGTGGTTGAGAAGAACAGCTTATCGGTGACGTCGCCGGATAGCATTAAGGGGGCTCATGACTGTGCAATTGGTAACTTTGGGATCCCTTAGTACGGCGGAAGCATGGCCGGCACGGTGGTTTATCCAAAGGATAATCAGAAATCGTGCAAAGAATTCAGCTATGTCCCAAGTCTGAAACTTTTAATTCTTCGTCCAGTGATATAACAACATAAATTTATCGTCTTATTATACTAATGAGCCATTATCACAGTGGCTAAAACCCACGCTTGAAGCCCCAACGAACCCGAGTTCGACGCACCCCTGAGACACATTTTTTAGTTGTTTTAATTCTTCGTCATGTGTTAGAAGTTATAACAAAACATATTACTTATGTTAATAATCTAACAAGCATCTCTGTCACAGTGGCAAAAACGGACGCTTTATGTCTCCCAGACCCGAGTTCAAGCCCCATCTAATACGTTCTTTTAATTGTTCAAAATTAAGCAAACGACGTCGTTTAATGCTTTAACAGAAGAAACTAACCCCATATTAATAGTATTAACGGTTCGTTAATGTACTTAACGGCGTGTTTATTTTGGTGAAGTCAACAATAAGTTTGGGATTAAAATTTAAAGTCAATAAAAGTTCAGGTTTTAAATAGTTTACATGATAGTTGAGGTTTAAAATGGCTCAAACGAAAAAGTTTAGGATTTTTAAAGCAATTTTCCCAATGAAACTGCTAACAATAACGCAAGAACGCATAAACAAAATTTAATGAAACTTTTGAAAGACGCTTCAGGGAGGGTTTGAACCTCCGACCTTGTGGTTAACAGCCACACGCTCTAACCAACTGAGCTACTAAAGCTTTGCATGAACATCACCTCATGAATGAATACACTTTGTTGTCGTGAACATTTGATTGTAGCTTCTGCAAGAGAGAACAACATATTTTTAAAAAACACGGGGCAGCTATAACAGTTGCCATCGGCGCCGACTGAGGTCTCTTTCCACTTCGCGGCTATCTCCGGCTGAAAGCCTGAAAACCTTAGAGCGGTTCAGTGGGCTAGCGGCAAACTCACAATTAGTTTATGGGCTTTTATCAATGCTTAACCCAAACTGTGAATATCCCTCGTTTATGACAGATAAAGCCCATATCTGCAAAGCCTGAAAGGATTTAAAATGAAAATTCAGTCAGATAGGCTTTGGGGTTCCGATACCCATAAGTTCAGGTCGGTTTTTCAGGTTTTTAAATTTAAAATTAAAAACCCTGTTCAAATATTTTTATATATTGGGTCGGTTCGTTTTAGGACTTATCGGGGAAACGAGTTCGAATATCCGAAATCACACAAAATGTTTGAAATCTCGAAAAATTACTTTAAAATATTTGAAAATATTTAAATTAGTCAAAAACCTCGTAAAATATCTATTCAAATTATCAAAAGTATCCGTAAGTACTCAAAAATGTATGTAATTTCCAAAATATATAAAAAAACTCAAAAACTTAAAAATATTCGAAAATATTAGAACTAACAAAAATTAGATAAAATTTCGAGTTTTTTTCGGATACCCATTCGAATTTGGTTTGAAATTGTACTCGAAGACGATATCTAAAATATCTTAACTTAAACCCAATTCGAATATTTTTTAGAATCGATTTAGATCGGATCAAATTTTTTAGGTTGGATTCCGATTCATGTCCGGGTTTTAGGTAAAATACCCAAACCTAATCAGATTAATGAATGCATTCCTTCATAAAAAGAGGGAAAATGATAGATCAATTCCTAAATTATAACCGAGTCATATTTAACAATGATAGTTTTGGTAACCAAAACCATTCATATCTTATTCATTTTAAGATAAAAGCGTTTAGTTATAGAAACCGTTTCAGTTAATCATATAGGCCTTAGGGGTTAGGATTTATGATGTAGACTTTACAATTAGTTTATAAAATTTGGAATGTAGTTGTCATGGTTTGAGCATTTGATGTATTTAGAGTTTAGCATTTAGGTTTGTTTTAGACTTTTGTTAAAAAAAATAGAATTTCAAAAAAGTGGTATAAATTCTATACAATTTTGATTATTTTCCTAAAATATTATGTACTACACTTTATGTGATTTATGGGTTTCACCTAACTAAACACAACTATCTTATAGAGTATCACGTAAGAGATACAGTAAAATTATTATAAATTTATTAATTTAATGAGTTATTAATATGAAAAAATAATTTAAAATTAAATTAGTTAATTAATTAATTTATAAAAAATTACTGTTTTTTTTGGCATTAGAGTTTCTACTCTAGTAAACAGTTGATTTTAGATTTAGCTAAGGACTATAAGTTCAAAATGATTAGATCTTTAATATAATGAGAAATAAAAGGAAATTATGCTGCTTTTTTGCCCTTCAGCAATGTAAAGGCAAATACAAGATGTTTGTTCTTTTATTTAGGTTTTGAATGGTGCTAGTAGTCATCAGGGACTAGATTGTGTGCAAACTAAATTACATTATTTTTGGGACGAGTTGTAGTCTACGCACCAAATTTTTTTGTTTACAAAACTAGTTCGCATTTGGTCTGCATCAAACTTTTTTATTTATATCTTTTCAAATCAATGCGGATTAAAAATGATGAATGATAAATAAAAGCGATTTACACTATTCACGAACTAGTTCATCCCTACCGCTTCTACCATTCAAAGCTTTATACTTAAAAAATGCATCTGAATGTAAAAATCAAATGCATTTTAAAAACTCATCCAAGATAATTAAAACTTATAGACGTGTTTGAAATTAGAGTTAAGATGCACCAGGATGCATCTTGATTACCAAAAGTTTAAAATGTCATCATTTAAATTTACAATTTAAATCATTTTATATTTTAAATATTTTTTTTGTTGAAAATAACAAAACAACGTTTTCCAGAAAAAATTGCAATTTTTTTAACAGAACTACAAAAATAGCATTTCTCATTAAAATCGCAAAATAATATTTTCCTACAAAAATTGTAAAATATTTTTTTTTTGTCAAAATTATAAAATAGCATTTTCCGTCAAAACTGTAAAATATTTTTTTCGACAAAACAACAAAATAGCTTTTTTGTCAAAACTATAAAATAATGTTTTTCTACCAAAACTACAAAATATCAATTTTCCGCTAGTACTACAAAATACATTTTTATCGCTAAAACCACAATTAGTGTTGTCCCGCCCAAACAACATATAAATATCCTTCGTAGGTCTGGACAAAATACATGGACCCGATAAAAATATTTGAATATGTAACCGAACCGAAAAAGTATTTTACCTCATTGAGTATATAGCTAGCATGCTCATGGATATGGGTACGAATATTTATCCGAAACCCGAACGGGTATCCGAGGATCCGAATCAAAAAAATAACCTACTAAAAAATTATACTTAACATTATTATCCATTAGGATTAGTCATTTAGTTTCATCATTCGTGTCAATGAGCTTTATATTTGAGAAACTTTAAGTATGAAATTATTCTTTGGAGTCAGTGAAACTTGTGTTACTATATGTTATATATTGAGTTGTATAAATGTTTAATTAATAGGTTTTTACACGAATATGATATAGAATAGCAGAGATAACCTCATGCATGGTGTTAACGAAGACTATGGTAGAACGATATATGAAATTTTTTTGCTTAATTTGATTCAATTAATTTTTTTATGGGTATTTTGGGTAAAAAATATTTATAAAGAACCGAAAATATCTGGAACCGAACCGAACTCGAAATGGATCCGTTATTTTGGATATTTTACGGGTATAATAGTTTAAGATTCAAACCGACCCAAATCCGAAAAGACTCGACCCGAACCCGAACCAAAACTTGGTCGGAACCCATATAAATACTAAACTTCCTTACCTGAATATAGTTGTATCCGAATAGATCTGATCTAAACCCAAGCCGAATGCGGGAACGTACAGACCCAATCTCTCGTTTGTTTTGTACATATATATCCAATGATCCGAGCGTAGAGTATATATCCCTCGTGTTCCTAATTGCTACAGAACTCAATAAAAGATCCAAATATGATAATTAGTGAAAAGCTGAGAACAAGATAAGATAAAATTGAGGTGATCCTACAAAGCTCTGTCCTGGCTCTAACATTCAAGCATCATTAATACTCTTATCTCAAGATTTTTTATTTGTTTTATCTGTTTTTTTTCCGACCGTTGCCATATGTCTCGTCCCTCTCTGACACAGATCCAGTGTTTCGTTTATCATCATATAAATAAATATAAACAGACAAACAAACAAAAATGAAATAAATATGATAGAAGTAGGATTTGGGAAATGCCTCGTGAAGGCTGATCCCATGGTCCACGCCCGGCATTTTGCATCAAGTCACAGTGAGCATGCAATATATATATATATATATATTTTTTTTTACATGTAATATATTAATAATGTTAGAATATTTATCATTTTTCTTTTTATTAACATGTAATAATAACTAGTGTCTGACCCGCGTTTAACGCGGATTTTTTTTTTTTTTTAATTTTTAGATTTAGTGGGACAATAATGTTAGAATATTTATCATTTTTTATTGTATTACAATTTCTGTTGGCTGGGTTTAATTTTATTTTTTTATTGTCATGTTATGAATTAGTTTTTGTTTTGGTTTTTTATGGTTTTTAACACTTCATATCGTTTTGTCAGTTTTTAATGTTGTAGTTTAGTTATTGAATTTATACCTGCACGCTAGTACAATATTATATACTACATTCCTATTTTAATAATAATTTATTAATTTTAATGATTATATAATTTATAAAAGAATTATGTATTAAATTATATAATTATATGTACCAATTGATTTAGTAACTTAATTATGCTTGATTTTATTTTTTTAAGTTAAATTTTAGTTAAGAATAATTTATAATATTTATTTTAATATTAATTTCGGAATTAATTATTATTTTATTAAATTTTTGAAAAAGATTTTCGTTAGATATGATTCGGATAGAAAAAGGAAAACAAAAGATATTATAAGATATTATGAATAAATCAAATATAAATTGTTTTACAGTTTTACGCTTAATGAAGAATACAATTCCAAATAAAATCAATGACAAATTTCGAAAACAACATTTATGTACCATGGTCAATATCCTGTTTTAATAATATAGATATTTAATCGTTTCTTATGTGTTAATATATAAAAATATGTCTAGATACTAGTATTAGATTTTGTCCCTCATAAAAGTGAGTAAATGTTATAGTTTGTGGTAGATCTTAAAGAAAATACATGGAACTGAAGTACCAAACTAAATGTAAATCCAAAATACAAAATATCCAAGATTTTAAACTTTTATATCCGAATAACAGAAACCAATTTAAAACGAACCAAAAACCAAATAGTTATCTAAAATACCTAAACTTACAATTATAAATCCCATTATATTAATTATATTCAAATTTGATATAATATAATTATCTAAAGTTACAATTATAGACTAAAATATATATTAGTTATTTTTCGATTGAAATGTGAAATATACGAAATTGTTACATTTTAATAATTTTTATTCAAATATACTATTTTCTAAAAAAGACTTTATAATTTTGCACATACTCAAAATTGAACATAAATCAAAACTATAAAATACTCGAATAGATATTATATTTCCAGTCTCTAAAACCAAAAAATCCGAAAAACTCAAACCGAACGCAGACAAGTACCTAAATGCCCCTAGTTGGTGGTATCATTATTTGGATTAATGCAGATAGTTTGAGGGACACCTTAAATATCAAACGTACACATGTAACATGTCATCAATCATCATGACATGAAATGAAACTAGCCTTCGAGTATAATGTAGCTTGATAAATGTAGCATTTAACAAAAGAAGACGAAATGTAAGATATATAGGAAAATGAAGTACAACGGGAGTAATTTATAAATCAAGTCTCAGCAACTATATATTATACATATATGGACAAATAACTCATTATCATATGAGCGTTACACCTTAACTCTCGTTTGTCTCTATTCTAATCCAATTCTCTCTCTATATGAGTAAAAAATATCCTCATATGATATGATGCACATATACACCTAGTAACATTCTCATCAACGTTTCCTTCAAGTTCTTGCAACTTTTTTGACCCAAAAAAAAAGTTCTTACAAGCAAAATGAAGGGACGTATGTTCTGCGCTTCACAAGCATCAACAGCCATATGTTCAAGCATGGACCACATTCACAAACCAACAACCACCACCACCGTCGTCGAAGATGAAAAACTCAGCGGCCGAGCTATCGACCGCCATAATCCAATCATTATAGATGGCCGGAGATCCTCCGTCGAAGACTTTATACGAATACCCGCTTCCCCGGCCGACGGAGAGATCAGTATCAAAACACTAGAGATTTACAAGGGCAGGAGGAGCTTCACTGGCCGAAAAATCACCGGCGGTAGCGGCAGTGGAGGTGGAGCCGCAGCGTTGTTGAAGCTCATCACAAATGACCTCAGCTTGGCGAGGAAGAGTTTCAGCTGTGTTGCGAGACCCGCAACTGACTTTATCAAAACCCCTCCTGGTTCTACAAGGTATCTTTTAGGATCCGAAGCGGGTTCTCTTACCGGGTCTGCGGGTCAGGATACGGTTAAGACGGTTGCTCCTAAATCTCCTGCTGGTGAAGAGATAAAGCCGGCTTCGTTGCTGACGGAGGAGAAGAAGACTAGTGGTAGTAGTAGTGGTGGTGGTTCAGATCAGGTAAGGTGTTTTGTTTGGCATGATAAGTGGCATAAATGTAAATAAATGGTGATAAGAGTGTAATGACATATACTTGGAACAGGTCGTTGTTCTCAAAGTGTCTCTCCACTGCAGAGGCTGTGAAGCAAAAGTTAGGAAACATCTGTCCAGAATGCAAGGTGATTCCTTCCTCTTTTGGTTAGATATCGGTTTACCTTTCCAAATGTTCTGGTTTGCAAAATATGTGAACAGGGTTGTTAAAATAGGGCACAAATAAACGGACCTAAACGGGCTAGTCCGCTTAAGTACACTTATTAAACTGAGTTTTTATATTTTTAAACAGGTAGGCTGTTTAAACCCATTTATTAAACGGGGTTTAATATTTTTAAACGGTCAGGTCCACCCGTTTTAATATCCCTATATATATGAACCATATAAAAAAGAATGTAAGATTGGTTTGATTTGGTTAATTTATTCATACAAGAGCCGGTCTGGATCGTCATTTTCAAACCGGTTATGATCTAAAGCTGACTGCTATAATGCCTCTGTTTACTTTGTAGGTGTGACATCCTTCAACATAGATTTTGCTGCAAAGAAAGTGACTGTGACTGGAGATATTACTCCCTTAGAAATATTGGATAGCATCTCAAAGGTTAAAAATGCTCAATTTTGGACAACTCCAACAATCCCAACAACAAATCTCCAAACTCCAAATCTCTAGTTTACTTTTTACTGTCTTTATCTCTCTCTCACTTGTGGTAAACTTAACAGTAAAGTTTTAAACTTTACTGCACCTACTTTCTATTAGAACCACCTTGGTAGGTTTTCATCATGAGACTAAGCTTCTTCTTTATACAATCACAATTCACATGTTATGATGCTAAACATGTTCTTTCACAAATGTTTTAGTATAATTGATAGATATTATGTAACTAGCTCTGCTATGACTTCATCTGTCAACATATCTTCAATCTCCTTACCTATCATTTCAATGCCATCTTCCAAGTTTGGCCACTGCAACTGCTTCTCCTTTGTATCTCTACTTTGTATCATGGATCTTCTAGTGACGAGCTCCATCAGTGTTTCATGTAGCATTCTTATATCCCATGTTGGGCAGACCTTTGTGGGCTCGAAGAACTCAAGAATCTCACTGTTGATCCTATCAAAAAGGAACTTCCTTTCTAACCGGGTTGAGGTTTTCAGATTGGAGTACTTCTCAAGATCTTCAAACAAGGATGGATCTACAGGCGCTTCAGAAGAGTGCCATGACGCCATGAAGCTTCTGGGGTTCAAGTTACTGAACCTGGAGTTTGCTAAGACATCAGCTAAGTATAATGATTTCCAGTCTTCTCCGAGCTCATGGATGATCATCGTCTCATCTGTTACTATGGATGATTCCTCTTGATCTGCGTCTTCTTCGTCACTTGAAACGAGCATGTCACCCTCGTTGTAAGTAGCTGACTCGCGTTTGAGTAGCTGAAGCTGCATTCTGAGCCCTGGAAATGAAGAGAGATCCTTAAACATTTTCCAGTTCTTTAAACGTTTCAAGAAGATATGATTGACATACCTTGAAGATCAGCGCTAAGACTCTCAAAGCACTCGGAATTGGACGAAAACTCATCATGGAATGAAGTTTGTAGGATTGAAACTGGACTTGGTTGATCTCCTTCCTCTGCACTCTCCTGAGACTGGAGTTGGGGAATAGAAGAATGATTGAATTCTTCAGTTGGCCTGCCCGAGATATCCTGGAACATCATCAAAAGAATAGAGCCTGTCAGTACAACAGCCGATGGAGTGGGAACTAGAACACAAATGTATGATGCTGAAAGATTATTTCTCGCTTACATGGTCAGTAAACGAGGTAACTGCTGACAAATCGAGTGGTTCCAAGGATGAGGTACTCTTGGCATCCTCATAGTCTGAACCATTTTCAGTGTCTGAATTGGCATGAACTGATAAGCTGTTCTGTGTTTTTAAAGCAGGAAGCTTCTCATCGGTTAACCCACCATCCAGATGAAGGCTTTTACTTGAACTTGGTCTGTTGATTTCCGACAAGTTATTGTCTGAAAAATGAGAGTTGTTGGACAAGAAAAGTTCCTTATGGTGGAAAGAACTCCCCTTCACTAATCCATCTCGTGTAGTTAACTTTTTAGGAAGCACAATCGTGTGAACACAAGTTCTGTCATCATGCATGATTGTTCTGGATTTCGAAAGATTTCTTTTACCAGTACCTTTCCAACCATCTCTACTGCAAATTCCAATCGGCTCTGGCAACTCAGACTGTCCAGCATTCCTCTCACATCTTTTACTGAGCCCCTTTTCAAAAGTGATCCCATTAAAACTTGCTTGTCTGGCCTCTCTATCTGAAGTTGCAAGCATTTCAGCCAATGTGTTTCTTCTTCTAATTTCTATCTCTTTCTCATAATTGTTTGCCAGCTTCCACCTCTCCGACAGTCTCCTTATGGTCTCCTTACTCACAGATGATTCTGATGACAAGGAAGACAGAGGTAGACAGTGGTTGCGACTTAAGTCACTTCTTGCTCTTGAAATCACTGACACTAACTTTGAAGAATCACTCCCAGATGAGCTTTCATCCCTTGCATAACCTCTAAACCTTGAAATATCAAAGTTCTTGGAACTCTCATTGCCAAGCCTTGCCTTCATTTGTTTAGATACTATACTGGCAATCACTCTGGAATCTATTGACTTGTTTCTTAAAAGACTGAGATCTTCATTAGCTTTCAAATTACCAAATGCTTTAGGCTCCCGGCTGCTGGTGCATGGAACCTCACAAAAAGAGCTCTGTGATGGAAGAGTTCTACCAGTAGTCTGTAGCTTCCCAAGATTAGGTTTCAGAACAACAATCTCAGTCGGTTTCAAGCCACTTCTCCTTTTCCGCTGTCTCTTTGATAGGTCAACTGTATCAGCATACGGAGCACACGTAGTATTAGAATGGCTAGGACTACCACGATGCCATTGAGTTGATCTGTGACTCATCCCTAACAAATCTCTGTCCACTTTCAGAGTTTTGAAATGATTTTGGCCACTGGACTGTGGTTTGGGAGCTATGCTTTGAAGATGAGGCAAGTTCTTTGCAAATAATGAATCCGGCTGATGAAGGAACTTCAATAAGAGTTCCTTGTTGGAGTCTAGAGCCTCAAGAGTCTCATTGAACTCTTTAGAATAACGGAGTTTCTCATCAGTCGATAGACGCTTAGCCTCCATGAACTTGTGGCGTATTAATGCCATCTCTTCCTCAGTTAGATTAGCATTCACCCTCCTACTTGTACTGCTCTTCTCCTTTTCTACGTCAAAAACTTCAAAGACGTCTTTGAATCTCTGCTCATCCATTGAGCCCCTCCTAAGAGATACATGATCACCATATGTTTGTTTTCCACGAGCTTTTTCAGATGTTATTGGCCTGCGTTGTTGATTATCCACAAGCTTGGGTTCTCTGTGAGGAGGCAGCCCATCAAGACCCATCAATCTAGCTATAATGCTAGGTGAACTCCTTTTAGATCCATTTTGCATTGACATTTCTTGCGTTAACAAACTTTTCTTTGGAACTTCACTGGTTTAACGAGCAGATTTCCACCTCCCTTAACTACAAACGCCAGCATCAAGGCGATCAATCCATAGTGTGTATGTGCAGGCAATGTCTATATGATCATTCATTATCTTAAAGAGAATGCTCTTACCTTGTTTACAAAACTGCAAGAGGTAAATTCAGAAGATGCTTCTGAAAGTTTCTTTCTTGGTCCTGGAAACAGATCCAGCAATCAGAATGGCGTTTGAATTTTTTTAAACAAGGAGAGAGCAAAACTGATAAAGCAAAGGGTGTTGCGTGTAATTTAGATACCATAAACCTGTTGAAATAAATGTAACAAACAAGCAAAGTCAATGATGAGACACTACCAAACAATTAAAGACGTGAGGGTTTTTCAACAAATTTTATATCAACTGTTTGTTTATCTGTAGTTTTACTCAAGAAACAAGACAAGACTGATGTTTGGTTCTTTTTTTCTCCATAATCAGACGTTTTTAAAAAAAAAGTAAATTTTGAGTAATAGAACATAATGGCAGTACAGTCGTAACAATTAAGGGCATTTTGATGATGAGCTCGCCTACATTACTCAGTAATTGAAATCCTCGAACAACCCAATATACAAATTGTCAGAAATTCGACTGCTAAACCAACGCAAGTTCGTGTAAATTAAATATGCAGTAATTCCAGCAAAAGGGAAGAATTAAGACATTTTCCTTCATTTTCTCGGAAGCCAAACATGGAAGAGAGAGAGAGAGAGGGATGAACAATTCTTACCTTAACAAGAACTGTGAAAACAAATCGTTTTTGCTGTCTGTAAATTTAGATTGGCGAGACGAAATGCGTACATCTTTCACTCACTCGTAATCGGAAGATAAACATTGCAGGTTATTTTGAATTTTTTTTGAAGATTTAAGGTATATCAAGGGAGGTTATTCTTAGATCGGAAAGAGACTGGGCAAGGAGATAGAGAGAGAAGCAGAGGATGACTTCGGCGTCGGAGAGACTGAGCATTTGTGTTTGATTTTAAAAGTTCAAATTAAAACATAAACAAGACATTTAAGTTTTCTTTTCCTTTTTTGTTTTAATCAATAACAACTAAACCAGCCGGTTCAATTGGTCATGGGCAATTAACTAACTACGCTTCACACACTGGTTTGCATCTAAACCGACTAACAACACACAAAATTATGACTCTCCAGGTCTCTGTCTCTAGAGACTTAATTTCCTGACTCGACCGACAACCAGCTGCCTGTCCCAAGACAGATCTTGCCATTCACTTCGTTAACATTCAGAGAACAAGCAAGCAAGCAATACATCAGGTTGCCACCACTTTACTAGACCTAAACAACTTAAAGAGGTACCAAATCACTTAGACTCCCGTGCAAAAGGGTAGAGAGCAGCAACATTACAATGGGTTCTCATGTCTACATATCACTGCAAAAGATTTAAAACTCCCATGGATCAAGATTCAACCCATGCTACAACACACGATCATGGCATCAATTCACTGATTCAACTACTTACTACAACCATCTAAATCACCAAGAAAAGCCTGCAACACAAAACGACATTCCAGCCTACCAAGCATTTTGTGAGATGCCCATTCAACTAACTCTTTGATCCAGCCATCTCTCGTTGTGTCTTCTCCGCAAAGATCTTCGTAGCAACCATATTATCCATAAAATACTCTCTGTAAGGATGATTCCTTGGGACAAGTTTCCTGAACTTATCAAACTGTTTCTCCGCCTCATCTTGCTTCTTAAGAAGCGTGTATATAATCCCTTGACAAAGATACGGCCTGAAATCTCTCGGTTCTTCCTTCACAAGCTCCTGATACAGCTTCAAAGCTTCGTTATGCTTCCCTTCAAGGACCCGAATCTGCGCCACTAGTAGCTTGAAATCCCTTAGGTCCTTACGATTCTTCTCTTTCTTGCACCTCTCCATTGCCTCATGAATTCTCTTCTCCACCGCGTTCAAATCATCACCTGATTCGGAATAAGCCATAGCCAGTCCGTGATAGGCCTCCACGCGGAGCGGATCCTTGGCTATAATCTCTTCAAATCCACTTTTGGCAGATTCTAAGTCTCCGCTGTGACTAAAGATATTAGCTTTCAATATTGGCCATTCTTTCTCCTCTGGTTCCAGTGAAATTAACCTATCAATCAACTCTATCGCTTCTATAAGCTTCCTAGATTTGATCCTTACCTCCATCAACGACCGTATAGCACCCACATCATCAGGGTGGGAAGCCAGATGCTCTTCGAGCGATCTCTCTTCTTCTTCCAACGAAACGTCTCCGTTGCTCTGTTTAAGAGATTCCACTGACGGTGTTCCAGCGAGGGGAGCTGCAATCGACTGAAGAGGTTTGAGCTGGAGATTCGCGAAGAACAGCGCTGCTGCAGCGGTGAAGGTGATGCAGGTGGATTTGAGGAGACGGGAAGGTAGTGACTGCAAGACTGGGAGTCTTGGGTCTTCGGATTTCGATGACGAAGCTCTGACAGTGAAGGACGAAGTTGATCGGCGTAAGGATCTCAAGGAAAGTGACGAAGGTTTTTGGGGAAATGTTGAAGAGATTCGAGTGAGGGAGAGGTGAATTGGCTGTTGACTGAGCTGTAGCTTCCCCAGAGACTCCATGATTGCAATTTGCAGAGATAGATAAACCCTAAAAACCCTACAGCGAGATGACCGAGGAAGATGATCAAAAAGCCTTCTATTTCGAATGTGCCGCAAGTTACGACGGCGTTTCGGAGAGGAAGACGTCCCAAATTTGGGCCTTTATAGGCCTAAACTCGAGCGGATAGTATCCAAGAAAGATCTTGTCCAAAAGATTGATCTTTTCATAGTTTGATGAGGTTTCTGAGAGCTAACAATATCAAGAACTTGTTTTGTTTACACAAATGATAGTGTTAAGAGTAAGAGTTGTTGGGTGAAGAAAACTCTTGACTGACACTATGATCAAGGTGACACTTGAATCTGGGACATGATTCCATTGAAGCTCATGGGATTCGTTATGAAAATCTAAAACTACATTATTTAAAATTCAACAACAGTTGTAAAACATAACTTAAAAGAAAGAGGAGACAGACTGAGTGCTCATTCATCCAAGAACAAGGATAATTCTGCAGAAAAAGAGGATAGACAGACGACTACAAAATATAACAGGCTGTAGTAGAGCATCCACCAACAGACTTTCGAGGCAGTAGACATGACAAGAGAGATCCCCAAGCTTACTTGTACTCAAATGATGGCACGGGAGGCGCATCAAAACTCTCTAATACCTTCGTTTCACTTCCGCTACTCGTTTGCGGCTCCTCATTCTTCTTACCAAATAGACCTCCCAACCATGATGATGGTGATGAAGAAGCGGTATTCTCCGGTACCATCTGTCCCTGAGTCGGCATCTGCTGCTTCATCTGCATTCCAGGCATCTGCATTCCAGGCATCTGCATCCCAGGCATCTGCATCCCAGGCATTCCTCCGGGCATTCCCTCCTCCATTTGCATTTGTTGAGGCTGAGCCATCATCTTGTTCAAAGCTATCCCTGCTCCTTCGATCAAAGCCAACAGAACACCACCAAAAAGTGCTGATCTTACAGCTGCGTTAGGTCCCTGACGCATAGACAGAAACCCTCCGGTTGCAGCACCTGCAATGATGGAGTTCCATGGATCCTCCTTCTGCCTCAGGTACACCATGGAGCAATCAAATGACGAGAACAGACCTCCCCAAACTGCAAAACTGCCTCCTAAACGAGGAGCGTTCATGCTCACAGCTTGTTTTCCTCCGATAAAGCGACTGCCTTTCGGGGAGTTGTATGTCCCTTTTATGAAATGAAAGGCAGATCCTCCAACGGCTCCCATACCAAACGCACCACCGATGTCATCGAGGATACGGTCAGGGCAAGGCTCTCGAGATGACTCCGGAGTTCCCATGATTTAACTAAAGTCTCCCTCAGGTAATGATGCTACAACCTGTGTAAGATAATAAGAGGAAGATTGATTGATCGTCAATAAAAAGTAAGAATACTAGAGGGATATAAAGGACAACTGAGTGAATTGAAACATCAATCATTGAAATATTCATCGTATCCAGGCTCGTCGATCCTGAGGTACCTCAAAATTGGGGGTTTTAAGGTACTGCGATCAACAGATAGATACCTGACTTATTCCGATTAAATCCGTACTACTTAACAGTTAAAATATTTTCAACAGTCGAACCGAGGCGATTAGGGTTTATCAAACCTTAGATTAAGTGGAGAACTTTGTGTACAGAAATGAATCCACGAGAAGTGTGAAGGCAACGATGGTGAAAGAGGAAAATCGAAGGCATACCTGGGGAATCGATAGGGCGGGCGAGTTTGAGCGAGAGGGTGAAGGAAGAAGTGCGACGAAGAGCGAGGAGGAAAATGAGACGGCGTCGAGGCTTTTTTATTAGGGTTGGGCAGAAAATCATGATGATACAGAACCCGAAACTTGGTTGCGTTTTATTCGTATTTTACTTTCCTCTTTTACGTAAAAGCTTCTTTTTTTTTCAGTCATCGCTTTATTTTCATTTTTGTCCATTTTTGAGTTTGGTTTATTTTATTTTTGTAAACAATGTACAAATACTTTTAAAAAAAAATTAATGTCGACGGAACCAAAAAAAAAATTCTATCTCTTCCCCGTTTTTTTCTAACTTCTCTCTAGACTCTCAATCGGTGATTCTCGTTCCGGTCATCGGTCGGTGTCTCGCCGCCGATAACCGGGTTATTTTCGGTTTTCCGGTGACTTCGCTGATTTCTCTTTTGTTTGTTTAGTTCTCCGACCATCTTCTCTTCTTTTGTATCTAACATAGATTTGAGAAGAGGGTTTTAATAACTCCAGGTGTTTATGTCCGGCGCTCTCCCGATCAATATCATACGGTTTTTTCCTGGTTGGCTACCGGATTTAGTTTCGTTTTCTAGATCTTCTTTGTCTGTGATTTGTCTTATCGGTGCAGGCCACTCTTCATCTTCTCCAATTTTCTTGTATGCATGGGAACAAGTCTCAGAGCCGGTATTTTGAGACATGTAGGCGCGGCGTGCTTCGTCGGAATCAAGATTGCTCCAGACACATCTCTTTGGTCAGTAGATTGGGCCATCTTGCGACTATCAATCCTGGAGGCTACGGAAATCTGAAGATTGAAGATTCAACTTTATCTAGCTCTAATCACCGCCTAGCCTATTCTTGGAGTGGATCGGTAGAGGAAATAAGCTTTTCACTCGGCATCCTCCACCGTCGACGATCTGCGTCTTCTCTAGCAGCGGCAACTACATGATAGATCTTCTGTGGATTGGACGTGTGTCCTTGAATCTTTCACATGGCGCTTCCGCAAGTTCTACGAGTTGTTGACTTGTATTGGGCCACATTTCCGTTTGGATTTCTCACCTTGTAATGAGATTGTATTTTTTATTTTAGTCCATTGGGTTTCTACGAATAAAATATTTTGCCGCCAAAAATAAATAAATTAATGTCTGTTATAATATATTAAAATGATTATTCATTTATGATAAAATATTATCTCTTTTATCGTCAAAAGTTACTGACTTGTTACATTGAATAATTATTGTTAAAGGCTTATATACGATATTTATATTTATGGAAGTCTGTCTGAGCATATTCTTTTGTAAAAAGAAATCCATGTTCTGATTTCAGTTAAAATCAATTGTTTGATGAGTAATTGAGCCAAAACCTGGACAAAAATTGAGCTGGTTCCAGTAAACCAGCGGAAACGCAAAACCGGCTCTAAATTAAAACGAGAATTCGTATAAAACTATCAAACCGGTGCGACCCAGTTGACCGGGACACGGAAGGCCAAATTGCAGACTCTTGCAAGTTCGGAGAAGAAGAAAAAAACTGAAGCATCAATGGAGATAGCCGCCACGAGCACTGTCACTGTTGCGCCTCAATCGCGCATATTGTCACATGCCTTCACCAGGAAACTCGGATCGGTATCATCTCTTCGGTTCAATCTCTCCGGGAGAAACTTTTCCGCCGGGAGCACTAGTCTTCGCGTGTCAGCGTCCTCTATGAGCGCCATCGCCGCCGAGAAATTCTCGCCGGGAAGTTTCTTAGATAAAAGAGAAAGCGGAATTCTTCATTTTGTGAAGTATCATGGCCTTGGAAACGATTTCATTTTGGTAATGCCACTTTTCTCCCTTTATCTGTTGTAGAAAATGTTGTTGAAAAATTGTATATTTCTTTTGGGGATTAGGTTGATAATCGGGATTCATCAGAACCTAAGATTACTCAGGAGCAAGCTGTGAAGCTGTGTGATCGAAACTTCGGTGTTGGTGCCGATGGAGTAATCTTTGCGATGCCAGGCATTAATGGTACTGATTACACAATGCGAATATTCAATTCAGATGGTAGTGAACCAGAGGTAAAGAATGTGATGTGTTGATTAACCAGATCAGTTTGGATTTTGAAGGTATGAAAGCGTTTTGTGTATTTGTTAGATGTGTGGCAATGGAGTTAGATGCTTTGCCAGATTCATTGCTGAGATTGAGAACTTACAGGGAAAGCATAGGTATAATAGATAATTCTTTCAAATAAAAGGGTCACACTTGCTATGATTCTCATGCTTTTTTCATGCCAGTTTTACAATACACACTGGTGCTGGCCTTATTATTCCAGAAATTCAAGATGATGGGCAGGTAAAGTTACCAGATTTCATTTAGTAACAAGTTGTAATTCCTGGTAAAGCTTTGTTTTCAGATGTTTAACTGGATTGATATTGATAATGACATGGAGTACAGGTTAAGGTTGATATGGGTGAACCGATACTTAGAGCTGAGGATGTGCCTACGAGATTGCCAGGAAACAAAGGTGAGTCTGTTGTTGCGGCGGAGCTAGTAGTTGATGGAGTGAGCTGGAATGTGACATGTGTAAGCATGGGAAACCCTCACTGTATCACATTTGGCACTAAGGACGGACAGGTGCGTGCTCGCTTCTCGTGGTACAAACTTTAAAGGATGTTCTGTCGTGGTGATAATATATGTAGCATTGCAAATTGAGTTTGTGATTTTCTGTTTGCATCGACCAGAATCTGAGAGTTGATGATTTGAAGTTGTCAGAGATTGGTCCTAAGTTCGAGCACCATGAGATGTTCCCAGCTCGAACTAACACAGGTTGGTGAAGATTCATTCATATATGGATCTACCTGAAGTTTTACTGGCAGAATCATTCAGCGATATCTTATGCCATTGTCTGTTCTCATATCTCTTTAAAATTTATCTGCAGAATTCGTGGAAGTCTTGTCACGTTCACATTTAAAGATGCGTGTTTGGGAGCGCGGGGCAGGTTCGTCCCAGACATCCTCCGAATCTATTTCCTAGTAAAAAGTCAACAATGCCTATTATATACTTAAAAGCATAAGTCTCGAACTGCAGGAGCAACCTTGGCTTGTGGAACAGGAGCTTGTGCTCTGGTTGTTGCAGCAGTCCTTGAAGGTCGAACAGACAGGGTAAGTTTGAATGTTTTTTCATATAAGTATGATTTACGAACCACCACATAGTTACTGCGGTTCAGTAGCATTATACTCTCACACTTATAAACCATATTTAGATAGACGATGGTTCGAGCTCTTCAGCCTTTGATCTTTGTTTTTTATGGTGGAACAGAAATGCACGGTGGATCTACCTGGTGGACCGTTGGAGATAGAGTGGAAAGAGGAAGACAATCATATTTACATGACGGGTCCTGCGGAATTGGTGTTCTACGGTTCAGCACTTGTCTAATGGAGGTAGTAGCTACTGTGTTGTTGTGATCTTCAGTCTTAATACCCATCTTGATCTCTGTTGTCTTCTCCATTGTGTTTCATTGAATAGTGCGAGAGATCACATGAAACGTTTGATGCACTTCTCTAATTCTTTTTTGTTAATTGTGTTTCCCTTCTGTTGACAGTTTTATTTATGTGTATTTTATCTTCAAATCATAGATGGGTTGTAAAAGAATCTAATAGAGTACAAAAACTTTCATAATTTTTTTTTTTAAAAAGACTTTATGTTTCCTTTTTTCTTTTCCGAATTTCGAGGAGGTGCTCGGTTAGTGATGATCAGTTTTGGTTTGATCCCTTCAAGTTGTGTAGGTTAGGCAAGGTTGGTTTCAACAAATGTATGTTCATAGAAAAAAAATTATTGGCATCAGATTTTACTCTCTTTTCTTAAAATCTTTAAGATTAGATATGTTTAGTCCGATTGGTAAACAAAAGCGGAACTGTTATATTAGCGTTTAGCGGAAATAGTAAGCTGTTAAATAGTGAAAAACTGTAAGTAAAAGCTGTTAGTAAAAGTTGTTAGCGAAAACGCTAACAAAAAAGCTAAGAATAACCGTTTTTACTGTAGTTTTGATAATGTTTTCGTGTTTGATAACAAAAAAAAACGGTATGATTCTCACGTTTTTCCTGTAGCGTCACCAATCAAATCCGTTATCTACGCTTCCACTGAAAGAATTGTTGTAGTTCTTTACAAGTTTTAGATTTAACATGAAATTAAAGGTATGTTTTGTAATTTTTTAAATATTATTGATTTTATTTTTATTTTCTGGAAAATAAGATCAACTTTTAAAATGGATTAGTCTACACTTCAGATAACATATCTGAGCTTAAAGATGTTAAAAAAAATCTGATATTAATAATGTCTGTGAATATACTCCTATTTTTTAAAGAATGATGTTTTAGAGCTTTTATACAAATTAAAAAAAATAATTAATATCTAGTTATAAATGTATATTTCTCTTTCATTAAAACACATTTTCAAAACTATGAACCAATAGTAAATCAATAAAGTTTTTAAAATTCACAACAGTAAATCAATAAAGTTTTGAAATTCACAATTTATAAAAACATTAAATTGAACTTAAATCAGCCAAAAAATGTTAATGAACAGATTATCATATTTTAGTTACATTTTGATTATTAAAATAAATATACAAATCTTTATATTTAGACATTATAAAATGGGTTTAGAATAGATTAACCAATTTTAATTATCTATACTGTCAAAACAAATTTTGCATACTAAAAGACGGATCAAAAATTAAGATCAATTAAACAATTTCAATTAATATATTTTAATTTGATAAAATATTTAAAATATTAAATAACTATATTATTTGAATATATGATGGGGTTAGATTCTTATTGATGTTTTTACGATTGCAAATTTTAACGGGTTGTTTTATAAAATTTTCAAAATATTTAGACTATTATAAGATGGATTGAAATATAGATTAATTTGTTTCAATTAAAAAAAATTAAGTTCACAAGAAGACAAGTTAAAAGATCAATTAACCAATTTTGATTATAAAAACATTTAATGAACTTAAACTAATCTAAAAATATTAAATGAACGGATTATCATATTTAGTTACATTTTGATCTATAAAAGAAACATAAAATCTGTATATTTAGACCATAACGAGTTAAAAATAGATTAACCAATTTTAATTATTTATACTATTAGAAATAAATTTTGCCTACTGAAAGACGGGTTAAAAGATGGATTAACCACTTTCAACTAATATATTTTTAATTTGATAAAATATTAAAATGATTCAATATTTATTCGAATATATGATGGGTTATAATATGGTTGATGTTTTTACGATTGCAATTTTGGACGGATTGTTTTATCAAATTTAAAAATATTTAGACTATTATAAGATGGGTTGAAAAATATATTAGTTTGTTCAGATTATAAAAGCTAAAAATAAAAAAAATTGTTCATTAGAAAACCAGTTAAAGTTAAATTAGCCGGTGCAAAAATGTTCTATCATGTTTTGAATTTTATAAGTTTATAATTATATTTATTTAAAATTATAAATTTAATTATTATATGAGCATATGATGTTTTATAAAAGATAGTTTAAATTAAAACCATACATATTAAATTTATATCTAATAACTTTATAATGATTGTTTTATTAAAAACTAAATATTATAAAATTGTTTCAAACAAAAAATATATTCAATGTATTTCCACACTAAACACATAATCATTATAATATTCATATACTAAAACTTGTGTTGAATAATTTAAAAACTTATTGTAAAAATAAAAATATTGATTCAAAAATTGTTTTTGAAAAAAATATATATCAGTATTTTTTACCGCGAATCAAATATAATATTTAGCTATAATTGCATATTTCTCTTTAATTAAAACACACTAGTGATTGAATCCCCGGGCTTGTGTGTTTCTAATATTTTATTGTCTGTATATTTCCTTTTTATTCTGTTTTGTTATTGTTTGTCTTAATATATGGGTTAAACGATCTATTTCCCCACAAGAACTATCATATAGCATCAAATGTCCACCAAAGTATACCCTCTGTCTATATATACATAGGATACAAGTTAAAGGAATTGGACAAAATGTCATTTGAGGAATTGAATTAACAAAAAAAAAAGGAATGTAGAGGAATTTTTATTCATATTTTGTTCCTCATCAAATTTGCAGGGGAATTTTTTTGTTCATTTATTCCTTAAACATGAGGAAAAATATGAAATATTGTGGGACCCATATGTTTGAATTTTGACAAAAAATTCCTTTTAATTGGTAAAAATTTTGAGGAATTAAAAATTCATCATCATTTTTTTCCTAAACTATGGTCACCAATTGGAGCCTTAATTCCCCATGAATCAAAAGTTCGAGTCTTATTTGCACACGAATGTTGGTTTTCTTGGTTTATAAATTAAACCGGAGATAAACCAATAATTACCCGAATAAAACCATATCTAAATAAAATAACAAAACCCGAACAAAAAACCCGAATCTATTCTCCGTTTTTCTGAAACCCGAATCCATCTTTCTTGAGTGGTGAACTGAGATTAAAATAACTAACAATCAAGGAATTAGTTGAAGAATGAAAAAATCTGGGTATCGTGAAATGGATGATTTAAAACAAGCTTTAATAGAAAATTCACAGATTTATGTGGGAGATTTTAATAGAACAACTATATTACAAGCTGATCTCGAACACCACATTTTACAGTGATGTAATTGTTGCTAAAATTAATAATTACATGACTTCCTCCCTTGGAGACACACTCATCTTCCTCGCCACGTACGCTCTCCAGAGAGGTATCGGTCAACAAATTAAAGGAAGGATGAGGAAGCCTAAGAAAAGGTGTAAGAGTTTTGTCGGCATATAGATTTGAAAGAGAAGAGAGGAAGATTGGAGAAGAAGAGAAATTGATTTTCAACCTCTGTCTGTTAGATTCTCGAGGAAATGGTGGAAGAAGACAAAACGATCGAGCCTATTAAGAAGGATAAACAACCATTTTTGTAGAATTGATTTAGGGTTCTTAAAATTCACAAAATATTGAGGATTTTCCAGGTAATGAAACCGGGTCTGAATTTAGGTCATGAAATCGGTTCGGTACTTTTAGAATGAAATCGGGTCACTATCCGACTTTAAGCAATTTTAATCGGGTTATAATTGGGTTTAAAATGACTTAAAGTGTAATTCACATACACTAAACCAATTTAAACCATCCTTTATGTGGTATGATGTTTCGAACTTTGATCTTGTGAGTAAACAAGACTCGAACTTTTGATTCATGGGGAATTAAGTCTGTAACTTGTATCCTATGTATATATAGACAGAGGGTATACTTCGGTGGACATTTGATGTTATATGATAGTTCTCGTGGAGAAATAGATCGATTACCCTTGTCACTCCTCATTAAATATCTGAATTTTATTTAAAATTTATAGGGCTCCACACATACGTAATTTCCTATGGATTTCTGGTGGTGAATATACACGCAATATATTTCCAATTTTGCTATGTATAAAAAATCTAGACAAATTTTAAGGTCTCATTGGTCACAGAAGCAGGCGATTGTAGCTCAACTCATGGACGTTCTACAAAATATGGAGTCAGACATGAAGATCGTATTCGCAAGCGTTCAAGTTAGTAAGCTTAGTTTAGGAAGGTAACGGTGAGTTAATAACTAACTAATGTATGAACCAAGAGGTCGTATCCTAGTGGTAAAGGGTGTGTTAGTAACCTCCCTCCATTCAAGTTCGAATCCTGTTGGCCACCAGGGATTTAACATGGCCTCTGGGCCCCAGGATTAGTCGGTCACCGTTCGGATGATGCGCTCGTCCTTCAGTGTCGGAGGCCCCGGTCCTTGTTAAGGATGATGTGGGGTCCCCACTGGTCAGAGGCGGCGGTCCCTCGGAATCTGGATACCTGGTATAACCAAAAACTAACTAACTAATGTATGCATGGGTTAGTTAATGCATTATTTTTCAGATAATCCAACAAAATGGAAGTTTTATAATATGAGCTATATGGCTAGACGAAGAGAATAATTATTGAAGAAATGTCAAGGCTTTATCATTAAATGTTTTATATAAAGCAAAACCCCCTCTGTACAACTGTAACCGTACTATAAAGTGTATACCGCAGAGAATACTCAAAATGCAGAAGAAAAACTGAAACAAAACGAAACCCTAACTTCTTTTTGTTCCCACATACATTGGAACTGAGGAAAATTTGAGGTTAAGGTCAGAGGCAGTATAACTATTTTTTAAATTCTAACTTCTTTGTTATTAACCACAGCCTTCTACCACCCTCACTCTCTGATTTCGGTTGCGTCTGCGTCTCCTGCGTTTGAAATCGATTGGGAAGATTGTGTAGGTATGAACATCTGTGTCTCCTGCATTTGATGCGGTATCGAATGGGAAGATTGTGCAGGCATGAACATCTGCGTCTCGTGCGTTTGAGGCGGTAGCATTTGGGAAGGTTGTGTAGGCATGAACATTTGCGTCTGGTGCGTTTGAGGCGGTAGCATTTGGGAAGATTGTGTAGGCATGAATATCCGCGTCTCCTGCGGTTGAAGCGGTAGCGGTTGGGAAGATTGTGTAGGCACGAATAACTGAGTCCCATGTTGTTCATGTCGTTGATGATGTAATTGCTGATCCGTACGATCATTATCATCAACAAAGTTACCATCAAGAGCCACATACGGTGGCATTCCGGTTACGGTTGTACCGTCAGAGCCTAATTGATTAAACCCGGCTACTGTAACCGAACCTGTCGGTATAGAGCCATAACCATCATCGAACCTCGAAATATCAACTTGAGGTTGGTTCTGACGATGTGGAGTGTTACTTCCTCCCCCTCCATAGGCTCTAAACAATTCATGTTGCTCTCTTGCAACCGCATTAACCGCTGCTAACTGTTGAGCCTCAAAAAGTTGTTGCTGCGTTTGTATAATAGGACGCATAGCCTGATCAGGACCAATGTAAGTAGCCAGTTCTTCCCTGGATTTTGCAATTTGATCTTGAACCTGTTTAAGATGTTGTTGAAGGAAGGAGAGTAAACCGACGCTACCGTAAACCGGGTCCTTAAGTTGTAATTCAGCTTCGAAGACAAGAGAGGTAACGACTTCGTCTCTTTGGTCAACGGGGAGTTCACTGAGAAGCTTAGCGACGTTACTTGCTCCGAAAACATTGTGAACGCATAAGTATTTTCGAGGTTGGTCTGACGGGAAATGTGGAGCGAATACACATTCTTGTGTGCATCTTCTCCTCATGAGTCGACAAGCTGCACATGGAGAGTCTGTAGAGCTTGAAGAGGCCATTTTTGTCTGGAAAAAAAAAGTATGGAAGAAAATACGGATCTTTCTCCTCGTCAGTCCAATAGTTTCTTTTGTAGAAAGCTTCGTATCTTGTAAACTTTGTGTGTTGTGGTAACTTGATTTCATTAGCAAGAGCTTTGCTCAATATTTATACATGTGTATTGGCCGACTTATTGACCACCTTTCATATTCCTAATCAACTAAGAGCATGATTAATGATTATCCTTGTATCTTGCTAGTATCTTAGCACCAGATCCTAGGTAGAGAAGGAAATACAAAATAAAAAATTGTGCTGAGTTTAAGATATGGATCTTAAATATGATCCTTAAGATACTTGTATCATACAGGTGTCGCATACGGATTGGCTAATTTTTTGGAGTGATTAAAAAATATTAATTAAAAAATAACAAGATACTCAACATCAGTATTATGGATAATCATGCTCTAAGGAAAGACAGAGTCTATCTATTCTAACAACTTGACTCTATCTAAGTTGTGATTATCAACAATAATATGATAATCTTCTTCAAGATAATATACATCTAAAAACTCAAAACATCATTTTTTCTGAAACAATATTTTTATTTTTAAAACATCACATTAAAAAACGGAGTACATCTTTGAAATCAAAACCTTGATATTTGCATAATAATAAGACTAGCCTTGGGATATAAAATGGACCGGAATTATCGAACCGAATCGAACCGAAGTTTTAATGAACCAAACTGAAACTGAACCTAAGAAAAAAACGATCGGTAGTTTTTTTAAAAACAAAAAAACCAAAAAACCGAACTGAAGAACCGAAGTTGTCGATCAATTTTGATTTTCATAAAAGTTTCAATCTTCCACTATATATATATATATATACTTTTGTCAGTTTTTGTTTGTGGGTGATATATATAATCCTGAGATATAAAACCAAACTGAAATTATTGAATCGAACCGAACCGAATTTTTAATGAACCGAACTGGACCGAACCGAACCGAACCGAAGAAAAGAACCGATCGGTGGTTTTAAAAAAAAAAAAAAAAACCGAGTAACCGAACCGTAATCGAACTGAAAACCGAAGTCCGATGCCTAAATAAGACCATATTGGTTTGCATTATAGCTTTGACTTAAAAAAAATTTGGAAATTGAGTAATTCGAATTTGGAACAAGCCGGGCCTACATTCTCTCTGTGTCTGCATAACACTACGCTCCAGAGATTCCCAAACGGTTACTTACTCCAGTTTTTCAAATTTCAAACCAAAAAAATTCAGAAAACAAAAAGATTTCATCTTTTGATCTCAAAGATCCCTCAAGCTTTTGTGTTCGATTCGAATTTTCCTTCTACAAGGCTCCACTTCCAGATTCGATTGTAAGTGTTTGGATCTCTTGCTCTGCTGTTTTCATGAGGGAATCTGAATTTAGCTTTTCTCAATTGATCAGGGAACCATCATGACCTAATTTCTATTTTCTCTTCTCAGAAATCGAAGATCAGTTATGTCTTTCACTCCCGATATTTCTAGGAAAAGCGGAGTGGGAGTGATCCCATCTCCAGCACCGTTCTTCACTCCTCGTCCTGAGAGAAGACGACCTGATTCTTTCTCTAACCGTCTCGAAAGAGACAAAGAGGTCAACGTTCAAGTCCTTGTCCGATGCAGACCGTTAAGTGAAGAAGAACAGAAATCAAATGTCCCTAGAGCCATCTCTTGTAATGAACTCAGAAAAGAAGTCAATGTTGCTAATAAGCAAGCAGACCGTGTTTTCACTTTCGACAAGGTTCGTTTTGATTTTGTTTAATACAAATTTGAATTATAGATTGGGGCTGATGGTCGGATGATGTTAATGTTTCTTCTAGGTGTTTGGTCCTAAAGCACAACAACGATCTATATATGATCAAGCTATTGCACCTATTGTTCATGAAGTATTGGAAGGTTTTAGCTGCACTGTGTTTGCTTATGGACAGACAGGAACTGGAAAGACTTACACTATGGAAGGTGGGATGCGGAAAAAGGTATGACTAGATTCATACCTATTGTTATTGTAGGGGTTATTGGTTTCTGCATTTTAGTGGATTCTTAAATCCAAGCAAAATCATGTGTTATTGGTTTTATGATTTCAAAATCCGAATAAAAATCAAGTGTTATTCAATAGTAAAGATTTATATATAGATTGGATATTATTATGGATATGAATGGATTTTGATAGATTTTTAAGTTAAAAATACAAAGATTCAAATCCGATCAAAAACCTACTGATTTCGCAAATAAAATCAATGGATTTCCAAATACACCAAAATAGACAAACCAATAACAGCCTTATGTTTGTCTGCTTGATTCATGTTGTTGTTGTTCTTGTCTAGGGAGGGGATTTACCTGCGGAGGCTGGAGTGATTCCAAGAGCTGTTCGGCACATTTTCGAAACACTTGAGTCCCAAAACGCTGATTACAGTATGAAAGTAACATTCTTGGAGCTCTACAATGAAGAAGTTACAGACTTGTTAACTCAAGAAGACTCTTCAAGATCTTCAGACGATAAGCAGAAGAAGCCTGTTTCTTTAATGGAAGATGGGAAGGGCTGTGTGGTTTTAAGGGGTCTTGAGGAAGAAGTTGTGTACAGTGCTAATGATATTTATACTCTTCTTGAACGAGGTTCATCCAAAAGGCGAACCGCGGATACCTTGTTGAATAAACGAAGCAGTCGCTCTCATTCAGTTTTCACTATCACTGTTCATGTTAAGGAAGAGTCTATGGGAGATGAAGAGTTGATCAAATGTGGTAAGCTTAACCTTGTGGATCTAGCAGGATCTGAGAATATTTTACGGTCTGGATCTCGGGATGGAAGAGCAAGAGAAGCAGGGGAGATAAACAAGAGCTTGCTTACACTAGGCCGTGTGATTAATGCGCTTGTGGAACATTCTTCCCATATACCATACAGGTACTGCCCTTGTCCTACAACTATATGAATCTATGTGTGTCTTGGAGCATTATTGTAGATCTTTTCGTCTTTGCAGGGATAGTAAATTGACAAGGCTTTTAAGGGACTCTCTAGGAGGGAAGACAAAGACTTGTATCATTGCTACAATCTCACCATCTGCTCATTCTTTAGAAGAAACTTTAAGTACTTTGGATTATGCCTATCGTGCCAAGAATATTAAGAACAAACCCGAGGTTTTGTTTACACTTATCATATCTCAAAACCCCTTTATATTCATCCTTCTAACTTAACTTGTCTCTCTGCAGGCAAACCAGAAATTATCCAAGGCTGTGTTGCTTAAAGACCTTTACTTGGAGCTTGAGAGAATGAAAGAAGGTTTACACACATAACATTCTGTCTATATTCTCCTGTTATTCTTATGTATGTTATCAAATGAGCTAGTTGATGTGCAGATGTAAGAGCTGCAAGGGATAGAAATGGTATTTACATCGCACAGGAAAGATATGCACAAGAAGAGTCTGAAAAGAAGGTATGTTCAAAGGACGAGCCTTGATGAACTCTGTATTCACTTCATTCTTGGAGTAATCATTATGTTGTTTCAGGCGAGAATCGAGAGGATAGAACAGTTGGAGAATGACTTAAATCTCACTGAAAGTGTACGTATCCCCCCACACCTTTTCTCTTCCATCTGTTAGAAACTAAACCTTGCAGTACATATGCAGGAAGCTTCCAAGTTCCGTGACCTTTACGTGACTGAGAAAGAAAAGTTAGTGGATGTAGAAAGTGACCTTAAGGACTGCAAGGTGATAAGGACTTCACTGATTTACTTTCTAGATTACTTTCAATGAGAGTTTTCTTGAATTTTCAAACGTTTATGGTTCAGAGAAACCTAGATAATAGTAACAAGGAGTTGCATGACCTCAAAGAGAATTATATCCAAGTTATCTCAAAGCTAAAGGAAAGAGAAGCCATCATCTGCAGAATGAAAGCCTCAGGTAACAATTCTAGCTCATGAAAAGATCTAAAGGCTTTTCACTTTGTGTTACTGATATTTTGTTGGACAGAGACTTCTTTGATCGACCGTGCAAAGGGGTTACGTTCTGATTTGCAGCATGCGTCAAATGATATAAGTTCTCTGTTCACAAGATTAGGTACTTCTTCTTTCCTATGTCTAGGGCTGAAAACAAGATTTGTCAACTGTCAAGTGCTGATTTAACTTGTTTCTGCAGATCAAAAGGACAAGCTGGAATCCGAAAACCAAAGCATGCTTCTGAAATTCGGTTCACAGCTTGATCAAAACCTTAAAGAATTACACAGAACAGTACTTGGATCAGTGTCTCAGCAACAGCAACAATTAAGAACTATGGAAGAACATACTCACTCATTTCTTGCTCATAAATATGATGTAAGAAAAGACTATACCATGTCATTTCCCTCTTTGCCTTGGATCATTTTGATGACACTAGTGGTTGAAACTCACACAGGCAACACGCGATCTGGAATCAAGAATTGGTAAAACATCAGATACTTATACTTCAGGAATAGCAGCCTTGAAGGAACTCTCTGAAATGCTACAAAAGAAAGCTACCTTTGATCTGGAGAACATAAACTCCTCCATAGGATCACAAATAGAGGCTGTTGAGCAAGTATGAACAAGAAAGAGTGATGAAATTTAAGTGTTTCTATTTCAAAGCTTTTGTTTAGGTGATAATTTAACTGTCTTTCTTTTCAGTTGCTCATTGCATCAGCAGCAGAGGCTGCTAAAGTCGCTCAGGACATCCGGGATTCACTTAACGATCAGAAGGAGCTCTTAGCTCTTGCTGCAAGACAACAAGAGCAGGTGTTGTAAAGTCCTATGCTGGTGTCTTGTTAGTTCAATTATTTTTCTGAGAAATTTAACTTGTGCTCCTTCTTATACAGGGCTTGGTCAGAAGCATGAGATCTGCTCAAGAAATTTCCAACACGACTTCAACCATTTTCAGTAACATCTACAACCAAGCTCACTGCATGGTGGAAGCCATTAGAGAAAGCCAAGCAGAGAAATCAAGACAGCTTGCTGCTTTTGAAATGATGTTTAAGGTGAGTTTGGACAAACTCTTAGAAACTTTAATTAGATATATGTTTTGAGAGGTTAACACGAAAACTCGTTGTTACTAAAAACAGGAAGAGGCTGAAAGAGAGGAGAAACAAGCATTAGATGACATTGGTTTGATATTATCAAAGTTAACTTCAAAGAAAACTGCAATGGTGAGTCTTTAACCATTAATCACCCCCATTAGGCCTTCATTCTATATCAGTTGAATCACACTTAAAACCTGATCCTTTATAGGTCTCTGATGCATCACGCAACATCCTGGAACACGACATACAGGAAGAGAAGAGATTGCAGGAACAAGTTACTTGTATGCAGCAAGTTTCGATTGGCGCAAAGGAGGAGTTGTATGGCTATCTAAAGAAAGCAAAAACCGAGTTCACAGAAAACACAATAGCTTCAGCAGAGTCTATCACAGTCATGGACAATTACCTTGAAGATTGGTACATATTCCATCTCCCTACTACTGCTTTCGATGCTAATCTAGTTTCTCATACAAACATTGTCTGAATTTCAGCTTGGGAAGGGCCAGTGAGTCTAAAAAACTATGGGAGACCACTGAAACAGGCATAAAGAACCTTAACACGAAGTACCAACAAGAACTTAATGTCACAATGGGGTAACATGTTTCGTTCTGTATCCGTAACTTCTTTCTATGTTTCTTCGTTGAAAATAACATCTTCCTATGTATAGGGACATGGTGAAAGAAAATGACAAGCTGCACGATGAATTTGCATCTAGATT
The DNA here is from genome assembly GCA_030180135.1 of Orychophragmus violaceus. Taxonomy (NCBI): domain Eukaryota; kingdom Viridiplantae; phylum Streptophyta; class Magnoliopsida; order Brassicales; family Brassicaceae; genus Orychophragmus; species Orychophragmus violaceus. Next base: position 5,365,019 of record CM058235.1, on the reverse strand, counting down.
CTCCACAATGGATGCTAACTTTGTCAGTAGGACTAATGAACTTCACGCAGCTGTTAATGGTAACCATACTAAAAACCTTGTCCCTTTCTTACTCAAAAACTGAACTAATCCCTGGTGTTTACAGACTTGCTGATGCAAGACCGTGAGAACAAAGAAACAATGGATGCTATAGTGGAGACTTCAATGAAGCAGGTGACGTTATTGCAAGAGAATCATGGACAAGCTGTATCAAACATTAGAGACAAAGCAGAACAGTCTCTTATAAAAGACTATCAGGTAAGTACTGAAAACACTAAGAATTGTATAGTGTTTGACATCTATGACTAGATAGATAACAGTAAGGTTTTGTAATATAATGGCTAGGTTGATCAACGCAAGAACGAAACGCCAAAGAAAGTACCTATAATTGTGCCGAGCTTGGAGTCGATTGAGGAGATGAGGACTTTGTTTTCGAAGAATATTATCAGTGAAGATAACACAAGCATGGAGAAAAGATCAAGTAAACAGGGACAAGATGAAGCTAACAACAGAACTCCATTCTTGGAAGTAAACATATGATTGGTTAGACAATAAAAATGAGTTCATTAACTGGATGAGTCTAGTAAGAGTTGAGAGTGTGTAAAGGTTATGGTAGTAGTACGCAAGCTTATGTTGTTATGGATTACTTGGTTGCACTCTTGCATAAAACCGGTTAAATTTGGCTAATCTTCTCATTTGGATAAACCAAATATGAAAAAGAAAAGTAAAGAGAGAAAACAAAAACTAGGGTTAAACATGTTTGAACTAAACTAATTGAACAATGAATATTCTACGGAAAAGTGATTCGCATTACAGTACAAGTAACACAGAGAAAAATCATGTGATGATTGTAAGGTTAATAAACAAATATTCGGAGTCTTTTGAATTAACGCATCGGCAGTTGAATGAAGGTGGACTTACAAGCCGAGAAAGACTATAGGTCCACGGGCGGTGACAATCGAGTGTAAAATGAGAACCAAATTTGATATACCCCTCAGAGCGAAATATTAATTTCGGGATGCTCCTGTTATATTTTTTACGTCGAAATGACAATTTTACCCTTAATGAATGGTTGTAACGGATTGAATATAATTAAATCGGGAAGTGTTTGTTGAAAAACACGGTAGCTCAGTGGTTGGGAGTTCCATGCGCGTACCTATGTGCGACGCGCACCCAGAGTTCGAATCCATTAGGCGTGGTACTAGTAGTAATACTAGTATAATTAGATGGTGATTTTTATCAAGAAAAAAAAGTGGTGAATTTTCATTTCAAAAAGGTAAAGGATATTTTCGTCCTTTCATTAAAATAAGGGGCATTAGAGATTACTAGGGGCATTAGAAATTTAAAATCTTTCATAAAGGGCTCTGGAGACAATAGTTTTAATTGTACATGTGTCATATTTTTAAGTGGCATCCTCTGGAGAGAGTTATTTAACTTTCATATAGTAGATTACATGATGTTGTCATGATTCCGTCACTGATGACGTACTCAATAATTAATTGTACATATTCTTGACTGTCTCTATAGCTCTTACCATCTAGATGGACTATGTATTAGTAATACACCGTATTTGTATTCTAAGGCTCTAAGCTGGTCTCCAGTCTCCAGTGCATGTGTTTTAACAAATGAATTTTCGTCAACCGTTGTTCCAATGATTAGTACCCTTGATTACAGAAAACAGAAGATTAGGTTATAATTTATAGTATATATCGATGGTTAGGTGTTAATACTAAATTAAATGACGGTGGCAAGCAAGTCAATGAGAAACAAGTTGCTGGATTTATTCTGTCTTGTATACACTTGTTGACTAGCAACAGAAGTATCCAAGAGGCAAGAACTAAGTGATGCAATACATGAAAAAACGAAATTACCCTTATTATTCAACCCACGTGGCTTCCATTGCGTTCGGTGATAGAAGGGTGAAATTGAAAAGGTCAATATATGTCCCAAGTCAAACAATCAGTGCTGCTTAGTTTAGACGACTTCTTTTGTTCAAAGTTCAAACGACAAGAAAATTCAAACCTTTAAGTACTGCTCTTATATATATACATTACTCTTATATTCTCAACTTTCATAATAGTTCCCAAAAAAAACTTTCATTACAAACTTTCTTGTTTTTCAAAATCTTACCAAAAAATGATGAAGAGAGAAAGATCTGAGTACGAAGAATCCATCAAGAATCTAGACATTGTTAAATGTCTAATGATACTATCACAAACCTCCATGGTCAAACATATTGGTGTGAATCAATATACCGAGAGCAATCCAAGTAACCGGTTTGAATGCAAAACGTGTAACCGGAGATTTTCTTCGTTTCAAGCTCTTGGTGGCCACCGGGCAAGCCATAAGAAGCCAAAGCTAACCGTTGACCAGAAAGAGGTGAAACATCTTACCAACAATTGTAAAGGAACTCATCATAGGCACGAATGTTCGATATGTGGTCAGAGTTTTGGGACTGGACAGGCTTTAGGTGGTCACATGAGAAGGCATAGGTCAATCATGACGGTGGAGCCATCGCAGCTGATCATCTCTTCTGTGATTCCTAACGTGCCGGTTCTGAAACGATGTAGTAGTATCAAGAGGGTTTTGTCTTTGGATTTGAATTTAACTCCCTTGGAGAATGATCTTGAAATTATTTTTGGGAAGACGTTTTTCCCCAACATAGATATGAAGTTTGTTGTTTAGTTTTTTTTTTCTGTTCCTCAATCATTAGGTTATGAAATTCCTTTGTATTGTAATTCTCTCATTCTTTTGATTAATTATGTTCATTGTTGGTTGTCATGTATGAGAAAAAGTTAGCTGTATTATTTCCGTCCCTGCAACGAGTACAACATGATCATTACTGGGCCAAAAATTGGGCTCAACTATGCCCAACAAGGGAATGTCCAAATCGTGATGATAAATATTGATTTGTCACTGCTAAAATAATGTTTTTTTTATTATTAACTTGAGATATCCTTGATCTATTACAAAGAGGTTCAAGCTAATTTTCAAGATAATAATATACAGTTAATGGATATTTTTTTTTTGTATATTCAAATAGATCGAAAGTAAAAGTCGATATCAATGTACGCCTATGATAGTACGCAATAACATTACAATACCCAAAAAACAATAGCACTGTAAATCTGTAATATAGTTTTTTTTGAAAAAAAAATCTGTAATATAGTTGACTCTGAGTCCAAGCTTAAGTTCCCGTATAGAAGAAAGTAAATGGTCTTCTTATTTAGCGCACCAGTTATATATAAAAGTTATTATAACATGTGATAGCTAGCCACCACTTCTCATCGACCACTATCACCACATATGGTCCACATTTATAGTTTACAAAATATATTCATGCGATGATGCGAATGAGTACAAATACATAAAAGACAAACATGTAATATATACATGCGTGTCTTTAAACATGAACATTACTTTTATAAAAAATGTAGACCATAGTTCAATGTATCGAGTTTTGATTCTGAAACTTTGGAAACTGTATTTGAATGTCTATATGACTATATGTTCCATGGGATCATCCGGTCAGCAATATATACGTGATACGTCGATGTGGATCCATGCATTAACGTGGGCATTTGGTACTCCCTTTTTCAACAAATTTGATTGAGCGTAGGAATCGTTGTGATAAGTTGCGGTAAAATCTTAAATTATGATATGATCCGATTTTTTTCTAAAAAAGATAATAGGGCTAAGCAAGGAGTTTTTGCACTAAAACATTTTAACTTGTTAGACGAAGTCCGATATGATTGGGCGTTCGATTTTTTTCATAGCAGTCGTATTAGAATATTTTATATCAAATATGAAATATTTACAATCGGATAAGATATAACCACATATAACATACATAGCCAAACATGGATCGTCCATGCAGCATGTGTTTAATTACTAGATAACAAATTTGTTTTTTCTCAGTATCATATGCATAATGCATTGTCTTGGAAGAGCATATTCTCCACTCGTTAATGTATCATATGCTCGTTATTGCTCAACTCTATTGGATGTTAATGGGGGCAGTTTTGCATGTGACGACTAAAAATTGCAAAATTTTAACCATTCACAAACGTGTATATATATTGGGCAACCACATTCAACGTTGTGTATAACAACACGTATCAACTAGTTTGCGGAATATCTCTTTTGTTTGAGCAAATAATTGGTTAGACAATTTATTTATAATTGGTTCACATAAAATAATAATAAGTTTTGATTGTATTCTTCTGTAATTTGGGTCGGTGGAGGTGCTTTCCAACATTTTAGGACACTAGTATAGATGGAAATTAATCCCAACGAACCCGATGGTCCAAGTTCGATTCATTGTCTGCGTTAAATATCGTAAAAAACATTAATTATTGGAATAAGTGGGATGTTGAGTCATCAAAAGAGTTAAATTAATGAGATCAATGTCATATTTGAATAATATGATTAATATCAATATAGTGCTTAACTATGTTAATAATAAGAGAGTTTAAATCACATTCTGCTACGGCGTGAAGTGCAGCATTGCATTTGCATGTGATTCTCGTGGATGAGCAAACTAACAGTAGATTATAAACGTCATTGCTTAGATAATTATGATTAAGCAATCAAATGTCAATTAGAATCTCATTAAAACTCCTACAATAATTATTGTGCCAAATCAATAGACAATAGAATCGATAACAATTTTCTTGGACAATTGTCTATGATATATATACTACACTTTAGTATGATGTAAGTTGGTTAACTTTTTCTTTTTAACTATTATTAATTTAAATAAATAGAAAATGTAATCCAAATATATCAAAATATGTAAATGATATAAATGCTATATAGTATACAACTAGGCATGTGACTTCGGTTCTTCGGTTCGGTTACTCGGTTTTTCGGTTTTTTGAAAAAACCACCGACCGGTTTTTTTCCAATTAGTTCGTTTCAGTTCATTAAAACTTCGGTTCGGTTCGGTTTGATAATTTCGGTTTGGTTTTATATCTCATGGCTATGTATATATATGTAGTGGAAGATTGAAACTTTTATGAAAATCGGTTCTTTGGTTCGGTTACTCGGTTTTTCGGTTTTTTTTTGTTTAAAAAAAAACTACCGATCGGTTTTTGTTCCTCCAATTAGTTCGGTTCGGTTTATTAAAACTTCGGTTCAGTTCAATAATTTCGGTTCGGTTTATATCCCAGGGCTATATACAACTATACAGTGTAAATGTATAATCACGTTTTGAAAGTGAAAGGCATGGTAAGATACATCATCTTCCCGGGATAATCGATATATATGCATACTTGGAAAGTCTCATAACACATAACAGTATAACACATGTATAGTATATATAATATAATAATATTGTTTGAATTGGAATAGATATTTATGAAAGTAGCTCCAGCTTGCCAACCCAAATCTCAACAGTTATATTAGAGACTGCTTTCAACCATAACCACACTCATAGCAGTCAAGGTCCTACCACAATCACACCAATTCATTAGTATCAGTTACATATTAAATGTATATATACACATATATAAGGTTGTTGACATACCGTTTGAGAATGTTTTACGAAAAACAGATATTCTTTTTAATGGTAACTTCTAATAATTAATCCATTTATTTATAACAGCATATGTTTATGAAAAAGTGAAAAATGAAAAACAGCATCTGTTTAGATTAAGAATTAATTTGTTACCACTTACAATGGGGGTGTTGTAAAAAATTTCCAACAGTTGTAAAAAAAAATTGGAGCTACAATGGGGGTGTTGTAAAAATAAATCCTATGTGGCAAAAACAAGTGTTGTAAACTTTCAACACGCGTGAAAGTAAATTGTGGGCCCATTTTTTCTTTTTCTTTTTTCTTTTGATCTTAAGTAAGATATATGTATGCCACATGGACGTTTTTCATTGGATGTTCATATTTAGTGCAAAATGATCAACAATATACGATAATTAATTTACGTATTATGATAACAATCATCTTTTTAAGAAAATCAATCACTTTGATATATTAGATATTTGTAAGGAAATCTTCAACCCACCTATTTTTTTACCTCTAAACTCTATTTTAGAGTAAAATGTTCGCCAACATTTTGTAGAGGAAGTGTACTACTACTAAAATGAAAATAGATACATAAAAAATATTTATTTTTAATGAAAATAGAGTAATACATTTAAACTATATAAAATCTAGAGGAAAAATAAAGTAAAAATAAAGGAAAATAATAGAAAATATAGTAATACTTTTAGAGAAAAAGAGAAAAACGCGGTATGAAATTTATTATTAAGCTACAAAAGATATTATGATGAAAAATTTATTTTATAAAATATGTTTAAAATGTATTTGTAAATTTTGTTTAAATGTATTTTTTAATTGGATGAACAAGTTACCTGTATGCAGCAAGTTTCGATTGGCGCAAAGGAGGAGTTGTGTGACTATCTAAAGAAAGCAAAAAACGAGTTCATAGAAAACACAATAGCTTCAGCAGAGTCTATCACAGTCATGGACAATTACCTTGATGATTGGTACATATTCCATCTCTCTACTACTGCTTTTGATCCGCAATCTAGTTTCTGAAACAAACATTGTCTGAATTTCAGCTTGGGAAGGGCCAGTGAGTCTAAAAAACTATGGGAGACTACTGAATCAGGCATAAAGAACCTTAACACGAAATACCAACAAGAACTTAATGTTACAATGGGGTAACATGTTTCTCTCTGTATCCATACTTCTTTCTATGTTTGTTTCTTCAACATCACTTCGTTGAATAAAAACTTTGTATGTATAGGGACATGGCGAAAGAAAATGACAGGCTGCACGATGAATTTGCATCTACATTCTCCATACTCGATGCTAACTTTGTCAGTAGGACTAATGAACTTCACGCAGCTGTTAATGGTAGCCACACTAAAATCTTTGTCCCTTTCTCACTCAAAAACTGAAAAAAACGTACTAATCCCTGGTGTTTACAGACTCGCTGATGCAAGACCGTGAGAACAAAGAAACAATGGATGCTATAGTGGAGACTTCAATGAAGCAGGTGACGTTATTGCAAGAGAATCATGGACAAGCTGTATCAAACATTAGAGACAAAGCAGAACAGTCTCTTATAAAAGACTATCAGGTAAGTACTGAAAACAGTAAGAATTGTATAGTGTGATATCTATTGACTATATATATAACAGTAAGGTTTTGTGATACAATGGACAGGTTGATCAGCGCAAGAACGAAACGCCAAAGAAACTACCTGTAATTGTGCCGAGCTTGGAGTCGATTGAGGAGATGAGGACTTTGTTTTCTAAGAATATTCTTGGTGAAGATAACACAAGCATGGAGAAAAGATCAAGTAAACAGGGACAAGATGAAGCTAACAACAAAACTCCATTCTTGGAAGTAAACATATGATTGGTTAGACAATAAAAAGGTGCCTGCTTTGGCAGTTGAGTTCATCAATTGGATGAGTCTAGTAAGAGTGTAAAGGTTATGGTGGTAGTAGTAGACAAGGTTATGTTGTTATGGATTAGTTGGTCTCCAGTCTCCATAGCATGTGTTTGAACAAAATGAAGTTTCTCTCCAAACATAGCATGTTACTTTGCAATGATTAGTCTCTATTTCAGTTTGACACCCTTGATTACAGGAAACAGAAGATTAGGTTATAATTTATAATCGATGGTTAGGTGCTAATATTATATTAATGACGGTGGCAAACAAAACAAGTCAATGAGAAACCAAGTTGCTGGATTTATTCCGTCTTGTACACATCTGTTGACTCTGCTTAGCAATAGAAGTTTCCAAGAGGCAAGAACTAAGTGTGCAGTTACATGAATAGATGAAACTACCCTTTTTATTCAACCCGCGTGGTATCCATTGCGTTCAGTGGTGGGAGTAGTGATGTTAAAACGGGCGGTCCGAACCTGTTTAAACCCTGTCCGTTTAGATCCGAACCCGTTTAAGCCCTGTTCATTTAGGTTCTTTTAGTTTGATGCCGTTGAAGTTCGTTTAATTTAAAGTCCGCTGGACTTTAACCAATCCGTTTAGATTCATTTAAAAAATTTAGTATACAAAAAATTTAGATTACGTAAAACAACATCGTTTCATTAAATAATTAAAAAAATAAACAAAAAATCAAAAAAAATAAACGGGTATCCATTTAAATCCGTGAGCATACTCGCTAAGCCCACGGGTCTAAACAGGCAAACCCTACTTAAATATGTTTATTTTTAGATGTTCTTAAACGGATTCACAGACCTAGACAGACCACAATTTTATACAAAGTCTATTTAGGTCCGCAGGTTTTAAGCTCATTTTAACATTACTACGTGAGAGGGTGAAATTGAAAATGTCAATTTGTGTCCCAAGTCAAACAATCACTGCTTGTTGTTGTTTGAATATTAGTTTAGACGACTTCTTTTGTTCAAACGACAAGAAAGTCAAACGTTTAGGTATTTGCTCTTATATATATACATTATTCTTATGTTCTCAACTTTCATAATAGTTCAAAAAAAAAGCTTTCATTACAAACTTTCTTGTTTCTCAAAATCTTACCAAAAAATGAAGAGAGAAAGATCTGAGTACGAAGAATCCATCAAGAATCTAGACATTGCTAAATGTCTAATGATATTATCACAAACCTCCATGGTCAAACAGATTGGTGTGAATCACTATACAGAGAGCAATACTTCAAGTAACCGGTTCGAATGCAAAACGTGTAACCGGAGATTTTCTTCGTTCCAAGCCCTTGGTGGCCACCGAGCAAGCCATAAGAAGCCAAAGCTAACCGTTGACCAGAAAGAGGTGAAACATCTTACCAACAATTATAAAGGAACTCATCATAGGCACGAATGTTCGATATGTGGTCAGAGTTTTGGGACTGGACAGGCTTTAGGTGGTCACATGAGAAGGCATAGGTCAATCATGACGGTGGAGCCATCGCAGCTGATCATCTCTTCTGTGATTCCTAACGTGCCGGTTCTGAAACGATGTAGTAGTATCAAGAGGGTTTTGTCTTTGGATTTGAATTTAACTCCCTTAGAGAATGATCTTGAAATTCTTTTTGGGAAGACGTTTTTCCCCAACATAGATATGAAATTTGTTGTTTAGTTTTTTTTTTCTGTTCCTCAATCATTAGTGAAAAGTTGATGAGAGTAGAGACACAAAAATGTTCAGGAAGAATTGTATTAGACTCTCATAAGAATAAAGTACAATAGGCATAGACTTATATAGTAGTAGAATTAACATAATTCCTAAACTAATAAAGAATATAGTATATTAAAGATAATGGTAAACTTCCAATTTTTGGATATTCATCTTGATCCTTCCAGATTCTTCTCAATCTTTCTTGATACGGTTGATCTTATCTCGATCTCCCAATACCCTCCCGCAAGCTCATACGTGGTAACACATATGAGATTGGAGAAATCTTCAAAATATCGGTTTTATACCCGGTTTTCGGGTCATCTTCACGGCTTTATACTCGGCCATCGAGTCATCTTCGCGGCGTTATACTCGGCCGTCGAGTCATCTTTGACGTTTATACCCGATCGTAGGGTTCTTTAAATAAGGGACAAAATTCGCGATTGCGTTGTCTAGAGATAATTCGCGATTGCGAAGTAGAGAAAGAAACAACTCACGAGGGTGAGAAGTCGAATTAAAAGAATGTTATTCGCGAGGGCGAAAAAACATCATGATTAAACGAATCAAACTATAGATTCATGTTCATAATCAAAATCTTTTTTTTTATGAATTAGTAGAAAAAGAAAAAAAAACGATCACAGATTAATGTGAACGCAGAGAATAAGTGGACAAAACTCCTTTTGATCGCATGAAAACCAAAGTAGACATGGCTGACTTTTTTTTTTTTTTTTTTTTTTTGAACACAAAAACAAAAAAGATTGAAACGGAAGCATTAACTTTGATCCCTAAGGATCGTCCGCTCTGATACCATGAAAAGTTGATGAGAGTAGAGACACAAAAGTGTTTAGGAAGAATTGTATTAGACTCTCATAAGAATAAAGTACAATAGGCATAGACTTATATAGTAGTAGAATTAACATAATTCCTAAACTAATAAAGAATATAGTATATTAAAGATAATGGTAAACTTCCAATTTTTGGATATTTATCTTGATCCTTCCAGATTCTTCTCAATCTTTCTTGATACGGTTGATCTTATCTCGATCTCCCAATAATTAGGTTATGAAATTCCTTTGTATTGTAATTCTCTCATTCTTTTGATTAATTATGTTCATTGTTGGTTGTCATGTATGAGAAAAAGTTAGCTGTATTATTTCCGTCCCTGCAACGAGTACAACATGATCATTACTGGGCCAAAAATTGGGCTCAAGTATGCCCAACAAGTAAGGGAATGTGAACTATTGATTTGTCATTGCTAAAATATTAAAATATTGATTTTTATTATTATTATTAACTTGGGGTATTTTAGACCTATGAAAATGTTCAAACTAATCCCTAAGTGAATATACAACCAATAGATTCTTTTCTGGTTCAAGTGGAACGAAAGCAAAAGTCTATATCCATATATATGTTTATAAAAACATGTTTTAGTTTCGCATGATAGGTAGATCGAACTTAAAACGTGTTGGTTTTTCAAATTCAATCTCTTGACCACAATGTTTTGGATAATTTGGTGCAATGTTGTTTTTTTTTTGAATTGAATGTAAAATTTATTCAAACAAAAAAAAAAACCCTTTTTACATCAAGTGTTACTGTTGTTTTGGAGAGTAAGTAAAAAAGTGTAAAGTGTAAAGCTTTGAGCCTAAGAAGAAAGAAAGAAAAGATAAATCAATCTAATACTCTCTAGCAGCAAACCAAAACTGGAGACCTTTCTCGTAGGAGTGGTCCCCTGAGCTGTGGATGGAGTGGAGGCGATTCCTGACTTGTTTGTCAATCTGACGGACAAGGAGAGATGCCGGAGATGCAGCCTCACCATGTCGCCGTTGGTTCCGTTCTCTCCATATGACATGGACTGAATTTTGAAAGGTGTATCGAAGAAGGAACATATGAACTCTGTATGCATCTGTCCCTGAAATAATGTTGACAAGGCTGTCCCAATCAGATGTGAATCTGGATTTTAGAAGACCTCTTGCCATGGATTGCCAAATTTCCTTTAAGAACCTACAGGAGAAAAAGAGATGGCTTCTTGATTCTATAGGTGATTGACAAAATATACACTCGGAGTTGATTCCTGGGTTCCAAACCATCATTCTATCACAGGTGGTGAGCCTGTTGTGAATTGCAATCCACACCAGAAATGAGGATTTTGGAGTTGCGTGCTTGAACCAAACTCCTTTCACACATGGCACAACTTCTCCCACATTATTACGAAGCTGCTTCCATGTGCATTTGGAACTGAAAAAAGGTTTGAAAGTGTTCTCCTTCTTCTTCCACAGGGCAATGTCTTTGCCCTCAACATCCTGCTTGTCTCTCAGTTTCATAATCTGGTCTTCTATGTTGTTAAGGTGGTCGGCTCTGTGCCTACGACGTCTTCTTGTTGTAAGGACTGAGGCCATCGTAGAGTTGAGGGGGATCCCCAGGTCTACAGTATCACGCGGACCTGTAATCTCAAGTAAACGTTCTAAGTCCGACCATTTGTCGAACCAGAAATAAGTGTTCATACCGTTTTTTATTTCAACCTTAATCATGTCTTGAGCCAAAGTCCGATACTTCAAAAGTTTTCTCCACATCCAAGAACCAGAAGCAACATTCTCCTTAACAGCCCAGAAGGAACCACGCTTTATCAGGTTTGATTTCACCCACTTAACCCATAACGACGAGGGGGCAGACACAATACGCCAAACCAACTTCAAACAGCAGACTTTATTGACGTCACACAATTGTTTCAAGTCTAAACCACCTTCTTCTCTAGGTCTACAAACCATTTCTCATGAGATCTTTGCTTTGTGAGTATTGAGGCTAGGGCCAGACCAAAGGAAAGCTGAACACAGCTGCTCAATTTCTCTTATGCATTTTCTAGGAAGGTGAAAAGCAGAGAGCCAAAAATTTGATGTACTTACTACAATCGCCTTTATCAGTTGTAGACGTCCAGCGAATGAAAATTGCATGTTGGTCCATGATCTCATTCTGTTACGGATCTTCTCTACCAGAGGAAGGTAATCTGCTTTAGACATGGGTCTAGTGATCAGGGGAAGCCCGAGATATTTGACAGGAAGTTGACCCTGAGAAAATGGAAAACGATCCAAGATAGTCTGTCTAGTGTCCATGCTTACACCAGCCAGGAACATAGTTGACTTCTCCATGCTTATTTTCAAACCTGACATCCTAGCAAAGCTTTCGAACATGGATACTATGCCCTCCACAGACCGAGGATTACCATCCGAAAACACCATTAAATCGTCTGCAAAACTTAAATGTGTGAGACTGAGGTTCTTACAGTTTGGGTGGTAGCTGAATTTCTTCTGGAGAGCTGCCTTGTCCAAGAGCTTTGATAATACATCCATGGAAATGACGAAGAGGTATGGGGAAAGTGCACACCCTTGTACCTCTTCGTCATTGGTGCAATGTTACTAATGGAGTTTTCTAATATTTAACTGACATGTTATTAATAAACAAATATCAACGTTGCCCCTACGTATGATAGTAGGCAAAACATTACAATAGCACTATAAATATGTAATATAGTTGACTCTGAGTCCAAGCTTAAGTTCGCGTATTGAAGAAAGTAGAAGGTCTTCTAATTTAGCGCACCAATTATATAAAAAGTTATTATAACATGTGATAGCCACCACTTATCGACCACTATCACCACATGGTCCACATTTATAGTTTACAAAATATATTCATGTACAAATATATAAAAGACAAACATGTAATATATACATGAGTGCCTTTAAACATGAACATTGCTTTATAAAAACGTAGACTATGGTTCAACATGAATGCCTATATGTTCCATGGGACCATCCGGTCAGCAATATATACGTCGATGTGGATCCATGCATTAACGTGGGCATTTGGTACTCCCTTTTTCAACAAATTTGATTGAGCGGGAAATCAAAAGTGTTTTAAAAAAAGTCACGCGCGAGTCACGCGCCCCTCTTTCGGCGACAAAACAAGCGAAACCTAAAAACCACAGACCTCTACTCGACGTCGCAATCTCTCCGGTCTGTCTCACTTTTACAGAGAGCTTTCTTCTCTTATAGTCCTTGGATTTCTTCTCATCCTTCTCAGCCATGGATTCGCGATGTTCATCTTCGAAAATTCAAGAAGCGTTAACGATGCCGTTAACGTCGCCGGAGCATGACGACGCTGCTGGGGATTGCTCCGGTGTGAAGGTCACTGGCTCTCAACCTTTCTCTGCCATGGACTCGCGCTGCCTCTCAACCTTGGAAAATCAAAAATTGTCGTCGCCTTCACCGGGAGTAGCTGCTGTTGTGGACTCCGCCGGTGTGAAACTCTTCGGTTCTGTGGACCCACGGTGGCCGTTGTTGAACCGTTGGTCGTCACCTAAAGAGAACCCTTCTCTTGCTATCAAGTCGGTTGCTATCTCCTCGCCTCCTTCGATGACAGGACCAACCCAGCAGCCAAGAGATTCACCAGTTACCTTATCCTCCAATTCTCAAGAAATGGTTTGTGACTTTACCTTGAAGGAGACACAGATTGAGGCCAATAATCCTGGTAAAATCGATATGATACCTTCTGGGGCCGTGAATTTGCAGAAGGCATTGACTTTCTCCACACCTATGGGAGCTTGGAAGAAACCTCTGCCGATTCTCCCTCCGGCTCACCAGAAAGCATCGGAAGTGACGCATTGTGTGGAGACCTCTAACTTGCAGTGGCCTCCTCTCTCTGTTGACAAGCCTGGATATCACCGTTCGGGTATGCTTCATGAACCTTTGAAATCCTCAAAAGACTTTGAGGATTCAGAAGCTCAAAAAGCTTTACTGATGGCTCAGTCTAAAGAATATCCTTGGGCTGCAAAGATGAATCCATCTATGAGGAATCTTCATAGGGTTACAATTCCTGAATACATGGAGGATGGTACACCAAAGGTACGAATTCCCAGCCATGTTCTTCTTGGTGGTTTGGAAAATCAAAAAGAGTTTGTGGTTGGGCAGTTTTATCGTTGTTTGGCTCCGTCAGGAGGACAAATTCAGGCTGTGGTTACAAGGATTTGGGGTCGGAAATGTAGGATTTTCACTCGAAAGCTAGGAGAATCAACTTATTTATTTCATATCCCTGATGAATCGACTCGAAAATGGGTCCTCCAAAGAGGTTTATGGCATGTTGATGATTGCTTGTTGTTTGTCTCACCGTGGTCTCCGACTGATACTATCTCTATCCCAGAGATAACTACGGTTCCTGTTTGGTTGACTCTTCTTAATATTCCGGATCAACTCTATTCGATATTGGGTATCAAGTGGATTGCTTCGGGAATTGGAGAACCATTGTTGACGGAGAAGCCATGGCTTGACCCAACTCAAATGGGGAAAGCGAAGATACTAGTAGAGGTAAAGCTTGACAAGCCTTTCCCAAAAAGAGTGGCTTTGACTGATAAAAGTGATGCTATCACAATGGTGGATGTGTCGTACTCTTGGTTACCATCAACATGTAGTGGTTGTGGTCAGTTAGGACATAAAGCTTCACGGTGTTTACTTCTAAGCGCAAGTACCGCTACTGCTCCAAAGACAGTTAATACTATTGTGGTCTCTTCAGAGATCAATAGTAACAATGGAAAGGCCCCTTCTGCTTCCCTTCATGTTGCCCCAGAGGAAATTCCAGATTGTGGAAACCCTTCCATTAATGTCCCAATCGTGACGGCTTCGGTTTGTGCTCCAGAAGCGATTGAGCGGATAACTACTCCGACAGTTGCTACAAAGGCGAAAGGTACCTCAGATATTTCACAAGAAAAATTATCTACTAATGCTTCTTCTCCTACAACTGTCATCAAAGTTTCTGGTTTGGCAAAATCTAATGAGATCACCATTGATGAGGAAGCATCTCCTCTGGCTATTGTAGAATATCCTTTTCGTAGGTCTTTATCTAGTGCAACTTTGGGTAACAATAGATTTGCGTCTTTGGACTCTTCTGAAGATGGAGAAAATTCTATGGATTTTGACAATGAATCGGACCAAGGGGAATTTTTAACACCTGCAGGTAAAAGAATTCTCCGGGAAAGGCCTGTCAAACCGTCTGCAAAGGCCAAAGAGATGCAGTGGCACCTTCCTGCATCAGGCCGTGGTAATCGGGGCAGGGGGAATAGAAGTGGCCGTGGCTAACTTGGTTTTCCTTGCCTTTTCATATTGTACTCGATGCGGAAGAGTCGAGTAATAACTATCTTTTTCTTACCATATAACTTATGTGCATGTACTTAAGTTTATGGTTCTGCTTCATAATACTCTTGCCTTTTGGCATGTAAACTATTTTATATTTTTGCAAAAAAAAAAAAAAAAAAAAAAAATTTGATTGAGCGTACGAATCGTTGTGATAAGTTACGGTAAAATCTTAAATTATGATATGATCCGATTTTTTCTAAAAAAGATAATAGGGCTAAGCAAGGAGTTTTTGCACTAAAACATTTTAACTTGTTACTTTGTTAGACGAAGTCCGATATGATTGGGCGTTCGATTTTTTTCATAGCAGTCGTATTAGAATATTTTATATCAAATATGAAATATTTACAATCGGATAAGATATAACCACATATAACATACATAGCCAAACATGGATTTATCGTCCATGCAGCATGTGTTTAATTACTAGATAACACATTTGTTTTTCTCAGTATCGTATGCATAATGCATTCTTGGAAGAGCATATTCTCCACTCGTTAATGTATCATATGCTCGTTATTGCTCAACTCTATTGGGTGTTAATGGGGGCAGTTTTGCATGTGACCACTAAAAATTGCAAAATTTTAACCATTCACAAACTAGTTAGAAGAAATATATGATGCATGATAATCACTTTAACGTGTATATATATTGGGCAACCACATTCAACGTTGTGTATAACAACACGTATCAACTAGTTTGCGGAATATCTCTTTCGTTTGAACAAATAATTGGTTAGACAATTTATTTTTTTAATTGGTTCACAGAAAAAAAACCAAATTAATAAGTTTTGATTGTATTCTTCTGTAATTTGGGTCGGTGGAGGTGCTTTCCAACATTTTAGGACACTAGTATAGACGGAAATTAATCCCAACGAACCCTATGGTCCAAGTTCGATTCATTGTCTGCGTTAAATATCGTAAAAAGCATTAATTATTGGAATAAGTGGGATGTTGAGTCATCAAAAGAGTTAAATTAATGAGATCAATGTCATATTCATATAATATGATTCATATAATGCTTCATGTAATGCTTAACTATGTTAATAATAAGACTATAAGAGAGTTTCAATCACATTCTGCTACGGCGTGAAGTGCAGCATTGCATTTGCATGTGATTCTCGTGGATGAGCAAGCTAACAGTAGATTATAAACGTCATTGCTTAGCTAATTATGATTAAGCAATTCTCATTAAAACTCCTACAATAATTATTGTGCCAAATCAATAGACAATAGAATCGATAACAATTTTCTTGGACAATCGTCTATGATATATATATACACTACACTCTAGTATGATGTAAATTGGTTAACTTTTTCTTTTTAATTCTTAATAATTTAAACAAATAGAAAATGTAATCAAAATATATCAAAAATGTGTAAATGATATAAATGCTATATAGTATACAACAATACAGTGTAAATGTATAATCACGTTTTGAAAGTGAAAGGCATGGTAAGATATATAATCTTCCCGGGATAATCGATATATATATATATATATATATATATATATATGCATATTTGGAATGTCTCATAACACATAACAGTATAACACACGTATAATATATATATATAATATTGTTTGAATTGGAATATATATTTATGAAAGTAGCTCCAGCTGGCCAACCCAAATCTCAACAGTTATATTAGAGACTGCTTTCAACCATAACCACACTCATAGCAATCGAGGTCCTACCACAATCACACCAATTCATTAGTATCAGTTACATATTAAATGTATATATACGCATATATAAGGTTGTTGACGTACCGTTTGAGAATGTTTTACGAAAACTATGGGTCCGATTGGTGTATTAAAGCGGAACAGTTATATTAGCGGTTAACGGAAGTGGTAAGCAGTTGAATAGTGCAAAACTGTAAGTGAAAACGGTTAACGAAATCTGTTAGCGAAAACGGTAACAAAAAAGCTGAGAGTAACCATTTTTACTGTAGCTTTTGATAACGTTTTCGTGATTGGTAACAAAGAAAACGGTATATCTCTAACGTTTTTAATATAAGTTCACCAATCGAACCCTATATATTCCTTTAAATGTAACTTCAAATAATTAATCCATTTATTTATAACAGCATCTGTTTATGAAAAAGTGAAAACAGCATCTGTTCAAATGGAAACTTCTAAGAATAACTTGGAATGAGAATTAGTAGATCGTAACTAATTATACTGAGAACGTTATTAATCTTTTTTTTTATATAACTCAGGGTATCCGGGTCCTATTAAGGTGAGTCTTGACTAGTGTGCTGCGTCCATTTTAGGTGACGGTCGCACATGTTTTCCTTGAGAGTCGGTGATGTCTTCAGTTTAATCCCCCAATGGTTAGGAAGATTCGAATCTAAGTGATAAAAAGTTACTAACACACTTTTTACCACTAGGATAGGATATGAATTCATGGTTCACCCAAACTAAAAAGAGCATAAATAAGAAGAGTGGGTAATCGCCTGCTAAAGCTGGCATATGCATGAGAGCACTTTCTAGGAGAGTAGTGGTACCAACTTTCCCTCTTCATATAATATTACGATCCATAATTCCATATCATTAATCTCTCAACCCTATCATCAAAAGAAACATTCATATTTTAATTTTCTTTAGAAAACAATAAGCATTGGAAATTATGAGCTTTAATTCCAATAAGAATTGGAAATTCAACTTTTTGATGACTCTAATAAGTCGAAGAGATTTTGATGTTTCATATTTTTCTTTTTAAATATGACAAATCGTTATTTGAAATGTTTTCTCATATAGTATCATGCATGACATTTTTACATACTTTCAAGATGATCACCATTACTACTGATACATTCTCTAATCTCTATTTTATAAAATATAGATCGGGCATGTGCATCTTTTTGGGAACTTAGCTTTTAGCAAGTGAGTTTAATTATTAGAACACTTGATTGTACTCACTAATCACTAATCGTATCGTTGCAACTCAAATAATTGGATAACACTTTAGTTCTTTAGCCTTTTCTGATTATTATTCGCCGTTTGTAGATTAACTAACCAAACCCACTCTTTATTGTTCCACTCCATCTCAAAACGCTTCTTGGCTTTGTACGATATTTAATTAATGAACATATTATTCCAATCATATTTTTAATAGTATCGAGATTTTGTTGATATAACGAAATAAACATATAGATTTGGTATCTTAAGAAATCTTGGGTACTCATAATTTAAAAATCGAGAGCAAGAATCGTTTTAATAACCAATTCGCTAATGGCTTTTCTTAATGTTTAATATCGAGTTTTTTTAACTATTAATAGCATTAATTTAATGAACATGTACTAAACAGCAAATTTAGAACGAGAATTGCCTCAAGTCTATGAATCATTTCAGAATTGAATTGACCTTAATTCAGAATGGTATTTATGAATAAGAGTGTGTGTATCATTTTCAATTGGTCCCACTTCTAATTAAGTATTCCATCGATGTGTAAATAATAAGCTTTCATTTTTGGGTTTCAAGATCTTCTTATAGCCTACACAAGAGGGGGCAAAGGCCAAATACTTATAAAAAAAAGTAACATTGAGCGGATCTATTAACATTTCATATAAAAAAAAATTTCATAGATATTATCTATTGTTTTATACTCTCTTTTTTCGTGTGTTTAGTTAATGGCTACATACTTTTATTAATTTGTTGTAACTCGGATCTAAAATTTTGTTTAAATTCAGGAATAGATGACACCTAGTAAAAATTGTGATCACAACTCAATATGTTCCTTAAGTTGTAAACTTGAGTAATCGACAACTAAGCATATATTATTTGTCTTTTATGAAACTTTACTTGTTTTAATCCATTTTATATTTCTGTACACCCCCTTGTTTTATAACTTAATGTCTGAATATAGAACTTTATTGACATGTACATCATACATGTAACAAATTATTTAACTTTTCTTACTAAGTTTATAGTATTCGAAACAGTTTTGCTATCAATCTCATGTATGTACGTTAAGGACAGCTAAATTATTCACATAAAGTCAATTATAAATTACAGATATAATCTACGATTACAACATAATAGCTAATTATATGTACACAAGATCATGACTGATGCTTTTTAGATTATCCAAATATATGAATCTATCAATTGTAATTCTAAAGTTGTACGTAAGTGAAAAAATTCACTAATCTATTCTAATGAAAAGTTCACTTAATGTTTTGTTAACAAGTTAACTTCTAAAGTAATACTCCCCCTGTCTCTATGATGTTTTAGATAGAAAAAAAAATTGTTTCATTTTATTGCATTTTATTGGGTTTAAAATGGTTTAGACAACAAAAGTTTGAGATTAAAATGAATAGTCGACAAAACATGATAATTTAAATCGTCATTGGAAAATTTTATGCATTTTTCTCTCAAATTTGGAAAATAAGGATTTAAATAGCATTTTCCCCTTTTTAATTTATATTTGATATGGCTTAGGTCATTTAGATTTGTCCTGAGAAGTTTATATTATATCTTTGACTAAAATGTAACTTTTGATAGATAAAAAAACAGATCTTAGCTGATACATTGTTGTTGTCATTTACTTTAATTCAGTAATCCACTTTTAAGCCAATATATAACATACATACATTTGCATTTTAATTAAAAAAAAAAAAATATATATATATATATATATATATATATATATATATATATATATGTCCTATACAGGGCCGGTCCAACATAGTTGGTGGCCTGAAGCGAAGCAAAAAGTTGTGGCCCTTTATATATATATATATATATATATATATATTTCACAATCTCAAATAATATTAGTTTTAAGGTGTAAAATTATTGTTAAAAATTTTCTAAACAACAACTTTTGGTTAAAATTTTTAAAAATAAAAATATTACTTAAGAAATTGAACCCTCATATTTTTTAGGTATAGTCATTCACCAAACTAAGATATTCTATTCTTCAACCATAACTCTTTGATTGATAATAAAGTTAATTCATTCAATGTCTCTTGCAACATATCTCTTGCAACATAGTGGATTACACATAATTTTGATAAATTTAAGAAATTTATTTATGCTAATACAATGATATTGGAATAAATATGTGGTCCTAAAGAAATGAAAAAGGTTGGTGTCCCTAAGCGGTGGCTTAGCCCGCTTGTCCTCTGGACCGGGCCTGTGTCTTAATCTTTACCTCGAAAATGTCTAGTGAAAAGTAAACTAATACACTTTTTAATTGATAACGGGTATCATAATCATATCTAATTCTTTCTTTTAATCTTACGCATGGAGGCATTGTATTATTGAGCCCTCGTATGAAAAAGAAATGTATGTCTCTAATTAGAGACACTTATAATAACCAAACTAGATTTTGATCCGCACTTAGAAAGTGCGGGTTTAATTTTCTTTACAAATTTTACTTTTTATTCATTTTGTTAATAGTAGTTTAGATTTTTAATTATGTAATCTAATTTTGATTATAATTGTTTAACCAACATTATAAACAGTGAGTTAGCAATTTAGTTTTTTTTTAAATGAATTATGTGTTATTTGGAGGAGATATATCGTAAGGATTAAGAGATTAAAATAACAATTTCGCATTATATATTTTAATCTGCTTTGTATCGTAAGATCATAGTTTGGAAAAATATATATATGTGAAAACAACTATTGTAAAAGTTATATGGTATATGTTTAATTGTTATTTTATTTATCTAAAATATTATTTTATAAAATACATGTTGTAGTCGTATATATAATTTGCAAATTTGATGGAACTATCCGTTAAAAACTTCATTCAAACATAAAGCATAATTTGACGCTTCAAATATTTGAATAATATAAGTATGAAATTATTTTATTAATTTTAAAATGTATCAGTTGAAATTATTTACTATATGCGATTTTTTATAGAAAATTTATAATCAAGATTGGCTAATTAATTTTTCAACCCGTTTAATTAATTAAATATTTTTCAGTTTGATGGAAAAACCTGCTAAAAGTACAATCGTAAAAACATCAATCGTAATATGTGTATATATATATATATATATATATATATATTTGAAACAAAATAAAAATATATTAAAATATATTTCAAATATTTGAATAATATAAGTATGAAATCATTTTAATATTTTATTAATTTTAAAATATATCAGCTGAAATTATTTACTATATGCGAATTTTTAGAAAATTTATAATTGAGATTGGCTAATTAATTTTTCAACCCGTTTAATTAATTAAATATTTTTCAGTTTGATGAAAAAACCTGCTAAAAAGTACAATCGTAAAAACATCAATCGTAATATGTGTATATATATATATATTTGAAACAAAAAAAAAAGATATTAAAATATATTTCAAATATTTGAATAATATAAGTATGAAATCATTTTAATATTTTATTAATTTTAAAATATATCAGCTGAAATTATTTACTATATGCGAATTTTTTTTAAAAAAAATTATAATCGATATTGGCTAATTAATTTTTCAATCCGTTTAATTAATTAAATATTTTTCAATTTGATGGAAAAACCTGCTAAAAAGTAGAATCGTAAAAACATCAATCGTAATATGTATATATATATATATATATTTTTTTTTTGAAACAAAATAAAAGATTTTAAAATATATTATAAATATATTTTGAATTAAATCATAAATTAAAGAATCTTAATTTATATATAATAGTTGATGTATAAATTATTCATTATATTTATCAATTAATTTGTTTTGATTTTAATTAATTAGGAAAGTGGGACCCATTAGATTTTGGTTGTTTGACTACATGTTTAATAATTGTCTTGTTTGGAAACATGGATTGTAGAGATAATGTTATATTCCCTAATTACCCTTAATGAAGGTTACAAATCCTAATAATATCAAGGGCAAATTTCTGGAACAACATTTATGTACCATGATCAAACTCCAATTTTTTAATAGTATTGACTAGATTTTGACCCGCACTTAGAAAGTGCGGGTTTAATTTTCTTTACAAATTCTACTTTTTATTCATTTTGTTAATAGTAGTTTAGATTTTTAATTATGTAATCTAATTTTGATTATAATTATTTAACCAACATTATAAACAGTGAGTTAGCAATTTAGTTTTTTTTTTAAATGAATTATGTGTTATTTGGAGGAGATATATCGTAAGGATTAAGAGATTAAAATAACGATTTCGCATTATATATTTTAATATGCGTTGTATCGTAAGATCATAGTTTGGAAAATATATATATATGTGAAAACAACTATTGTAAAAGTTATGTGGTATATGTTTAATTGTTATTATATTTATCTAAAATATTATTTTATAAAATACATGTTGTAGTCGTATATATAATTTGCAAATTTGATGGAACTACCCGTTAAAAACTTCATTCAAACATAAAGGATAATTTGACTCTTCAAATATTTGAATAATATAAGTATGAAATCATTTTATTATTTTTATTAAGTTTAAAATATATCAACTGAAATTATTTACTATATGCAAATTTTTTTATAGAAAATTTATAATCGAGATTGGCTAATTAATTTTTCAACCCGTTTAATTAATTAAATATTTTTTCAGTTTGATGGAAAAACTTGCTAAAAAGTACAATCGTAAAAACATCAATCGTAATATGTATATATATATATTTGAAAAAGATATTAAAATATATTATAAATATATTTTGAATTAAATCATAAATTAGAGAATCTTAATTTATATATAATAGTTGATGTATAAATTATTAATTATATTTATCAATTAATTTGTTTTGATTTTAATTAATTAGGAAAGTGGGACCCATTAGAATTTGGTTGTTTGGCTACATGTTTAATAATTGTCTTGTTTGGAAACATGGATTGTAGAGATAATGTTATATTCCCTAATTACTCTTAATGAAATTTAATTAAATCATTAATATACATTGTTTTACAGTTTTACCCTTAATGAAGGTTAGAAATCCTAATAATATCAATGGCAAATTCCGGGAACAACATTTATGTACCATGGCAAACCTTCCTGTTTTAATAGATTAGATTTCAGTTTGATGGAAAAACTTGCTAAAAAGTACAATCGTAAAAACATCAATCGTAATATGTATATATATATATTTGAAAAAGATATTAAAATATATTATAAATATATTTTGAATTAAATCATAAATTAGAGAATCTTAATTTATATATAATAGTTGATGTATAAATTATTAATTATATTTATCAATTAATTTGTTTTGATTTTAATTAATTAGGAAAGTGGGACCCATTAGAATTTGGTTGTTTGGCTACATGTTTAATAATTGTCTTGTTTGGAAACATGGATTGTAGAGATAATGTTATATTCCCTAATTACTCTTAATGAAATTTAATTAAATCATTAATATACATTGTTTTACAGTTTTACCCTTAATGAAGGTTAGAAATCCTAATAATATCAATGGCAAATTCCGGGAACAACATTTATGTACCATGGCAAACCTTCCTGTTTTAATAGATTAGATTTTAAGAATCGAAATTTGGATAATGTGACGTATATAATTTCAAGAGGTTTATGAGATTAGTCTAAAATCCGACGTGCATGTTAGGTCGCCTGCATTATTTCATTAAGTTACGTAGACCCGTAGAAATAAGCCAGAGTTGCAAAAGGTTAAAATCTTTTAATAGTTATTTAACCAAAGGGAGAAATATATAAGGATAAAAAAAATTATACACATTGGAAGCTTCTGTGATTAGTCAAACATCTAAAGCTCCGAAAGAACAAAATAATATTAATAAGTTAATTAGCATTAGAGGAGAGGTTAATAGTTGTTAATACATTGGGGAACATGGATCTTCATCTCTCCTTTTAAATAGATCGATAAGATCATATCAATGGTACGAAAGGGACATGGGATCAAGAAATGCGAGGATTTAACCTACCTGATCTATAAATGTTGCGTTAATATATTCGGACGGTAGATAAATCAGGACGTGTCGTCTGAGATTATGTGATTAGTTGATCATTAGTTATATTTAAATGAATGTTTGTGGGATTCTGATTTGTACTCGAGACTATAATAATAAAAGGAGATGGAACACATGTCCGAGTATGAAGCACGATGACGATTCGTAGGTTTTTTTTTGTGGGTTAGTCAAAAAGTGGCCATCAAAAAGTTTAATTTTCCGAGGTTTTTATATCATCGCACACACACATATATGTAAATGTATATATAATATATGAATGTATATATATGATGGCTCTAAAAAAAAAAACTAACAATCAAATGTTTAAAACGTTAAAGGAATTAATATGCAATATTCTTTTGGTGTTAATAGTGCAGAAGTACATATATTAACTTTTTAGAAGTCAAATTCTCACATTTTAATTGTGTGTTAGATGTACTAATACCTTACCCATCCATCTAAAAAACTTATGATAGTCCAATAGCAATGTATGTTGAGGGGGTGTATAAACAGGTACAGCCTTATATAGTTGGCCGTTTAAAGTATAAAAATTTGTCCAAAAATCACTATAGTATAAAATGTTGATGTTCTAAATCCTTTATATAAAATTTGACGTATAAAATTGGTGTTTCATGAACTTTAACTCTTGGTCAGTCCTGGATGTAAATATAAATAATTAGCTTAAACAAATAATTCCTTAAGATTGATGTTCTTACATGTGTTGAAGTATGATATTTGTGATTACTTTTGGTTTTTGTTAATTTTAACACTTATACAATTTCCTCTGAGATCTTATAGGGCATCTTAACAGTTAGTCATTTAGGTCAGTAAATATGTGAATAGTGAATGACTGGTAAGTTAAAAGAAAAGTTTTATAGCAAAATTTGTTCTATATTTATTTTTATTTTTATGGAAAATGGCAAGTACTTCGAAGGATATTTTTTTTGGTGTCCAACAGCATGTGATAAGATGAAAGCAAGATGGTACACATTTTCAAAATAACAACTGATTTTGACCAAGACATTTGTACAGTGTGGGTCAATACTTTGCTGTTTAATTTGAACTAGTTTCTACCACGTCTCTTGTTTTCGTTTTGAAGAAAAAAAGAACTCTAAAGAGGGTATAACATATTTTCACTAATTAAAAAAAAAATTCTAAATAAAAATTTGTTGGTATTTGGAACTCCAAACTTTGTAAGACTCAAAACATAACATGTTGCACTGTGGTGAAAAGGTTAATTTTGATCTCTATTTTCATTCCATTTAGATCTCTATTTTTTGAAGGAATTTTATAGTTTTAGTAACAAATATTGGAGAGGACGACTGAGTAGTTGAGCTCATAATTAGTCGTAAAATTAGTTATTTAATTTCTTGTTGTAAGTAAATACTAATTTGTTATTCATAATTTCAATATTGTTAAAACAAAACCGTGGGCTTAATGTGAAACTTGTTCCAAGAAGTCAACAAAACAAAGAGATTCATGCGAGAGAGATGCCAAGGAGTTGACCGGAATTTATAAGTAGTTAGGCCATGTACAGCGGTGTTACCGCGTGAGTTTCTTAAAAATTTGTTTTTTTTTAATTTTTTTTTAAATCTGGCGAAAAAAGTTAAAAAAAAAAAAAAAACAAAGTGACCAATCCTGTAGCGCCACGTAGGCGCTACAGGTTAAGGAACGGTATACTAAATAAGAGATTTTAGGAGCGTATGTTGACTGTTTGAGTAGGACCCACAAATATTTAATTATTTTTTTTATAAGAAACCCACGTAAGAAACTATGGCTGCACATGCTCTTAGGAATGTAAAATATGTATATGTATACTCCATATATAACGTAGTTTATGTGGTTTTTAGCGACTCCCAATCACAAATTATTCATTTTTGATAACTGTAAAATTGGACTTTTTGGAATCGTGTTTTAACAATATATATATGATTCAAATATTACGTCAAGACTTCATATCCAGACTCACTAATACTTTGTTGAAACTCAATAAGTACGTAGTACATACAAAAGCGTACAAGCTTAAAAATAATAATAAAAAATAGAACAAGGGTTATGATTGAATTGGCTAGGGTTTATTGTGCCGTGATATCGTCATTAGATAGTGTAATACATGTATGGAGCTAGTTTCCTTTAATTTTTATCCATACAACTTGGTTATCTTTCTTAATCATAGCCTGTTTTTTTTTGGAAATTTTCTTATCTTCATGTTGGTAGACAGCTCATTTTCAAAACTCGAAAATTTAGTAAGATATATAGTTGGAGATATCTTTGAGAAGTAATAAACAGAATAATGGCTTTGATTGATAATATTGTGGAATGATGAAATTATGTTTAAAACGCGGTTCCAGAAATATTGTGTTTAATTTCGCATGTTACCAATCAAAGAATAATAATAATTTTAATTCCGCAAATAATTCACCTAAAATTCAATTTTTTACGTATAAATTTCTTTTGTATTTTTAAAAGGAAAACGCAAAGTTTGTGTTTTCACTTTTTTCACTTTTTTTTTTATTCTACCAATTTTTGATTGTGTTTAGACGCGATTCCACCATTACGCAGCTTACCAATCAAGGCCAATGTGTTATAATTCCGCATTTGCTTGTAACTTTACAATCTCAAATTTGAAATGGTAAGTTTTTCAAGTTAACTTTATACAACTACAGTTACTTTTATCTGGTAAAACTTTTTATCTTACAAAACTAAGAGTAAATCAGATTAAAGCTTTTAAACTTGAAATAATTGATGGATAAAAATCATTTTTTCACTCTGACATAAACTTAATTGTTTCTTATCAATATTTTTTCTTTCTAAACCTGAATTTGCAAATTTAAGTAGACAAATGTTAAGATAATGCAAAAGTGCCTTCAGTTAATATTCTTAAACTATAAAAATAGATATAAGATATTGAAGCTTTTTAGCACAAAAAAAGATATTGAAGCTTTAACTGTATAATCAATAAATCTTGGGAGGCACATATATATGGGTTTCCAAATCTTATACAAAATTGCTTATCCAGCTAATGTAATAAAATCCAAATTTGAACCAATAAAATCTTTTGACCAAAGATAATGTAATAAATCCAAATTCGAACCAATAAAATATGTTGACATAAAACCCCAGAATTCACATAGATTTCCAAATCATGAAAGAGAATTTCAGTATTAATTAGAAATAAAAATAAAAATGCATAAGTTCCTTTTTTTGCAGACCTGCTAATTAACACGATTACCATAACTTTCTTCTAATCTTCCATCCTCATTAACATTTTTAATAACCTTGCTTAGGTAATGTAAAGTATCATTAAATATTAAAATATCACATTAAATATTAAAATATCACACATTAAATATTGACTATATTGGTCCAATCAGTCCACCTCATACATAACACAACTTTTATAAATTCCATTTACAGACCATCCGGCCATTTACATTCCTCCATCTTCTCCAAATCCCCCTCGAAAACGTCGTCGTATAAGTGCACAACGTCTCTCTTCAACCCTTCACAACATTTCTCTCCCTCAATTCTCTGACAAAAAAGATAAAACACCCCAAATTTAAACTGGCCCTTCTGCATTTTCGTTCACAAAATCTTGCTTTATATAGCTACTCATGTAAGTTCTTCAAGCCTACAATTTATTACTGCTGCTTGTAGCTCATGTAGTTTGGGATTTTGTTCGTTGACGAAGTCGTTTTCGACCAAACTGTTTCTTGTCTGAAGTCTGAACTCACCATTGTCGTCGCTTGAATTTTCAGCGCGCTTTCGTCTACTTTACTTACTCTGTTTTTTTCTCTTCATGAAAGCTCTGTTTTATTATTTTCTCCTTCAACACCATACCACGTAAAAATTTGGTTTTTAAATCATTTTCTTATCCTTCATCTCATTTATCAGAAATTATCAAATCGATCTCGTTATTGCAAAGATGGGTTCTTCAAGTTATACATAGGTACACTCAATATTTTCGGATAATTAGTTTTACAAAATCTTAGTCTCTGTTTTCACACACTCTGTTTTTTTGTCCTCTCTGTAAAGAAGAAGCTTAAACCAAAAGGAAGAACATGGCTTCTTCCGCTTCATGACATGTGTTAATTATATTAACGACATGGTTTTATTTAATTGTCCATAATTAAGACACCAGAATTGATTAATTTTGATATACTAATTGTCCTTAATTAAGACTCAAGAATTGGTTAATTTTCTAGTTTTTTTTTAAATATCTGTCTCAGATTCTCCTGCAACTAGGTTGTTTTCTATTTCCCGTTGAATTTCTGTGCTACTAGTATTATTTTTGTTCAAATTTTGTCTGCGTTTTCTTATTTTAAATTTTAATTTCTGTCTTTCTTGCTCTCTGATTGGACCCAAATTGCTCAATAAATAATATTCTGGTTGTTTTCATCATTATTTCTGATTAATTTACGCGTACTAATATCTTGCTTCCCTTAAATACCAGATCCTCATCCTATATCATCCTCAGATTCTGGTTCTTGACTTTGTACAAACAACGGTGGCTAAAGAAACGGCAGAGCGTTCGATTACAGAAATATGGGGAAGATCTTGAAATCTAAGGTACTCTCTTAAACTACACGTCGGTTTTGTGTCTCCTTTATTACTTCTATTTGTATCTTTTTTTTGTTGCTAAAAACGGCTGCGTTTTACAGTCATCTTGGCCAAGAACCGTCGTTAGGAAGTGGCTTAACTTACGTAGCAGCGCTTACGAATTTCACTCCGATTACCCAGTCCAAGGTGAGAGATTTGGCTCGTGCCGTTTTCCATCTCTGTCTCTGAACTCCGTGCCGTTTTGGATCTTTCTTGTTTAATGGAAGTTTATATTTTCCTTTTTTTGCTTTAGGGAAGATGGAGACAACTCAGGCTAGGAGAAAAAGTTGCTCCGACGGTGATTACTACATGACAGAGCCGGGAAAGTTTCCAGGTAAAAATAGTTCTTAATAATAATATATAGCTCATGAAAATTTCCTTATTTTTATTATATAGTTTAGGGGCATCGAAAACGGCGTCGTATCTCTTGTCCGTAAACCGTACTTGTTTCCGTACAAAGCTCTGGGTCCATGGCTAGCCGTAGGATTAGACATCTGTGTTATAAACGACGGCAGATAAACGTTGAGAAAGGAACTGAGATTTTCCCTTGAAAATCGTGTTATAAAGTAAGTAATGAAATGAGATTAGTTGTAACATCTTTCTCCACGTGTAGGGTCAGAGATTAGGTTTAGGCTGTAACTTAAAAAAAAGAGTCAATGTTCAAAAAAAAGTTTTGTAAAAAGTCTTCAATTTTAGGTGTACTTGCTATTCTCAGTTCACCAGTTTCTGTCTTATACATATATATGAATTCCTAGCTTTGTTTGATTATAAATATTTAAAGACTAAATAGATAACGTACTTAATTGATTTTGTTTATGTTTTATGGTTGAAATAGGTTGGTTGAGCCAAGCTAATGGGGATTTAAAACAATCAACCGGTGAACAACATGTGACACATGTTGATGACAAACTTGATCTCAAGTAATACATAATTTCATGATTAATCTATATATTTATGTTTATAATTAGCTATGATTATTAACTTTGTTATTTTTAATTGTTGATGATTAGAATGTTCGTTGGGACATGGAACGTGGGAGGGAAGTCGCCACATGATGGATTAGACTTAAAAGATTGGCTTCAATCTCCCGCCGATGCGGATATTTATGTGCTAGGGTATGCATATAATAACCATATTAATTAGTCTTCTCTGTTTTAATATATTGTTTTGTACTATAATTACTTATCATCATTGATTTGTTTTGTTTAGGTTTCAAGAAATCGTGCCGCTAAATGCCGGTAACGTACTTGGAGCAGAGGACAACGGTCCTGCGGCTAAGTGGCTGTCTCTTATCCGACAAGCCTTGAACAACAACAACAACAACAGCTTATCACAAAATGACCTAGAACTTTCTAAAAATCACAGAACTTCCTTCGAACTTACAAAATCATCACAACAGTCCCGTCTCAGCATCTCTAGTCTCCCGGATGATAACTCAGTTGCCTACAATTCGACCCCTGCTCGAGGCTATTCCCTTGCAGCAAGTAAACAAATGGTGGGGATCTTTTTGTGTGTGTGGGTCAGAGATGATCTCCGGAAACGTATTACAAACCTCAAGGTTTCAAGTGTTGGTCGTGGCATCATGGGATATCTTGGTAACAAGGTCAGTCTAATATTTGCATATAAGATATTAAAATCGCTACGTCTTGTAACGCTTGATAACTAACGATGTAACCTTGTGTAGGGCTCGATATCGATTAGCATGTCGTTGCATGAAACGAGTCTATGCTTTGTTTGTACCCATCTTACATCTGGAGAAAGAGAAGGCGACGAGGTTAGAAGGAACTTAGATGTGACCGAGATATTAAAGAGGACAAGATTTTCTCGTTCTTCTAAAGATTCTCAACCCGAAACGATAATGGACCATGAGTAAGTAAATTCAAAATCGATATATTTTTTATAAATATGAAGTTCCATTATTAATCTGTTTATTGTGTAACAGTAAAGTAATATGGCTCGGAGATCTGAATTATCGGCTAAGGACCAGCAGCGACGTACATGAACAGCTTCAGAGTCATGACTGGCAAGCACTTCTAGAGAAAGATCAGGTTACTAATTTTTATTTCTTTTTACTGTAATTACTTGTTTAAGAGTAATTTAACTAAAACTTATTTCTTTATTTTTCTTTTTGCAGCTAAAGATAGAACAAAGAGCTGGTAGAATTTTTCAGGGATGGGAAGAAGGAAAGATTTATTTCGCACCAACATATAAATATCTTATAAACTCGGATAATTATGTCGTCCAATCCGAAAAGTCAAAGGAAAAGCGCAGAACACCAGCTTGGTAAGCTTTTACCATCGAAAGAAAATACATTAAATTGATAATTTTGTGATATTAACGTTATTTTTGCTAATCATTAATTTCAGGTGTGATAGAATATTGTGGAAAGGTGACGGGATGAAACAAATTTGGTATACGAGGGGAGAGTCGAAATTCTCGGACCACAGACCCGTTCAATCTCTATTTTCGTTTCATATTGATTTAACTAAGAATCAATCGAACCGGAAAACTAAACCAATCAACCAAAACCATCGTCCTAACCCGGTCTTGCCTTACACATGCCACGGGAAAGTCCAGGCTGAAGAGATTTTGTTGCTCACACGGGCACAAAGTTGTATAGACACACAACCTAGACTTATATCATCTGCTTCCTGATTCATTAGTTTCTTTGTTTTTCTTTCTGTTACTTTTTGGGATAAGAGATGACACATGGATTCCTTGGATTGGACAATGGAGCTTTCATATTGGTAAAAGCAAGATTGTTAAATTATTTTAATATTGGGTTAACTTTGTTTCTAGTTTCCCTATATTAGCTAAATTTTGTGTAGAAAATGTAGTTTTGGGTTTACAATTGTGGAGTTTGAGTTGTTTAGTTTGTTTTATAATGTAAAAAATACTATGAAATCAGAAAAGTGATCACTCTTTTGGTTAATCAATGTCACACACAACTAATCATGTTGGTAAATTCTGAATTATTTTTGCAGTCTTTGTACTCATTGTTGGTGTATTCAACTAATGGAGAACTAAAATGTTTTCCCTTCTAATGGAGAAATATTATGAGAATATTTTACTAAATATGAATGAATATCTGTCTATATTCACAACTAATCATGCAAAACATTTTGTTACCACACATTTGTACAATTAGACTGTTTCTACAAATGTTCTTTGTTTATAGTAATGATTTCATGATTAAAACTATCCTTCCCGTTTATGCTTACTTCCAACTTTGGTTGTGTTGATTCATCATCTCTTTGAGGCGTCGAAGAATATTGGTAATCTTTTCCTTTGCCCCATATCACAAGGTAAAGTCCTGCCAAAGAAAAAGATCTATCAATTTAGATTATTAAAAGTCGTGCTAGATGTTGTTGTTTGGTATCTTGCTTACCTTCCCAGATACATCGGTTCAGCAAAGATGACAGTCGACATAATCGCTACCATGATCATGCTAAGAGGACTAAAAGCTGTTACAAACAGGACCTCTGGTTCTCACCACCAATCCTTCAATATAGTAAGCAAATGCCGAGCATAGTATCCCCTGCATGCCTTTTACGATTGAAATTTAAACTTGTTGACATAATTAACTTACAAGACAGTCGATGAATCACCAATGTAATAACACATGTTTAAATCTTACAGTGTAGGCGGCTGTAAGAAGTTCAGTGTTCCAACCAATGGCCCAAGCGCTAGGCTTTCCTCTTTCCATCACTAATGCCAGGTCAACTCCTTCTATTGTTCCCATTAAGCATATCCATGTTGTGAGTGAGAGTGGAGCTGGATACGTCCTCAAGGTGAAAACCTGAAACATAATTGATTTATCGTCAAAATCGATCATGAGTATCTTATTTCACCAGTAGAAATTATTCGTAAAGCTATGCTACAAAATAGTTATGAAAATTTTTATATAACCACAAAAAATTAGCCACAATGTTATAGCCACTGCAAATTAGTCACGATGTTATAGCTACTGAATAGTCACCATGTTTTTTTCGTAGCTATAAAATCACGAAACATGCATAGCTGAAACAACGAATTGTAATCAAAACTGCACCTTTGATAGCACTGCGAGTATCGGTCCCATCTGTGTTTTGTTCAGAGGCTCCTTTGGTCCAGAAGAGGTGGAAAGCTGGGCCTTTTACAAGAGTCATGATCATGGCTCTTCCAACTGTAGCCAATGTCCCAAATTCCCAATCACCTTACTTGCGCTCCTGATGCTCCGTAGGTTCACTCAGACTGGGTTCACTCTTTCGAGTCTGAATCTATAGGCAAGAACGAAAGTGATCACGGGTAGCATATTGTACATGGCGGTTGCAAATGTAGCCGTTGTATGTTTCATCCACATATAGAATAAGTTTTGATCGATCACTGGCCTATTGTATTTCAAAAATACATGATAGAAAAAATCAGACTCAAAGTAAAAGGAATAGACAAGATGCGTGAGAGGAATGAAGATGAAGAAAATAAAAGTATTACTCAAGCAGACCAAGAAGTGTTATCGTGAAAAATATCATTAATGTCATCTTAGTCTCGCCTTCTTGTTTTCACATCATAACCGTTAAATACACTAGTTAACTTTCTACCCCGCGCATGTGCGGGATCATGTGGCTTCCTTATTTGTTATTTTAAATGTATAAGGTATTTGTGTTCCGTTTCGGTTTATACTTTAATAAAGATTGGCTGGCGAAATGTTTAAAATCGCCACATTTGTGAAAACTGTTTTGTACTTTATTTGTTTAATGGTCAATTATACAAATCGTCTTATTTTATATCTTATACTGAAAGTATCTATTGGGCCTTGTAAATGTTATTGCCCCATTTAGTTGTCTAGTGTTTTGTATTATTCCTAGTTTGTTCCTCCGTCTTTGTCCAAGCGACTTTTCCACATTGTATAACTCGGATCTTCACCCGGCTTTGTGGTTACCACCATTAAACGATGTGAAATAGTTTTACAATGCTGCTCACACTTTGATTTTTTAGAAATTTCAGGCTTATGTTGATGTATTTCGGCACATAACTTATACCGAGTTCATTCCATTATACCATAGACTGATATAAAGCCAATCGGGTTGTAGATGTTTGCGTTGCTTTCTACTCTCGATTAGATTTCCTCTAGAATTTTGATGTTTTCGAAATTTTGATTCACATTGAATGCGGAGTACTGCTTTGATGTTTTTTTGTTTTTCCATTTGAAATCATTTTATTGGTTTTAGAATACTATTTGTTTTAATTATTTATGTTTACATCTAAATAAGATTTTATATAGTTTTTGGATCTACATAATTGATTATAGTTTTCAGATCTACCAAGGTATTTATTTTGTTTTCAAACCCTGACAATCGGCTCTAAAGTTTAAACAAGTATATAAATTTTGAAAATAGTTATACATATAAAATTATATATATATATATATATATATATAAATCCTTGTTTTATCAACTAAATATTTTATATTTGTAATTTGTTTAAAGAGTAGAGACTGCATCCATTTGTCTAAACAATCATTGAAATTGAGAATTATAAAATAACTTTGGTTGAAAGTTAAAATCGTAATGCCAAACCAATCCTGAGATCTTCTTGGAGGAAAGAGCTTCTTCAGATGCTTACATATTGCCTTAATTTCTTGCAATACCCGAGGATTGATTCGTTAGTTGATATTTTATGTTTATTCCACTTATTGTGAAGTTCTAACTAAAAGAGCAACATAGAACCAAAAGTTTGCACTTTTCAATATAAAAAATGTGTGTTCGGGCAGATTGTTTAAGATGAGAAACATATTACATTAATATATACGTGTGTGGATATTTTAATAATGATATATGTTTCATTTACATTCAAATATCAAATTCAAATCGAAAACTCGGTTTCATTGTATGGAGAATAAAATCGAAAATTAGAAGACTCAAACTTTAGTAAATGGAATATATATACCTTTTTCTTAAATCATTTTATAAATATCATGTTGTACTTTAACATTTTCGAGTAACATACACAACAACAAATTCTGCTATTTACAGAATCAAAAGAAATGAATGTTCATATTCAGTGCAAAGTACAATATCATAGAGGGCTACAACATACAATATAAGTATCGTATGCATCCAACACTGAGCTACAAATAAAGCATTCCAACATAAATATTTCCCTCTTCCCTCTTCCCAATTTCGTTGTTTACGTTTGATTGTTGGTTCAATCTCTCTCGATTTTTCTTTCTCTATACTGTGGTGAATGATAGGTAAATGTTTTGGTTCTTAAATCGAGTTGCCAATTTTGGCGGCAAATGTTCATGTCGAGGTTTAATCTGAATAACTCACATAAATCTTTCGTAACTTGTTTCCCCAGTTGAATGAATAGATATTGAATCTTCTTCTTGAATCTTCATCGATTTTGCTTTCGTGATGATTATGGGTAGATTTCGCGTGTTTTATCACAAAGGACAAACAAAAGCGACTGGCTGATACCGTTAAAAAATTAGACAGTACAATCGTATCGCAAAGGCTGATAATAAGTCAACTGGAAGAAAGGAAATATAATACTGCTAAGAGAAGAGAAGATGAGTCCAAAGCAGGGAACACAATGTCAACGGAACTAGCTCTCAAAGAGGAGATTATGACTGGAAATTGCATCACTGAACTAGGAAAGAAAATTGAGGAGTTACTCCTACAAAGAGATTTAATAGAAACTGTACAAAATGCAATCCAGATTCAAAAAGTCCTTGAAGCAACCACTGAAGATCTACAAAAGTGTGTGTACAAAAGGATTGTAAGTAATATGTTTATTTTGTAATATTAATTGTTTAGGATTCATCTTTGGCTTTTGTTTATGCAGGACAGTAGACAAGGTTGAAGCTCTCCTTGATAGGCAAAAGAAGCATAAGGAACTCATTCACACTGTCAATGATGTGATCGGTAGTACAATTCAACATGATGAACCGGATCTAGTGAAGGAGCTGGAAGCTTTGAACATTGATGTGGAACTGAAAAACACGGAGGAGAAGCTGAAACAAGGTGACATTAAGGAAAATGTGGAGGGAGATGGCTTGGAACGCATTCCAACTCTATGTTAAGGAAGAAGAAGATAAGAGAGGCATATAAACTCGTCTGTAGGAAATAGTAATACAGAACATAGTCACATAAGCAAATATGTTTCAACTGATATTTTCGTAACAAAAAGCTACAGAATCATCCGTAACAAAAGAAGCTAGGAATTGCTATGATACTTTATGTAGCAAATTGATACTCTATAGCAATTTTCCCATGGATAGCTACTAAAATTGGTGGCCACGTTTTTGTTTAGTTATAAAGAGAGGCATGAACTCATAGGATAAAGTAGACTTGAAAAACATTGGAAATCTTCCAAAAGATGAGCAATTTTTATTAGTTGATAATCTTATAGAGGAAGTGGTTTTATCATTAGAACAAGATGCACTCTTAAATCTAACATGTATGAAAATTTTGGGAATGAACATCAAGCGAATGGTAGATGACGGTGGCAAAGAGTAACCAAAATATCCAGACAATAGGTGGCTAGTCTTAAACTATGTTCTGCAAAGACGTTTATCCCATGGGACTTGGCTTGCAATGGTGGCCAAGGAACTACATATGAATATCTCACTTAATCCATTTACCTCATAGTCCCATGGGAAAATCACATGTCAAAAATAACTACACTCTATCAGTAATAACCTGCTAATAACAGAGATTTGCTAATCTCCAAGGGTATCAATTCCCCATGCTTATCGTGTAGCAATGAGGGATCAATCCAATTTTGGGACCGGATTAAAACCAATACGAATACACCGAACCAAAGCAGCCAAGTTAACTAATTTCAAGATTCAAATCCTAAGGTTCTAAAGGTTCTAATGACAATAACAAAGTAGACAAAATTAAGCAAGAAGAACTAAACAAGCGAGAACAAAGATAACTAGAAATCAATAATAAGAATAAGGTCCATGAGCAAGGTCAATGGACTAGGAGACTCGGGATGATCTCGGGATGCTAATCAAGCTTCAAACAAGCTAACCTCCTAGCAAGAACACAATAAGTCAATTAGCCTAATCTCTTAGAGCTAATCTCTTCACTTAATCCTAATTCAAGAACAAACTCTCATTTGTGAATTAAGGTCAAGCAAGCATTCAATCAAGTTCTAAACAGCTAATAATCACTCCAGACATTCATTCCCATGAGCTAGAATGTGAAAATCCTATCTAAGCCTAAACTGGAATTTCATCGAACACTTGGTGAGCATAAAATCCTAAACATCCTAGTTCAACTTGATCAAGGTCAAATAGGCATTAAGCACACTTAGATAGAAGAGATTTGAGGAATATTAAACATTAGACAACCCTTAATCATCCCTAATCAGACTAATCCTACCTAACCCATAAACCCTATGGGAAACTACTCACTAATCATGATGTGATCAACAAAACCCATAGAGATAGTGTTAATCATTTGTGATTAATGAAAATAGGAAGATTGAAAGAAGAAATCTCAAAAGAAGTACTTAGATTAACAAAAGATCAAACTTGTTCTTACAAAAGGTTTTCAAATCAAAAACAAGCTTAAAGGACAACAAAATCAGGTTTTTGGCTTAAATAGTAAATGGGGTGCGAACCGGGTCAACCCGGAACAAACCGGGTGTTGACCCGGGTCCAAGTGAAAGTCAAGGGTCTGTATCGGCCTGGTTTCCCGGAATGCAGGCCGATATTGATTCTTCTGGGATTCTGTATCGGTTTGACTGGCCGGAATGGAGGCCGATATGCCTCAGTCGAACGCTCGTATCGGTCTGCTTGGCCGATATCCAAGCCGGTACAGACTCTCGGATTAAATTCTGCATTTCTGTATCGGCCAAGCAGGCCGATATTGACACCGATATGGTTTTGGCGAAGGTTCGTATCGGCCTGCTAGGCCGATATGGAAGCCGATATTGAGCCAGCATGCTTCTCCTTGGTTCCTTAAGCTCTAGACTTCTCTTCCAATGCTCCTTTTAGCTCCATGCACTTCAAATCACCTGCAAAACACCAAGGAAACACTCCAAATGCAACAACCTAACCTAGAATGATACTAAACTCTAAACAAACCAATAAACAAAGGAAAAATAAGCTAAATGAAGCTTAAAAGAACCAAAACAAAAGCTAATAAACATCCTAATATGCCATGAAATACAAGTATATCAATTCCCCCAAACTTGAATCTTGCTTGTCCACAAGCAAGCATAAGACAATCAATCCATTTGGGAGAAAGGTTTGAAGGCGGGGACTCAAAACCACAAGACTCACAACAAGATACAAGATCTTTCAAAGAAGTTACAAGTTGCTCTAATCACATTGACTATCCATGTACTTCCACATTACCGTTCCCTCAATCCCTACTCCAACTCCCGAGATCCTATAGAACACAAGCACTCATCAACTCAATTCCTTACATTCATTTAGAAGTTAAGTGCGATCTCACAAAGGGGCAATCAATCAATTCCCAATTGGCAAGGTTCAAGAGAGGCTATTTGAGGTGGCTTAGTAGAGTTTCTTTTGGGGTGGTTAACTCTCAAGAATAGGAGCAATTGACATTACACAAAATCTATCTAAGAAAGGGAACAATTCATGCATACAAAGTTCTTTTCTCATTGTTCTACCCAATTCCTAGAAGATTTCTCCATACATTCCCATAATGAAAGACAAACACTCACCAAACCCCCAATTCATTTACCAAAACACTCACCCTTTTAGCTCTTTTCTCTCTTCTCTTTGTCACTAGGAAACACTTAACTGATTTTTCTCTTTTTCAAACTTGAGCAAACTCTTTCACAACTTACCCCTCTTAATACTTGATCTTTCTTTCTTTTCTTTTTGATTCAATCTAGGAGACTTACTTCTTTTTCTTTTCTTTTTGCACAATGCTCTCTTCTTATATGAATTCCTAGTGACTTTCTTTTTCTTTTTTGAACCTTTTTGAAACACTTTTCATTGATCCTTTTCATTCCCAAAACAACTCTCATCTCTCCCCCAAACTTATTTCCCATCCTAATGCTAGACTCTTATGGCAAATAGAGCTAGCTAAAATGAGAAAAGACCATTGTCGTTCCCGATACTCTCAAGTTTTTGCACATGCCAAAAGCTATCAAGAAAAGGCCTTACTCACAAATCATTTTGGCTTCAAGGAAAGGTTTGGGTTCATTGGGTAGGGGAAGCCATGATCATAAGATCAATGGTTGCCCGAGTTAATCAAAAGAGTGGTAAAGGGGAAAGCATAACTCGGGCAAGGACCATGGGATTGCATTTCAAGCCCCTAAGCAAGATATTTCAAAATTCAAATTAAGTCCAATATCATAGAATTGAGCTAAGTTCATGCGAGCTTCACAAGGATAGGGAATTTCGGAATCTCAAAGTCAAGCAATGGGTTTTCCTTTGTTTTGAAAATCAATTAAAGAAACGAGCAACTTAATTGGTGAGCCTCTACAAGGCAAAATCATCATTGTCCCCAATGCATGAATCCTACAACACTAGCTAGACTCGATCCTATATGCTTTCTTTTTGTGAAAATTTTTGAATTTTTTTTTCAATTTTTTTGGTTTTTTCTATGCCTTAGATGTATGCATGAGACTCAATAAGATAACAAAAAATAAGATCAAAACAAACGCGATTAGCAACTGGTCTCTCCCCCAAACTTACTTCACACCGTCTCGGTGTGAAAGAAGAAAAGAAGAAAGACCGGGAAAAACAAACAAACTCAAGAAGAGAGAAAAAGCAAAATATTTACAAGGCTGGAGTGTGTTCCTTGGAGCTTTAAGTGGAGTGGAATGGGATGAGAGCTCAATTCTTTGTTGATTTCGCCATGACCTAGGCTCATTCCGATTGATCCCCAACTTCACCTACTGACCAAAACCTGATAAAACTTAAAGAAAGAACATCAAAAATAACAAGCAAAAGATCATATGTACAAGGATAAACATGGGAATGTCTCCCAAGTGCGCTTTTGTTTAGAGTCGTTAAGCTCGACTGTTCAAACCGTTTTTTTTTTTAGGCGGTTGAAGAGTGAGTCCTGCCCTCGAGAGTGATGGTCAGGACCTGAGAAGTCAGCTCACTGAGATTGACTGAGTCACCTTGAAACCTTGGACTGATTGAAGCTTTAGCACTTGCAAATGGCCTAGACTTTCCCTTGGTCTTGACCTTGTACTCAATGTAGTCACCCTTCAAACCCAATGGATGCAAGCTGAGATGGTTGAGAGAAGTAGGAGTGTCAACAGCTATTAGAGCTTCCATCTTATCCTTATATCCTTTTCGAGCTCTCTTAACTCCGTCTAGTCCATTGTTTGGGGTTTTTCCATTATGCCCATCAAACAAGGATTGTGGACTCTCACCATCCATTATCTCCTTTTCAAACTCCTGAGTCCTTGGAGGATTGTTGACAGCCTTATCCTTTCCAACTTTTGCCATTTTTGGAGCCCTCTTTGTCACCATATCCACAACCTTCTCCTTTGGGCCTTTAACCTCCTTGGTAATCAGCTTCATTGAAGATATGGACCAAACATACTCAGTCCTTATGGGTATAGGAGGAGTTCCAATAGCTCTATCCACCCCCTTCTTTTGAGCACATCCCATGTGCTCAGTCAATGATCCATAGGTAGTGGGTTTATGCCAAACTTCCGTGCCGACATTTGCAAATAGCCTTGCTTCCTCTAACACATCATTCTCATTGGGAGAGATAATGGCACCACAAGTGTGGAGAGATGTGCTCCTCAAAGGATAGTAAACCATTTT
Source organism: Orychophragmus violaceus (assembly GCA_030180135.1). NCBI lineage: Eukaryota > Viridiplantae > Streptophyta > Magnoliopsida > Brassicales > Brassicaceae > Orychophragmus > Orychophragmus violaceus. Next base: position 5,324,452 of record CM058235.1, on the reverse strand, counting down.
ATCAACATTATTCAGCACAACACGTTTCTTTTTGAAATCCATAGAAGCTCCAGTGGTATTGAGGAAAGAGGTACCAAGTAAAAGAGGTAGTTGGGTACTCTTCTTCATCTTCATGACAATGAAGTCAGTTGGGATTGTGCACTCACCAATCTTCAGTGGATAGTCCTTGATCATTCCCATTGGAGTTTTTGAGTAAGAGTCTCCAAATGTGATAGAAGATGGGTATCTTTCCATGCTCTTAATCCCAAGAGTTTCCACCATTTCAAGAGATATCACACTCATAGTAGAGCCGGAGTCACACAATGCGTCATGAATCTCCAAGTCTCCCAAAGTACAACTGATGGTAAATTTACCCGGATTGCCAAGCTTTGGGAGTACCCGTGGTGTTGTTTGGACAGTAGGCACAGTATCTTCAGCAGGAGTTTTAGTTGCACTTATCTTCTTAGCTGGTGCAACATAGGAAGGCTTAACTACAGTGGCCTTCATCTCCTTGAGAGGAACAGGTGCAGCAGGAGGGAGTTCATAACCATAGAGAAGTGCTTCTATCTCATCAACCTCTCGCGCTAGTCTGGTTTCTCATGATCAATAGTGGAGAAGATTGCATTGCAATACTCTTTCGGGTTCTTCTCCGGGTTTCCGGGCAAGGCACTGGTAGGTCTAGAAGTGGAAGCGTTCGTGTTTTCAACATTGATCAAGCGAGAAGTCAAATGTTGCAGCTCATTCTTTAAGGTCTTCACTTCCAAAGCCCCACTTTCTTGTCCTTGGATTAGTTGTTGCATCATTCCCCTTAACTCATTATCCAAACCCGAAGAGGAAGAAGCTTGTGGCTGTTGTTGCCCAAAACCGGGTGGAGGGTATTGTGGCTTTGGAACATAACCCTGTTGTGCTTGAGGTTGAAGCTGAGAGACAAACCCTTGTTGGTTGGTGTAAGGGACAAATGGCTTTTGTTGTTGAGCTTGTGGAAAGCCTTGTTGCCTTTGTTGTGGAGCTTGTCCTTGGGGTTGAGCTTGGGGATAAACCTGATCTTGTGGGTTCGCCACATTGGGGTTTCGATAAGAGAAGTTTGGATGGTTTCTATAGTTTGGATTGAAACCCTTGTTGAAACTTCCTTGGCCCGCGATGAAGTTTATCTCTTCTTGGGTCATATCTCCTTCAAGACTAAAGAGGACGGGTTGGGAGTCATCATAGTTGCCCACAAAGCTTATTTGCTTTTGGTTGGATGAGATCATCTTGTCTATCTTGTCATTTAGAGACTTGATTTCCTTCTCGTACTTCTCATCCGTAGAAGATGATCATCTATTACTCCTCTCATAGTCCTCATTGTAATTCCCATCACTTGTAGCAAGGTTTTCAATCAATTCCATAGCCTCATCAACTCCTTTTCCTAAGAAGTGTCCATTGCTACAAGAGTCAAGCATCGCCCTCATTCTAGGAAGAGGGTACTAAGTAAAGTCTCCTTAGTGAAACCGTGGTGGGGGCACTGAGTAAGGATCTTATTGAACCACTCCCAAGCTTCAGCGAAGGTCTCGTTGTTGCGTTGCACAAACACGGATAGCTCATTGCGAAAACGGGCAGTCCTAGTAGGTGAGAAGAACTTCTTCAAGAAAGCCTTCTTAAGGTCTGCCCATGTAGTGATGGACCCCGGTGGGATAGTGCTTTCCCAATCTTTGGCTCTATCCGCCAAAGAGAACACAAAGAGGCGCATCTTGAGACCCTCATCCGTAACACCATTTAGTCTCGTAGTGGCGCAGATTTTATCGAAGGTATCCAAGTGTTGCAATGGGTCTTCCGAGGCAAGCCCATGGAATTGATTTTGATGCACCATATTCATGACCATGGCTCGGATTTCGAAATTGTTGTTGTTCACTGGTGGAGGAATGATACCCCGCCGATTAGCGTTCGTATCGGGTGTATCGCCATCGCCAATGGCTCGAGCTGGTCTCTCACGATGAACCGGGATCCTGTTTCCCTGTCCATCTCTAGCATCCTCATCCTGATGATGCTCCTCTTGATGGCCCTGATGGCCTTGTTGGTCCTGTTGACCCTCTAGATCCATAACTGACTGCTCTTGAGGCTCAAACTGAGGCTGAACTACTTCTTCCTGTTCCAACCCGAGTCTTTCCAAATGCACAGCTCTCTCTAAAGCTCGTCTCTCTCTTGCTAACTGTCTTTCAAGTGCTTTGATGTCTGAAACCCGTTCAACTAAGTTCGTTGGTCCTCTGCTGCGTAGGTTCATACACCTGTCATCAAAGCAAGACGAAGAAGCAAGATTAGTAACCAAAACTTGATCTAAATAGGAAAGGAAATCTAATTGATCTATCCAAGTTCCCAAAATGGCAACGGCGCCAAATTGATAACAGAGATTTGCTAATCTCCAAGGGTATCAATTCCCCATGCTTATCGTGTAGCAATGAGGGATCAATCCAATTTTGGGACCGGATTAAAACCAATACGAATACACCGAACAAAATCAGCCAAGTTAACCAATTTCAAGATTCAAATCCTAAGGTTCTAAAGGTTCTAATGACAATAACAAAGTAGACAAAATTAAGCAAGAAGAACTAAACAAGCGAGAACAAAGATAACTAGAAATCAATAATAAGAATAAGGTCCATGAGCAAGGTCAATGGACTAGGAGACTCGGGATGATCTCGGGATGCTAATCAAGCTTCAAACAAGCTAACCTCCTAGCAAGAACACAATAAGTCAATTAGCCTAATCTCTTAGAGCTAATCTCTTCACTTAATCCTAATTCAAGAACAAACTCTCATTTGTGAATTAAGGTCAAGCAAGCATTCAATCAAGTTCTAAACAGCTAATAATCACTCCAGACATTCATTCCCATGAGCTAGAATGTGAAAATCCTATCTAAGCCTAAACTGGAATTTCATCGAACACTTGGTGAGCATAAAATCCTAAACATCCTAGTTCAACTTGATCAAGGTCAAATAGGCATTAAGCACACTTAGATAGAAGAGATTTGAGGAATATTAAACATTAGACACCCCTTAATCATCCCTAATCACACTAATCCTACCTAACCCATAAACCCTATGGAAAACTACTCACTAATCATGATGTGATCAACAAAACTGATATGTCTATAATTTCATGCATTTTGGTTAGTAGTTTGTTCTTGTTTTGCTCTCTTTTCCTTTCATTCTTTCTCTTTTGTTGTTTCTTTGTATTGCATCTAGAGTTTAGTATCATTCTAGGTTAGGTTGTTGCATTTGGAGTGTTTCCTTGGTGTTTTACAGGTAATTTGGAGTGCATGGAGCTAGGAGGAACATGGGAAGAGAAGTCTAGAGCTTAAGGAACCAAGGAGATCATGTTTGGAGCAATATCGGCCTCAGTTTCGAGCAGATAGGCCGATACAGACCTTCGCCAGAGCATATCGGTTTCCATTTCGGCCTGTCTGGCCGATATTCAAGTGCAGAAATTAATCCGAGACTTTGTACCGGCCTGGATATCGGACAAGCATGCCGATACGAACCTTCGCCTGCATCATATCGGCTTCAATATCGGCCTGCTTGGCCGATACGAAAGTGCAGGATTTAATCCGAGAGTTTGTACCGGTCCGGATATCGGCCAAGCAGACCGATATGAGTATTCGACTGAGTCATATCGGCCTCTGTTCCGGCCAGTCAACCCGATACTCTCCCCAGAACAGAAGCATATCGGCCATCATATCGGCTTCTCAGGCCGATACAGACAGTTGAATTTCACTTGGATCCGGGTCAACACCCGGTTTGTCCCGGGTTGACCCGGTTCGAAACACTGTTCATTTATAAGCCAAAAACCCTTATTTTTGGGATCTTAAGCTTGTTTTTGGTTCTAAGTTCTTGTAAGACAAAAGTTTAATATTTTCTTAATCTAAGACTTGTTTTGTTTTGATTCTAAATCTCTTTTCTTTAATCATACACAAATCATCATGCTTAACATCTTTCTTATGGATTTTGTTGGGCAAGGCATGATTTGTGAGTAGTTTCATTCAAGGATTATGGGTTAGGTAGATTAGGGCCATTTAGAGTGAATCAAGGATGTTTAAAGCTTATTTATGATTGATCTCACCCTTCTAGATATGCTTAGTGCTAGATTATCCATGATCAAGTTAATCTAGATCCTTAGGCTTTTGTTGCACACCAAGTGTTTGATGAAATGCAAGTTAGAGTCTTCTAGGGAATTTTCATATTCTAGCTCATGAGAATGAATGTTTAGAATGATTATTAGCTTATGGAACTTGATTGTTAATGCTTGCCTTGTCTTATTTCACAAATGAGAATTTGATCTTGAAATGTGATTAGGGAAAGTGATTAGTGCCAAGAAATTGGATTAGTCAGTTGTTAGTGTTCCTAGCTTGGGATTTGCTTCTTGATTGATTGTTTAGGCATCCTTGTTAGCTCTAGATGGTTCTAATCATTGACCTTAGCCCATAAGCCTTGTCTTCTTTATTTGATTATCCTTGTTTTATCTTGATTAGTGATCTCTTGCTTTATTGATTGTTTAGTCTTTGTTAATTTGCTTAGAATTGTTATGATCTCGGTTTGAACTGGTATAACTTGGCTTTTAAGGTTGGGTGAATTCTTTTCGGTCTTTCTCACTCCCAATTGGTTCGATATCTCAAGACTACGCGATCAGCTTGAGGGATTGATACCTCGGGAATTAGACAAAACTCCTGTTATCAATTTAGAGACCAAGTTACTGATCTTGTGTTCTTTGTTCCTATTTTCGTTTCATCGTTTTATTGAGTCTCATGCATATTTAAGGCATAGAAAAATCCAAAAAAATTGAAAAATTTCGAAAAATTTTCACAAAAAGAAGCATCTAGGATCGAGTCTAGTTAGTAGTATAGGATGCATGCATTGGGAACAATGATTGATTTTCCTTGTAAGGTTCAATTGGGTCAAACTCGTTTCACATGCTAGCTTTAAGCTAGATAGACCACACTAAAGTTGTAACTCGAGATGTGCATTGAAAGCTAGAACGAACCATGCTTGGACTGCTTACTTTGAAACTTGATTTGATTCCGAAACTTGTTGTGATTTGAAGCTAGCTCCACCTAAGTGAGAACCATAATTGAATCATCTAATTATCCTTGTTCTTGCTTTGTGTGATAACTCATGGGTACCATAGAATATTGGAGCAAGCTTATCCTTCTACCTCTCTCTACTTGCTCTAATAGATTTCCACACCTTTCACCACCCTTATTTCAAGCCCCAAACACTATCTTGAGTGGTAGGCCTATTTGGAACAAGCTAAGTAAAAAGTGTTGAGTATGAGGCGACTAGGAGAAAATTCTCATTTTAGATGCAAACTCTTCATCTTTGGCTTTGCAATAGGCTAGAATTTAAGTTTGGGGGTTCCTTGGGGGATTTGGGAATGAGAAAAGAGAGTAAAAAGAAAAGGAAGAAGTGGTTGAATGGGATCAAAAAGTTGTTTGGTAACAAAGAATGAAAAGCTCTTAAGTGTTTTTGAAAAAGAATAAAAAGGTCTCAATGTGTTGAAGTGAAAAGAAGCCAATTGGCTCATCAAAAAGAAAAGAAAGTTTGTGAAAGAAGAGATCAAAGAAAAGAAATAAGAGTTTTGAGTTAAGTCGAAAAGATTGAAGTTACCAAAGTTTTCAAATGTTTCAATGATCCTTAGGGGTTGCTTGGGAAAGTTTTGTATTGAGAAAGAAAGAAAAGGCATCAAAGCCTTGAAAAAGGGTAGAACTCATTTAGGAGGTTTTAGACTAGGAGTTGAAGTTCTTGGGGTATGGGTAGATGGGAATCTATCCTAGTATGCACCAATTGCCTCTAACTCTTAGCATTTTACTATAGCTTGTTCATATTTCCTCCGAGAGAACCTAAATGATTATGGAGTAGCCTTTCTTTCAGTTGAGACCATCTTTGTCTCAAGACCTTGACCCTTAAACCAAATGAGTTTGATCACTTTGCTTTGAATAAGGATTCACTTGAAAAATCTAATGAATGTCAAGGAGCTAGTGGATTTGAATGCTTGTGTAGGTTGAAGGTTAAGCTAGAAGTTTTGCTTTGATAAGTATGGCTAAATCCTTGGAGTAGGCTTTTCTCGGTTGCACTTTGGTTGTATAGACTTGAAACTTGTTGAAGCTTGATTGAACCTTTGGATATGAGTTCCCACCTTCAAACCTTTCTCCCAACTTCTTTGAATGTCTTATGCTTGCTTGTGGACAAGCAAGATTCAAGTTTGGGGGAATTGATATGTCTATAATTTCATGCATTTTGGTTAGTAGTTTGTTCTTGTTTTGCTCTCTTTTCCTTTCATTCTTTCTCTTTTGTTGTTTCTTTGTATTGCATCTAGAGTTTAGTATCATTCTAGGTTAGGTTGTTGCATTTGGAGTGTTTCCTTGGTGTTTTACAGGTAATTTGGAGTGCATGGAGCTAGGAGGAACATGGGAAGAGAAGTCTAGAGCTTAAGGAACCAAGGAGATCATGTTTGGAGCAATATCGGCCTCAGTTTCGAGCAGATAGGCCGATACAGACCTTCGCCAGAGCATATCGGTTTCCATTTCGGCCTGTCTGGCCGATATTCAAGTGCAGAAATTAATCCGAGACTTTGTACCGGCCTGGATATCGGACAAGCATGCCGATACGAACCTTCGCCTGCATCATATCGGCTTCAATATCGGCCTGCTTGGCCGATACGAAAGTGCAGGATTTAATCCGAGAGTTTGTACCGGTCCGGATATCGGCCAAGCAGACCGATATGAGTATTCGACTGAGTCATATCGGCCTCTGTTCCGGCCAGTCAACCCGATACTCTCCCCAGAACAGAAGCATATCGGCCATCATATCGGCTTCTCAGGCCGATACAGACAGTTGAATTTCACTTGGATCCGGGTCAACACCCGGTTTGTCCCGGGTTGACCCGGTTCGAAACACTGTTCATTTATAAGCCAAAAACCCTTATTTTTGGGATCTTAAGCTTGTTTTTGGTTCTAAGTTCTTGTAAGACAAAAGTTTAATATTTTCTTAATCTAAGACTTGTTTTGTTTTGATTCTAAATCTCTTTTCTTTAATCATACACAAATCATCATGCTTAACATCTTTCTTATGGATTTTGTTGGGCAAGGCATGATTTGTGAGTAGTTTCATTCAAGGATTATGGGTTAGGTAGATTAGGGCCATTTAGAGTGAATCAAGGATGTTTAAAGCTTATTTATGATTGATCTCACCCTTCTAGATATGCTTAGTGCTAGATTATCCATGATCAAGTTAATCTAGATCCTTAGGCTTTTGTTGCACACCAAGTGTTTGATGAAATGCAAGTTAGAGTCTTCTAGGGAATTTTCATATTCTAGCTCATGAGAATGAATGTTTAGAATGATTATTAGCTTATGGAACTTGATTGTTAATGCTTGCCTTGTCTTATTTCACAAATGAGAATTTGATCTTGAAATGTGATTAGGGAAAGTGATTAGTGCCAAGAAATTGGATTAGTCAGTTGTTAGTGTTCCTAGCTTGGGATTTGCTTCTTGATTGATTGTTTAGGCATCCTTGTTAGCTCTAGATGGTTCTAATCATTGACCTTAGCCCATAAGCCTTGTCTTCTTTATTTGATTATCCTTGTTTTATCTTGATTAGTGATCTCTTGCTTTATTGATTGTTTAGTCTTTGTTAATTTGCTTAGAATTGTTATGATCTCGGTTTGAACTGGTATAACTTGGCTTTTAAGGTTGGGTGAATTCTTTTCGGTCTTTCTCACTCCCAATTGGTTCGATATCTCAAGACTACGCGATCAGCTTGAGGGATTGATACCTCGGGAATTAGACAAAACTCCTGTTATCAAAAACCCATAGAGATAGTGTTAATCATTTGTGATTAATGAAAATAGGAAGATTGAAAGAAGAAATCTCAAAAGAAGTACTTAGATTAACAAAAGATCAAACTTGTTCTTACAAAAGGTTTTCAAATCAAAAACAAGCTTAAAGGACAACAAAATCAGGTTTTTGGCTTAAATAGTAAATGGGGTGCGAACCGGGTCAACCCGGAACAAACCGGGTGTTGACCCGGGTCCAAGTGAAAGTCAAGGGTCTGTATCGGCCTGGTTGCCCGGAATGCAGGCCGATATTGATTCTTCTGGGATTCTGTATCGGTTTGACTGGCCGGAATGGAGGCCGATATGCCTCAGTCGAACGCTCGTATCGGTCTGCTTGGCCGATATCCAAGCCGGTACAGACTCTCGGATTAAATTCTGCATTTCTGTATCGGCCAAGCAGGCCGATATTGACACCGATATGATTTTGGCGAAGGTTCGTATCGGCCTGCTAGGCCGATATGGAAGCCGATATTGAGCCAGCATGCTTCTCCTTGGTTCCTTAAGCTCTAGACTTCTCTTCCAATGCTCCTCTTAGCTCCATGCACTTCAAATCACCTGCAAAACACCAAGGAAACACTCCAAATGCAACAACCTAACCTAGAATGATACTAAACTCTAAACAAACCAATAAACAAAGGAAAAAGAAGCTAAATGAAGCTTAAAAGAACCAAAACAAAAGCTAATAAACATCCTAATATGCCATGAAATACAAGTATATCACCTGCAACGGTCTTGGTGAATAATTTTGATTGTGGACTTATCCAGTGACTCTTAATTGAAGCTCTGACTCTCTTTTCATGTTTATTTGCAGGGATCTCTTAAATAATGAAATTGACCGGCTACGTTTGGTGATGCTATACGCCTTGCGCCTATGAGACCAGGGGTACAATAAGACTATAATCTATTTTTCTTTCGGTTTCTCTTTCTTGTACCTTTGAATATTACCTTATGCATCTCCTTTTAAGGTGGATAGTGAATTGTGGTTCTACTCCGACTATACTTTTTTACATATGTGTTTTTTTAAACTTATTTTCTGAATACTTTGATTAAAGTATCCTCAAATTATACGTTGATTGCATTTATTATGTATGGTAACTTTCTGGATGTCACGCAATTGTAGCTTGTTCAATTTCTCTTGAAACAAGCCGGTGTGGAGAAGCGTACTGGTGATCTATTTGGAAACAGAGATCTTTTGAATATAGCATGCAACATCTGAGATTATACCTCCCCATATATATGTGTTAGGGGTTGATAATGTGTACACTCAGCATCAGCCTCTTTTTTCCAAACAATGGAGAGCATAACCAGAGGGAGATTACGAGATGTGGACTACCCATTTGTTGGAGATCATTTTCAACAAGGACGGTATGTGCCCCTGTTTTTCTTTAAGATTCTTACTCAGGGATCCGGTTTCTTCTCGCTTAATTCCAAGAGGTACATTCAAGTATTTCCACTAAACCGGTTTGAGTTGCAAGTCGAAACAACACTAGTCACATTACTATTAATCAACATTGGTTAGTTAAGTCAGAGACCACACAAACCAAGAATGAATTCTTATTCTAGACACTATTATCATAAGAATGTGAGTTGGACCTCCTATAAACTTGCATTCATTAATCTGGCTAAACTGCATTCTATGGGAATCGAACCCTAGACCTGGTGTAGAAGCATTTAAACCCTTGATCATTGGACCAAGAGGCTTCCACTTGTTCGTTCCTTTTAGTCTAACTTATTTGTATCAATCTAGCTCAATAATATTATTCTACTTGCGCGTCGGTTTTTATCCATGCGAAATTTTATCAATTTGAATTTATATAATGAAGTGGTTTGGAGCTTGACGATAAATTGCTTTTTTTCTTTCAGAGTTTGGTATTATACTTTTCGAGATCTATGCATACAACAACTAAGTAATAAACTCACATGATAATTGTGTTGTGTGGAAAATTTTACTGATAAAATAACTACCAAATGCTTGCATATATCCATTCGCTTATGTAAATGGTAAAACATCAGTGTTCGCCATAGAAGCTCCCAGACGTGTTTGTCGATGGCTTCCTCCGACTAACCTTTGTCATTGCTTTCTCTGGCTCGTCTTCACCATGGTTCTCGCCTCCTTGACAACCTCTAAACCCCCTGACCCCGGTGCCCTCCGCCTCTGCCGCTCGATTTCCATCCTCTGTATATGTCTCATGTAGTGTCTCTGCTTACGATGCCCCTGTCCACGTCCAATGCTCTGTCCATCTCGCTCGGAGTCTTATGACGTTCAGGCTGTCCCCTCCGCCGCCGCCACATCATCTCTCAGATCCGCCGCCCCCACCTCACCTCTCAGATCCGCTCCGTTGCTGGTGCTCTCCACCTCTATGCCTCTGCCGCTTGTGTCCTCTTCATCTGCTTTGTCGCCTCTCTCCTCTTCCGACGAGTGAACCTCCCTGGTTTATGCTTTTGTTTAGTACCTCAAGCTTCTTAGGCTCACGTAGGCATGGACGTTCGGGTATTCGGTTCGGGTTCGGGTTGGACCTATTCGGGTACAAATATATTTAGGTAAGGAAGTTTAATACTCATACAGGTTCCGACAAAGTTTCGGTTTGGGTTCAGGTCAGGTATTTTCAGATCTGAGCCAGTTCGTGCCCTAAATTATTATAGCCGTAAAATACCCAAAATAAACGGGTACATTTCGGGTTCGGTTTGGTTCTAGATATTTTTAGTTCTTTATGAGTATTTTTACCTAAAATACCAAAAAAAAAATTAACTGAATTAAATTAAACAAAGAATCTTCATCTGTCGTTTCATCATAGTCTTCATTAGCACCATGTATGGGGTTATCTCTTTTATTTTATGTCATATGCGTGTAAAAACGTATTAATTAAACATGTATACAACTGACTATATATAATATATAATAACACAAGTTTTACTAAATCCAAAGAATAATCTCATACTTCAAGTTTTCCAAATATAAAGCTCATGGACACGAATGATGAAACTAAATAACTAATCCTAATGGCTAATAATGTTACCACACATTGTACAATTACTGTTTCTACAAATGTTCTTTGTTCATATTAATGACTTCATGATTAACACTATCCTTCCCGCTTATGCTTACTTCCAACTTTGGTCGTGTTGATTCATCATCTCTTTGAGGCGTCGAAGAAAATTGATAATCTTTTCCTTTGCCCCATATCACAAGGTAGAGTCCTGCACATATAACCACCGCACCAAGAACCCTGCCAAAGAAAAAGATCTTTCAATTTAGATTATTAAAACTCGTGCTCGATGTTGTTGTTTGGTATCTTGCTTATCTTCCCAGGTACATCGGCTCAGCAAAGATGACAGTCGACATGATCGCTACCATGATCATGCTAAGAGGACTAAAAGCTGTTACAAATACAGGACCTCTGGTTCTCACCACCACTCCTTCAATGTAGTAAGCAAACGCCGAGCACACTAACACATGTCTTTTAAGATTGAAATTTAAACTTTTGACATACTTAACTTACAAGACAGTCGATGAATCACTAAAGTACTAACACATGTCTAAATCTTACACTGTATGCGGCTGTAAGAAGTTCAGTGTTCCAACCAATGGCCCATGCACTAGATTTTCCTCTCTCCATCACTAATGCTAGAACAGTTCCTTCTATTGTTCCCATTAAGCATATACATGCTGTGAGTGAGAGTGGTGCTGGATATGTCTTCAACGTGAAAGCCTGAAAAAGAATTGATTTATCGTCAAAATCGATCATGAGTACCTTCTTTCACTAGTACAAAATTATTTGTAAACTTATGCTACAAAATAGCTACGGAAAACTATCCACAATGCTATAGTCACGAAAAATTAGCCACAATGTTATAGTCATGGAATAATCACGACGTTTTCTTTGTGGATATAACATACATTATCACTAAAAATTTTCGTGGCTATTTTGACTTTTTCGTGGTTTTCATGTCCTTTTCGCTTTTTCGTGGCTTTTTCAAAAACCCACAGAAAATATGTGGCCGGTCTGTGACTATACAAATAATTTCTAAAAGTTCGTCTTACTTGGAGAATTACGAAACACACATAGCTGAAACAACCAATTGTGATCAAAACTGCGCCTTTGATAGCACTGCGAGTATCGGTCCCGGCTGTGTTTTGTTCGGAGATTCCTTTGGTCCAGAAGAGGTGAATAACTGGGCCTTTTACAAGAGTCATGATCATGGCTCCTCCAACTGTAGCCAATGTCCCGATCACCTTACTTGCGCTCCTGATGCTCCGTAGGTTCACTCTTTCGAATCTGAATATATAGGCAAGGACAAAAGTGATCGCGGGTAGGAATTATACATGGCGGTTGCAAACGTAGCCGTTGTATGTTTCATCCCCAAATAGAATAAGTTTTGATCGATCACTGGCCTGTTATATTTCAAAAATACATGATAGAAAGGAAAAAAATCAGACTCAAAGTAAAAGGAATAGACGAGACGCGTAAGAGGAATGAAGATGAAGAAAATAAAAATATTACTCAAGCAGACCAAGAATTGTTATCTTGAAGAATATCATTAACGTCATCTTAGGTCTCACCTTCCTGATTTTTTCACATCATAACCATTAAATACATTAGAAATTTTCAGCCATAAAGATCTCATAACCATGAAGTTACATTAGAAAGTTGTACACCTATTTTAAAAAGACGTGTGTAATGCTCGCATTCAATGCATGATAGTGATAGTAGCCACAGAATACCAAAGTTAGAACCGTTACAAGTGTTTCTTTTAACATAAAACTAGGGTTGGACATTTGTATATCCATTCCGTTCATTTTTTAGATTTTCTGATTTATAACTATAAAATATTTTTAGGTATTTACAAATTTGGAGTCATGTCCGGTTTGGTTTCTAGGGTTTGGTTTTGTTCCTTCCAAGTTTGGTTCGTGTTTGTATACCCTAATCATCAAAATTTATCTCAAAATATTACTCAAAATATTACTCAAAATATATGAAAATATTCAAAAATATTTGAATTATACAAAAACTTTTGTAAAAAAAATATGCAAACTACTTAAAAGTACCCGTAAGTATTTGAAAATATCAGTACTATCCGAAAACCCAACAAAAACTATTCAAACTACTCAAAATACTCTAAAATATTAGAATTATTCAAAATTATGTACAACTTCATGTTACTTTGGTATCCGTTCAGATTTTGATCCGGATTAGCTATTAACCACAATCCGAAGTATCTATATTTAAATCTCAATCAAATATTTTTCTAGAACCGAATTCAAACGTTGTTGAACTATGTTTGTCAAATATAGCTATTCTAAAGAAGGAAAGTAGAGAGTACTTGTCGAAAGTACTTGTCGAAATATAAGGCAAACGGGGCCATAACCATGGTAGCAACGGCATGACGGTAAACAACAAGGACATAATTGCTCATGCCTTCGTTTAGGACTTCTTTTGATAGAATGTCCATTCCTGCTAGCCCTATTTGTAACAATACCATTAAAATGAATGGCTTTGCCTTCTCCATACAATCTCTCTTCTTTACTTCCTCCATTCTAGCTAATAATCTTTTTTTTTTTGGTTTCTTCTAGCTAATAACTTAAGATCAACAATCTCCCTCTATCTCGGTTTCAATTATATACATTTAAAAGTAGAGGCAATAGAAATATTGGGAGCTTTGTTTCGATTGAATAATTTATTGTGAAAATCAAAGGAAAAGCGCAGAACACCAGTGATAACAGGGATTTTACTTCCTTGAGGTATCAATTCCTCTTACTTATCGTGTAGTAAGAGGTATCGAACCAATTGGGAGTGGATAGGCCAATAAGAATGCACCAAACCAAATTAGCCAAGCAATTTAAATCAAAATGCGATTCTAAAATCCTAATTGCAATCAAACTAATCAACCAAACAAAGAGAAACCAAATTCAATAAGCAATCAAAAAGGACAAACAAGACAATTCAGGGATATGATTAAAGATCAAGCTCTTGGGTATAGGAAATTGATCTAAGTAACTAAGCATTGAATCAAGATGTCAAACACAACATTTAGAATGCTAATCCTTTATCTTAGGAACACTAATTCAAGTTAATACATTCTCATGTCATTAACCCTATGCTAAACAAGCATTAATCATCAATTCCCATTGGCTAATCACAAGCAAGCATGCATTAATCACAAGTCCTTTAGCCACTAAACACCTTAAACATCAATCATCATTGGTTAAGAATGTAAAGCTCTCATTAAATCAAAGCTAGCATTTCATCGAACACCTTATGTGCAATAAAATCCCAAAGTTCTAGATCAAGGTTAGCTAAGCCTAATCTAGCAATAAGAACATTTAATGAGAAAGGATCAATCAAAACTAAGCCCTAGACATCAAGATTCAATCCCTAATCACTCAAATCTTCCTAACCCAAAAGCTCAAAGGGAAACTACTCACTAATCATAATGAGATCAACAAAACCCATAGAAGTAGTGTTAATCATCAAGATTAATGAAGATGGAAAGATTAGAAGAAGAAATCAATAAACTTTCACTAAAATAGCCCAATCCAAAAAGAGGTTTAGATGATTCCAACTTAGTGAAAGAAAAAGAGATAGATCTAGGGTTTTTGACCCAAAAATCTATTTAAAGGTCCCTAAACACGAGCTGGGTCGACCCAACAAACCTGGGTCAACCCAGAAAACCAAGTATCAAATCTGGTCAAAGTTCCAAAAAGTCAAGGAAAAGTTGTCACCAGCGGTCTCGATATGCCCGCTGGGTAAACCGCTGCGCATCCGGCATTTTGGCTCGTGTTCGTCGACGGAGCAGACTGTCCTCCGCGGTCTCGTTCTGGCCGCTGGCGAGACCGCTGGCTGGTAAAACGGCCATAACTTTTCGACTACAGCTCCAAACGACTCGAAACCAACTCCATTGGAAAGCTACCTCAATTTTCTATAACTTCTATTAGATGCTCCAGAAGCTAAATATGCACGGAAAGGCTTCATTTTGATCCATCTTTCAAGAACATCATTTCGATCAACATCACCATTCACTCCTCCAAAGCTCCAAGTGCTCCCAAGTCATCCTAGTAGTCTTCCAACACCCAAAAAGAAGAAAAACAAATGCAAAATGCTCCTAGACTAACTAAGACATGATCCTAGATGCAATTATCCAAAAACACAAGGAAGAACAAAGAAATGAAGAGAAAGAAAGGTAAAAGAGATAGAAACATGATCTAAACAATGCTCAAAACACAATGAAAACATAAGTATATCAACCAGCTTGATAAGCTTTTATCATCGAAAGAAAAATACATTGAATTGATAATTTTTTGATATTAATATTAGCTAAATATGTAAAGACTATATTTAGGAATATATTTAGGATTCGTTTGTAATAAGTTTAGCCTATAATTTCTCTCATCCTCTTGTATAAAGTAATGTAAATCTTCCACAATAATATTCCTCCTTCATTGGCTGACACACAAAATACGAAGCTTCCAGCCGCTAATAACCATGCAGGACAGATCACAGTCACTATTGATTATGTGATTAACATCAATATGTCTCATGTCTCCAAGCTTATGAGTGCTAACTACCTCATGTGGAGCCTCCAAATGAGCTCTTTCCTTGACGGACACGATCTTGGTGATCATCTTAATGGATCCATGGTTACTATCTTTTAATGTGTATCATTTAGTCACTATCTTTTAATGTATAAAAATTTGTAATTTTTGGTGTACGTGTTCGGTATCTTATTTTAGCAATAATTTGTGTGATAATGTCGTTGATGTATTTTATCTTAAACACATTAATCATATGAAAATATATAGTGTGATTCTAAAATATTATTTGTGTATTTTATCTTAAATACATTTTAAATTATTTTAATCTTTAATTTTAAATTTTGTATTTGTAAATAAACTAAACTTTTGATCATATCGCCGGAGATCCGAGGTTCAAGGTCGGAGAAACGTTTGACGCTATAGTTAGCTTTTTCTTTGCATAAATAATAGATACTAGGCGGGGTGTCCGCACCCTGTGCGGTCATAACGGTATTTTGTTAGAGTAAAAAAAATTGGAAGTTATTTTCATTATGAAATATTTTATATTCATGAGATTTAGACCCCGATGAAATGTATGATTGATTGACTTTTTAGAGCGACTTATGCTTGTTTCGTAGACCATCATAATTCCAAAACCCCGATCATTATATCGCGCAAACATTATAATTAACAATCGTTGGAGCTCCATAGCTACTTGTTGCTTGTTTTTTGGAACATTACTGTCACAATCACTCAAGTCCACCTTCTTCTTCTTCTTCGGCTATCCTCCGCCGTCGCAGCCTGGTCTTCCGCCATCAAGATAACCTCCTTCTCTCTCTCTCTCTCTCTCTCTCTCTCTCTCTCTCTCTCTCTCTCTCTCTCTCTCTCTCTCTCTCTCTCTCTCTCTCTCTCTCTCTCTCTCTCTCTCTCTCTCTCTCTCTCTCTCTCTCTCTCTCTCTCTCTCTCTCTCTCTCTCTCTTCTATCTTCTTCTTCTATATTCATTCTCTTCTTATCGTATCCTATATATATTAATTAGTTAATTATTTCTCCAACTACCGATGTGGGACTTACTTTTCATTAAAATTTCATTAAGGATATGCTGATAATTAACCTCGTGAGAATGAATCGGATGCGTTTTGACTACTCAATTATATAATTAGATATAAAGGCCGCCCCGCTCTGTTTACAGACTGTCTTACTCTAATTTCCGGTTATTTTCTATTTCTGATTTATTTAAATCAAGGTTGGCTATTGCCCAAACCAACTTTCTCACGCTATATTTAGTTTTTTTTTCGCATCCATAATTGAGAAGACTAGAGCCGCAAAACAAAAAAAAATCAGAAAACGACCCGGATCAAATATGATACTATGATTGGTATATTGACCGGTTCAATTTGATGACACATTGACCGGTTATGATAAAACTAATCGTACACAAAATTCTGGTTATTCAGCTAGGCTATATTTTCTGTATCATTTCCGCTTTACCCAAAATGTACCATATACATTGGACAATGTTTCCCTTCAAATTTTTCAAACGACCATAACTCTCAAGAGAGGGAGTTATAATACCTCAGTTTCAGGTCTTAAACCACCATGCAAGATTGTTGCACCTTCACTTTTATCCCTTCCGATTAACTCTAATATTTTCTCGTACTGTAATATTTACATAAACTCATTCAGATTATATGATCAAAGAAGTTGAAGACATCAGTGAATAAGAAAATGACAAAGCCTGATGAAATATTATACGCAAGATGAAATTTAATTTCTGCTCTCTAGAAGCTGAAAACTTTTCCAGTTGAGGATTCAATTTATTCTGTTTAGGGGGAAAGAAATGATGGGACTGTGTGCGTGTACCTGCTGGAAGGTACTGAGAGAGGCCAAGATGGATCCTCCATACTAATCATAGACGGCTGGTAAAGAACCTCAGGACAACGGAACGGCTCAGAACCGATGGTGATCACCTGCCCATCAGGTAACTCGTAGTTCTTCTCAACAGCTGAGCTTGTTTTGGCTGTCTCCAGCTCCTGCTCGTAGTCAAGAGCAATGTAGCAGAGCTTCTCCTTTATGTATCTGACTATTTCACGTTCTGCTGTGGTGGTGAAAGAGTAACCACGCTCGGTTAGGATCTTGGTCAACGCATCCGTGAGGTCACGACCGGCAAGATCAAGATGTAGAATCACATGTGGAAGAGCATAACCCTCGTAGATAGGGACACTGTGGCTCACACCATCTCCTGAGTCAAGCACGATACCTGCAAACATACCATAATTCAAGAAAGGCTTTACATTCTGCAAAGATTCACGCTTTAATATCATAAGCACACAAAAGAGTTTTCACTCACCGGTTGTAAGACCACTGGCGTAAAGGGAAAGCACATTCTGAACTGATGTTGTCTTCCTCTTCTTACCCGTATTCTGACCCGTCTTCTGACTGCTTACCTTTGCAATGTAAATGGTCTTGGAAGTTGAAGCTTCAGATTCTTCTTTTGGAGGAGGAAGATCATCATTTCTATCTCTTTTGTTGCTTTGAGATAAAGTTGGTATTGGATCATCAAGCATTAAATCCGGGTTACGTGACAAGCAGAAGAGACGGTAGCCCCCGGTTTCAAACAAGCTGAGAGCCCAGGATTTAGCCATATGCACTAGTATGGTCTCATCTTCAGTTAGGCCTTTTTTCATGCTGGAGAGATTAAACGGGGTGGTGTATACGACGTTTTCATGGGTTGTCACTCCCGGAATTTCCAATTTGTATCTGTTTTTAGGATTCCAGTTGAGACCGGCTGCATCTTGAATCTGCGAGTACCGCGGAACAGCTGACATGAAGAACAGCCAATTGCAATTTCCGACGTTCATGCGGAAGACAGTCGGTTGTTCCCATGGGAGTCTGTGAAAGATAGCGCCGTCTTGGAGGATTGGAACGCCCACGTGCAAGTCTTTGACTCTGTTGAAGATGTTCAAGATGCATTTACTGTTGTGATAATCAATTACATTGCTGAATAAGTGAGTGAATTTTTTTTTTTTTTGTAGATGAATTTTTAAATCCCAAACAAAAGCATCTTAATTAGTTGATGTCTAAAGTTATCATGTTTTTATTTTGTAAAACTAAATTCATGTCTTTTTCAGTTTTCCCCTACTAAAATTCAAAATTGATTTGTACTAGTTTTGTTCAAATATATGATCATCAGTCTCATAAAATTTCTTTCAATTTGCATATTTTTTTCATTGTTATACAAACACAACCAACTATATCATTTTTATTCATCCATTGAATCATTATTAGTGTGTTTATAACAACATCATATAAAATTTTGGTGAGTAACGACTTTGTCAAAACTACAAATCTCATAAACATCAATGATAATCTCATAAATATTTATTATTTCACGTCCATATCACTTTATTTTATGTTGAAAAAACAATCATTTCAATCTCTAATATTCTTGCATATTTGATACTCTGAATCTTTTGATATTATGAATCTTTTATTATTTCTATTGATATTCTATAATATTAGAGAATTTTATAGTTCTTACCAAAGAATTTTCTTAATTCTTTTGATATTCTGAATCTTTTTCCCGTCTCCTCCATTGGTTTTAGATTTAGGGTTCTTGAATAAAGAAAATTGTATAGTACTTTATGCTTGGATGCTTTATACGATGTTTAAATGTGCTCTCCATGATATGAATCCAGAAAAAAACTGCACACACATTAAAATCGGAGATTCACTAAAAGAGTACAAAGAAAGTTGCTACCAACTTTGACGATGGTGTGGATAAGGATAGCCATATCATATCAATTTGCATTTTCTCATTCTTTGATAGGAAACCAGTTCTCAAATCAAATGATCCATCATGTAAGTGTCTAGAACTTTTAAGTTTCCAAAATTTGGTACACTTTTAAGTTTCTAAATAGTGTATTTGTATGTATAGCAAAAGAGTTATCACGGATCGTCTTCCATCCCATTTCAAATAGTCAAGATTAGGTTTACGTTTTATATGAAATACAATAATGATTTTTTTAGCTTTTTACGGTTCATTCTCATTACTTTCAGATGGAATTAGAAGAGGCGGGAACACAGGCTGCTCAGCTATATAAGCAACCCAGTCTTCTGAAGTTGAAGTTGAATAGGCTGGTAGGAAAAGCGAAAAAAACAATCGATGGACGAGAGTAATCAAAGAATTTTTTTTTTAGACACGTGGTTTCCCATCAGCTTTCTAGACTTCAATATTACAGTCCAGGTGCGTGTACCATTTCATCAGCAGTTCTTTGGGGTGACCAAGTGGAGAATGTAGAGCAGGTAGATCGAATCCTGAGTGTGTTGTACCCAGTCTTGTCTTCTTACCACTACACTACGACCACTAAGATTACTACAAAGTACGGACAAAACAGAGAGACATGGTTTCTGTGGACTTCGGATAACATACATGACACACTACGGTTGTTTTATTAGCCACATGTGGTGTCCTTATTCTTTGATGATTTTCTAGGTAATACCATTATCGAGCTTCTTTGGATTCAAAAATAAAATATGATGCAAATCTTGGTATTGGGTAGATGTTTGTAGACTGATCAGATTGCTCGAACTATAATTCCCCTTCTTACACCAA
This sequence comes from Orychophragmus violaceus, assembly GCA_030180135.1. Lineage (NCBI taxonomy): Eukaryota > Viridiplantae > Streptophyta > Magnoliopsida > Brassicales > Brassicaceae > Orychophragmus > Orychophragmus violaceus. Next base: position 5,304,490 of record CM058235.1, on the reverse strand, counting down.
TCAGCACGAGCAGACAATACCATAGAAGAGGATTATTTAGTGGAGAACCGAGTCAAGATTATGGCCGAAGTATTTAGGTTGTCCCTACCATTCATCTACCCCAAAAGTGAATATTTCACCCCATCTTTTGTTTTTCAACTAATAAATCTCAGGTTGTCTTTTAATTGGTAGATGTAGTGGAGCTCAGAAAAAGTATCAAAGTGTTCTTTCTTTGATAGTCTTCTCGTAAGCCATCAAACTTGGATATGGTGGACAAGTCCAATTATTATATAACTCAAGAAAGAAGGGGATCACAAGTTAAGAAAATCAGCACTTCTATGGAGTTTACATGTTTCTTATAATCAAACTCAGCATGTCCAATAGCTTAATATTTATATTAAGCTGATGAATGGTATACCACTTATTCACGTTTTCACGTTTTGAAAACGTGATTCCGCTATTTTTTACCATTCGTAACATTCATCACTTTTTCATGTTTTCACGTTTTTGAAAAGTGATTCCGCTATATACAACTAGCGTTTTAAAAATATAACTAGAAAAAACAAAATATGATTAATCTACTAAAACTAGCTTTTCGGCGTTTTGTAGTTTTTCTGCAGAAAATTTAATTCAGTTCAGTTCGTTCCGCCAACAATTATTCAGTTATTCCGCTATTCTACTATTCAGCTGACATACCAATCAAGCCCTAAGAAAACCAGCACTTCTATGGAGTTTACAAGAGAAATAAGATGTCTTTTTTTCATTTGAAATTATACATTTTATTAAATCAGAGTAGAATGCGTTTTTGGCATATAAAACCGGCAGAAAACAAAATTTTTTCCGGAAACAAAGTCCAAAAAAGAGAAACTAAATCCGGCGGAAAACAAGGATATCCCCAGAAACAAAAGCTACAACTAAAACATAAAGTAATCGATACAATCCAAGGCCAAACAAAAGCAATCTGAAACTGCATATCTTCATCCTTACGGAGATGCTTAAACGAGATTTACCGTTGTTGTCCACGGCCCACCAACGATAACATCAACTTCCCGAACAGTTGCTGAAAGACCTTCTCTCAGACTCAAGGACACAACACAAGACTCCATAACCCGACAAAAAGAACTCCTAAAAAGAATTCTAAAAAATAACATGTCCAATAGCTTAATATAAATAATACTCCCTCCGTTTTAAATTACTTGACGTTTTAGACATTTTGTTTTGTTCCAAATTAGATGACGTTTTCGATTTTCAATGTAAAATTTATTATATTTTTAAGTTTTATGACTATTTGTATTCTGCAGTTTGTTTTATTATTGGTTGAATTGTGTTTACGTGGATAATTAATGATGTTTTGTTTAGAAAAAAATAAAATAAATGTTTTCTTAATTTGTGTGCTTGAACCTAAAACGACAAGTAATAAAAACGGAGGGAATATATATTTTGTTGTGAGACCACTAGTATATTTAATAATTAGTCTTTGTTTAAAAAAATTAATATGGGCCTTAACATGAAAGCCCAAATCACTTGAGCTTCACTTCTGCTCTCTAGCTTCTCCAATAATCGTGTAGAGCAGTTAGGGGCCTTGGACGACGCATCGGATTTTTTTGCAATTCTTAATTGTTTACTGAACTATGAAGTTACAAATGGATCGTGCCTCTTGACATAAAATATGTTTTAGCGAATACATAGTAATAATCATATTCATTGTCTATGGCATGAATCAAATATTTTCATCATTGTTTTTACGCATCTCTCTTCCTCTTCAACAATTATTTTCCTCCCATTGTAGTTAGCAATTCTATCCTACAGTTGCTCTGAAATATAGTGAACAACGGTATACGTTCCGACTCCTCAATTCAAAACATTGTACAATTAGACTGTTTCTACAAATGTTCTTCTTTGTTCTCCTTGATTGATGATAGTATTGACTTCTTGATTAACAATATCCTTCCCGTTTATGCTTAGTTCCAACTTTGGTTGTGTTGTTTCATCAACTATTTGAGGCGTCGAAGAAAATTGATAATCTTTTCCTTTGCCCCATATCACAAGGTAGAGTCCTGCACATATAACCACCGCACCAAGAACCCTACCAAAGAAAAAGATCTTTCACTTTTGATTATTAAAACTCGTGCTTGGTGTTGTTGTTTGGTATCTTGCTTACCTTCCAAGATACATCTGCTCAGCAAAGATGACAGTCGACATGATCGCTACTATGATCATGCAAAGAGGACTAAAAGCTGTTACAAACACAGGACCTCTGGTTTTCATCACCATTCCTCCAATATAGTAAGCAATCGCCGAGCACACTATCCCCTGCATGCATTTTTATAACTTGTTAACATAATTAACTTACAAGACAGTTAAACTGAGACATGTCTAAATCTTACACTATAAGTCGCTGTAAGAAGTTTAGTGTCCCAACCAATAGCCCACGCGCTAGGGTTTCCTTTCTCCATCACTAATGCCACAGCAGTTCCTTCTATTGTTCCCATTAGACATATCCATGCTGTGAGTGAGAGTTCAGCTGGATAAGTCCTCAACGTGACAGCCTGAAAAAATAATTGACTATTGGTCAAAATTGATCATCAATGAGTATATTATTTTCTTTTAAAATATTTTTCTTACTTGAAGAATCATGAAACATGCGTAGCTGAAACAACCAATTGTGACCAAAACTGCGCCCTTAATAGCACTGTGAATATCGGTCCCAGCTGTGTTTTGTGCGGAGGCTCCTTTGGTCCAGAAGAGGTCGAGAACTGGTCCTTTTACAAGAGTCATGATCATGGCTCCTCCAACTGTAGCCAATGTCCCAATCACCTTACCCGCGCTCCTGATGCACCGTAGTTTCACTCTTTCGAGCCCGAATAAATAGGCAAGGACGAAAGTGATTGCGGGTAGGACATTGTACATGGCGGTTGCAAATGTAGCTGTTGTATATTTCATCCCAAGATAGTATAAGTTTTGATCGATCACTGGCCTATTATGTTTCAAAAATAAATTAGACTCAAAGTATAATATAAAGTAGAAGAGATGTGTTAGAAGAATGAGAATGAAAATAAAAATATTACTCAAGTAAACCAAGAAGCGTTATCTTGAAGAATATCATTAACGTCATCTTAGGTCTCACCTTCCTGTTTTTTTCACATCATAACCATCAAGAACATTAGAATGTTGTACACTTATTTTTCAACAATAAAAACAATATCCTCAACCATTTTAACACATTATATAGCATTACTATCTTTTTTTTTAACAAGGGACTTGTGTTTATTTGAGATTCGTGACAAAAAAGCAGATTATTCAGGTTTCTAATGTGTCAAAATTACTAGAGTACAATTATAAGTACTGAATCATAACCATTTTTGATTAACCAAAATTAATGATGTTAAAACAGATGGATTGGACCTGTTTAAGCCATGATCGTTTAGGTTCGAACCCATTTAAGTTCAAATATGTTAACCTATTTAGACCATGTCCATTTAAGCTTGTATAATTGTGTATTTATTGAAGTCCATTTAATTTATGTCGGGTTCCAACTAATTCGTTTAGATCCATTTAAATATGTTTTTCAATTTTTTATATATTTGCAACATTAATAAAAACAGTAAAGTAAACTATTTTTAAAAAAAATTAATGGGTTCTCTTTAAATTTGTGGGGTTAAACGGATTAGGCGTATTAATTTTATATTATTAGATGAGCAATATGCTTTATTTTTTTTAATACATACTCCATTTAAACCCGCGATTTCTAGCACATCTTAACATCACTATTAACCAATACTTGTTGAATAGAAACACTTAAAAGAAAGTGACTTAATGTGTAAACCAACCACTCTAAAAGAAATGTGAAATACTCACATTATATGCATGATAGTGACGTAAAAACAAAGATAGAACCGTTACAAGTGTTTTGTCTTTTAACATATGACTTACCCCCTTCTTATCGTATAATTACGTCACAAGCCTCATTCTTTCTTTTTGCTACTTTCAATACACTAATCGTCTATGAACAACCCACAAAAATATAAAAGAATCAATATTTTAAAACGGATCACAACTGTTTCATAGGCTCGGAATGGTATAAAACACTTAAGACAGTGCGGATCAGGCGGTTCTGATGGATTAGACATCAAAACATAGATCACAAACATTAAAGACTTTGGTAATGCAGATTTGATTTCCAAAATAGATCAAACTAGATGATATTATACTATCATGGACTTGAAACTACAAACCAAACGTTGAACTATGTTTATCAAATATAAGCTATTCTAAAGAATGGAAAGTAGAGAGTATGTACTTGTCGAAATATAAGGCAAACGGAGCCATAACCACGGTAGCAACGGCGTGACGGTAAACAACAAGAACATAATTGCTCATGCCTTTGTTTAGGACAGCTTTTGAGAGAATGTCCATTCCTGCTAGCCCTACTTGCAACAATACCATTAAAATGAATGGCCTTGCCTTCTCCATACAATCTCTCTTCTTTACTTCCTCCATCTTAGCTAATAAACTTATGATCTCTTTCTCTGTTTTTGATTATATTTAAAACTAGTAGCAATAGAAATATGTTATGATTGTCTTGGTTATCTCTCTTTATATAGGGCCAAAGATAAAGGATGTGATGTGAACATTCTTCTCTCTACGGAAACTTATACGTGTATGTTAGTGTAAATATTAATTATAGAATTATGTGTCTAAAGTTATTTCTTTTTATGTTTGTTATATATTTTGCGGAAAGTTGTCATACCCTACCCTGAATTTATGGGCCCTGTATTTCTCTATCTTACCAACTAGAACCAGAAAGGATGCTCAAAACAACAAGATATACAAATTTGAGAATGTGTATTTGATTTTCACATAGCCTAACTAAATAAACAAAATAGCTTAGTGATGTGGATTCCTACACGTTATATCAATATTCTCTCATTCGATTAATTTTCCTGAATCTAACAACGTATTTTATGGAAGTAGACAGTTGGTTCTTAACTATATGCCATAGTCACAGTGGCGGATTTAGAAACTATATATATAGGGGTCAAAAATAATTTGTTTACCATATATATTCCTAATCAGGTTAGTAAAAGTAACATTAAAAATAAAAAAACAGGTAAATGGAGTCAAAAGCTAAATTAAAGGGGTCAATTTGTGAGATTCGAACATAATCAATGGGGTCATTATACACTTTCTAAACTATTTTACCTATTTTCACTTATAAAATATGAAAAAGTTTCAATAATTTTTAAATCTATAGGGGTCAGTTGACCCCCCTTCACCCCACTTATCTCCGCCACTGCATAGTCATGTCAATTACCATACATGTATTCCGCATGGAAATGCATATTAATTTTATCAACATAATAAAACCATTGTTGATGTGGACGTTTCATTACTCTAGTGGTTTGATTAATAGTTCATAAAATTCATACATGTATGAAGTTCGAATTCCAAATAATGGGAATTTTCTTTCTATTTTGCTTACAATGCGATTTAATATAATTCATTCAAATTAATGGAAATAATATTACATTGGATCTTCATCATGATCCAAATAGAATCGTCAGACATGTATTTTTGTAAAGCAATTCAATGGGGTGCGAATGAAACCGTCATGCCTCAATCCTCACAAGTCATTATAATTATCTTTAGTTAAATTTTAATGTAATAATTTCATTATCTTTAGTATAATAATAAATTAATGTTAAAAATCATTGTTGACATAATGCACTAATGGTTTAATCTTTTTTCGTCTAAATATTTTTCATATATAACAAGGATCTAATACATTTTGGGATACGATTTTAAAATACGTTTTTGAAATACTGAAACCGGCTATCAAACATCGATACCGGAACTAAGAGCTCAAACGAAAAAAACAAACTTAAAAGAGAACCTTAAACAGAAACAAACTAAACACGATTATGTCAGTAGCTGCGGTGCCACAGAAATAGTGATTTAATCAATATTTAAGTTTTATTTATTTACTTGTAATTTAAGAATATATATATAATTTAATTGGTTGCTTTGATATTTACTCTTCTAATTATGGTTGAAATAATTTTTCCGTCATAGAAATTTGAAGGAGTCTCGATAGTGTAAAAACTTTCACTAGTATTTCTAAAAATAATTTTGATGATAAAAAGAACATATAGCAGCTAGCTTCGGTGAATGTCTAAGGCACGATATAAATATTCTTATATATTTATGGTCGCCTAACTCCAGCAGAGGTGTCGATGCATCGAGTTCTTTCCAATATAAAGTAAAAACTATGTAAATGATTAATGAGTCACGATATACCGACACTGTTGGGCAGAGTGATTATTGGTTAGATTTTTGCTTTTTCATTTTCATTTAAGTTATATTCTAAATTATATATTAGTTCATGGAATATTTATTGATGTAAGTGCGTATAATTGCCAATATTTTGGGTCCTTTGCACTGTTCCCATTTTGCCACTTAGTTTCTGGTGGAATCACTTTCATTATTTTCTTTGTATATATATTTTGTTATTTAAAAAAGAAGGATCGGTTCGGTTCTGTATCAATGGAATGTTTTTGATTCATTATTTTGCACTTGACAGGTATGAATCTTTCACGATATATAAGGATCGCAAAAATAATATACACATTTCTACATTTTAGTATTTAATTATCATTTTCTTCATGATTATTGGCTGTCTCCAAACGGACAATGAACAACAACAGAAAGCCATCCCAACCTCAAGCTTCCGAACAGACACTCTCTTCCTAGAGCTTGCTCTGTTGGGTCGATTCACCACGTGGCTCTACGTAGTTGACCACTCTAAAAAAGATCATCCCCAAACAATAAAATCTCCAAATAAATATACGCTTTCCTAAATTAATTACAATCATAAACTAAATCAACATAAAAATAAGCATATCCCAAAGACAATTGAACTTGGGTTCGATTGATATTAATTTCTAACCGTTGCGGTTAGACGTATATGGCTTTAGTTGTTACTTGTTACCAATTATAAAAGCGGTACTAAAATTATAGCAAAAACATTTATTTTTATTTTTTTATTATCGTATTTATTAACAGTTTTCGCTAATAGTTTTTTTTTTAAATAGTTTTGCATTATTCAATTGTTTATCATTTTCGCTAACAATTAATACACTTGTTATGCATTTGTTCACCAATCATATATTTTTATTAATCAACCATTAAAACATGAAAATATTGAAGTCACGACATCACTTATTTCTTCATTGGGTCAAGATTTCTAGAGATGAAAAGAATAGATCGACTCTTTCAAATTTAAGTCAAGCCACACATACATAAATATATTTTAATATACATGCATATGTGTGTGTGATGTATGCATATGAAACAAATCTTATTCAAATAATTATAATTTCAATTAGACTAAAACCTTAACGTGCTTTGCAAGAGCCTATTGGAGACGTGCAAGATATATTGGGATGCTATATATACATCTTCTTTCTTTTTTGGGCTGGCAAAAAGTAAGATTCCGTGTGGAGCACCGTATTTCTAAAAAAAAAAAGATAAGAGATTGGGGATGGATTAACTGCAATTGTTTTTTTTTAAAAATTTCCTGATCGCTTCTATTATTAAAGGTAAGGTATGATTTTGGTGAACGTCTCCTTTCTAACAATATTATACTTTATTGCCATATATATTCAGTGGTTTTACAAAAATCTTGATCATGTATTATGAGGTTAGAAGTTCTAATTGCAAACTCACTTTATATCAAAAAAATTGCACTGCATAATATAACTATATAGTTAATATTATCGTTACGTTCAGATATACAGATGTTGATATATGTGGTCTTAAAAATTCACTTTTTAAGTTATATTGGTACTTTTTGGCAATTCATAGTTCTGATGGACCGGTTATTTTATTTTTGGGTTGGTATCTGATGGTGAGTTTTTCATTTTTTTTGATAAAATGTAAATTATATATCAAAAGAAAAAATAAAATGGTTTGGTTTACACCAGTTCCGTAAAACTATTTTGTTTCAAAAGGCTCAAAAAAATATAAAACCTAATCAAAACAGTGGTGAAAATCACAGAAAACCAGAAAAATATAAATGATTACTCATAGATGAACCAAAGAACTAGAAGATTGTCGAAATCCTTCCGGCTGTTGCGAGCCAAATGATATTTTTGATGCATATGTCAATACGGTTGAAGAGATCAGCACTTCTACAAAGACTCCTAATCCATTTCGAGAAGAGCAGCCAAATAAGCTTGATGTTCAACGCTTTATTCCAGATCCCGAGGTTCCTCTACCCAAGACCCCCTTCACTACGAGAAGCTTGATGTTCAGCCAAATAAGCTTGATGTTCAGCCAAAGTTTTCCATCTTTTACATCGATTAGTTTAATCACTCTACTTTAAGTTTGGTTATGCTTAATTATCAGTATAAACTTTATCATTTAATGGGTGAAGAGTTTATGTTAGTTATATGCTTTTCCATTTTACCAATTATGACATACTGCGATAGAGAGAAAGATTTAGATACAATGCATATACACATGTCAACCTCAACCATGTATAATATCTTTTGGTATAGTTTTTCAATAGCAAGTTTCGTCGAATTAAATGGCCATTTCTCATAGAATTCCAATTTAAGGATGCATGTAAGAATTTACGTATGATAGTATGTTGTTTTGAATATTACCAAAACAAGTTAATAAGAATGTTATAATCGCAATAAAAAAATATTAACAAGGACACAAGTTACAGGAAACAAAAGTTCATTTTCAAAACTTTTCAAACATGATTACCCTTAAAAAAAGACTAAAACATGGATAATGTTATACAAATTTTTTTTTTAAAAGATAAAAAATCAAGCTCGTGTACTTGAATTAATATAGGATTGTAAAATGTAAATGCGAGTTTAGTCCACAAAACCACACATGTCTAAAATCTACAATGACCTATATATATATATATAATATCTACAATGATATAATATCTATTATGTTTTTAAAAAGTAAATATATATACACTATGATATATGTGGACGTAAGATACGAAACCGCATATTTAAGGCTGATTTATAAGCTCCAAAATGAAATGTAGTCATCGAAAGAAAAAGGTGAAGAATGGGATCCATTAATTTATATGGTCAAAGATACAACAAACGATAAGACGTAATGATCGTCTTCTTCTGATCAAGTTTCCCTTTTCTTTTTAACTTGTTTCTTTCGCATTATATATTGTCTATTAATGCTTTCCGCATTATTGTGTGATATAATGCTTTGAGCAGGTCCTCATTTTAATACATATGGGCATTGTTGTTTCTTTAAATACTTTCTCTTTATCAGAAATAATACAATGATTATAAGTTTTAGTGTTCTTTTAAGATAGAAGTTTATGAGCATCTATTTAGTGGAGTTCTATTATTTGTTTTCTCAAATATCGATAGAAAATGAAAATGGATTTACTCATAGATCTCTCAATTTTGTTAAGATCCAATTTTAGTCATATATGCATGACTACGTTAACACAAGCCCTCCCAAACATTCTATCATTCTATGTATCTACATTACATTTCAGTAGTTATCATCTCACTATATATTTATTATCTACATTATCCACAATATTTTAGATGCTAGAAGTGCCCAAAGTAAGAGCATCCCCAATGGTAATACTCCATTGGGATTCTAAAAAAAAAAATTTTAATAATATATTTTTTTCGGATCCTAAAAAAAAAAAGGACCAATCACAAGGCGACACATGGCGTGAACAGTGTAGAGTCGGTTGTTATATAAAGATTTTAAGAGGTAGGTTGTTAATTTTGTGTGGGATTCACGTGGGACCCACACAATATTTTTTTTTTTTTTTTTGCTAAAGACTCTGCCTAAAGACCCGCGTTGTATATGCTCTAATACCTACATAGGCATCACGAATATATATTGAGCAGGATTGTATGTGGAGGGGGAATGCTTTTGTGTGATTATATGCGGTGTTATTAATTAGATTGTATCATAAGAATTCATCCTAATCTTCTTAGTTTGTATTGAAACATTTATGAACATTTATATACCACTTATTTGTTCTTTACATTTTCGTAGTGTAATCTAAAAACATCGTTTTCGATTTCTTGTTTTTTGTCCACTTGTTTCATATCCTTTTTTTTCCTTTTTTTTTGTAACAATTGTTTCATATTCTTGCAATTGTAAAGAATTCCACATCTGATATATCTAACATAAAGTAATAATAACATAGACTAGTTCACATATTTCCAATTATTTTTTTAGTTCAGAATTTATATATGTACATTAACATATATAGTATCATAGAGCAAATAATTTAATATGAGTTTAATTTATGTGTATGTTGCATGGGATTGTATTGTATGTCTAATACCATCCCATGCAATATACACATAAATACACATGTAAAGAGCAAATAATTCATTATGAGTTGAACTTACGTGTATGTGTATGATACTGTTAAAACCCTTCCTAAATTTAAAATGAAGTTACTTAATATTATATAATCAAAAAGAAGAGGGAGTATAATGAAGTTAGTAATTTAAAGTTGTAGGTAGAAAAATGCAAATTTTTACTAATTAGAAAGATGAGAGAAGACGAAGATGTGTGAGATATGGAGAACAGATCTAAGTCAAGTAATTGGTGATTGGTGGGAACATAACTTTGGAGTGTGTCTGTCGATAAAAAATGGTGCAAGTCGACTCAGATATCATCAGTCTTTTCACCACTTGCAGCTTTATTATCTTCGGTGCGTTCTTCATCAGATTGTATTAACCGATCCGTGCTTCTTTGCCCTATCTATAATCACCACGCATTATCGTTTCTTGATTATGACACGAGAGATTCTTCATATATTATGTTGTAGCAATAATCATGAGAAAAGCTCATTCGTATTTTCATTGAACTTTTTGATAAGATATATAGATTCTAATTGGTTTATTCGTGTTGATCATGAGTTTATATATATTTTTAATTAAACAGAATAAAAAAATGGATAGTAGAAGCCACTTTAGTCTAGTGATTTGATTAAAGATTAATTTATGCTTTTACACATGAGATATGTTGAGATATGTGGTTCAACCTCCAGATGAGATCTCTACAAATTAATGGAGGTAGAATTAATTACAAGAAATTGTAATGAACAAAATGGTTGTGGCGGGTGATTCTCTTTCGTTGGTGAGGGTCGCTCTGTTGATTAAGACTAGAGATCGACTCCCCATAAATGTATTTGACCACACATTTACAACACTTGGTCATTAAGACATTCACATAGTTTTTCCGGATCTTAAGATTAGTCGGAACTCACACATGTTGACCCGAAAACCAGCTAGGGAGATGCGTCCTCACAACCTGGCTCGGTACTTACGATGCATAGATCTGAATCACCTGAATTTATTAATTACAAGAAATTTTCAATATAGTACAAGAAGAACTGTTGGTGGTGGTGTGATGCAAATATATTCTATTAATTGTGGATCTTTGTAGAGCATATAAAATTATTCATTGAAGAATTCTTTGTAATTGTTTACGAAATTTTATAATACAACATCACTATATCATACTATAAAAATGGATATTGTTGGAAGGTAAATTATGGTCATCGAAATTCTTATAAAGATTTGTCTTTGCTTTATTAGTATATAAGGAATCGGAAGAAAATAAAGGAGGATTAGGAGATGCAAGTAAGTCTTCATGATGATCAGGGAACTATAAAGCAGAGAGTAGGCACCACTTATATATGCACTGTGACAAAAAAGTATATCTGGAGACTGTAAATCATTTCCAATCACATACTAAAAGAAATTTCAACAATATCCTAACCTGTCTTCTCTTTGCTGTTACTAGAATCATTAGGTCTGGTCAGGGTGTCCTAAAATTTTGAGAGCTATAAACATTTTATTATAAAGTTTATTAATTTTTTTAATAATTTAGAGTCCATAAAACCTATGTATATTAGTTTTAAAAAAAAAATTGAAGGCCGAAGCTAATTCATTCGGCTGTGTCTAGGGCCGGACTTGGGTCTAGTTCCGAAAAAACATAGATATGGAGATGTGTGTCAGTCACATTTGATAGTAAGAGTTAGGGACGAAACTAGAGATTAGATAAGAACCGCAACACGCTGATTTCTTTGCGTAGCTTGGGATGTTCAAGCAGACAGATCAGGTTGGTTGATCTTGATTGTTTGTGGCTGCAAGAGACAAGTCAATCAGTAATTGTTATCGCAATCCACAATGCATATATGTAAATAAATTGGCTTAAGGGTGGTTTATGGATCGACTAATTTTGCTTGGATGTCCACTAACACAAGTAAAGAAAGTAAGCTAATACCTTACTATAAAATCAGACATAGATAGGGTCTCAAAAGACTTTGATGCCTTTAGAATTTGGCACAACCTAGAATGAGAAATAAAGTATCATCTTTAAAAACAAATCACATGGAAATATAAGTAGGAAAATACCAGAGAGAGATACTCTTTTTCTTTCATCCATATCAAACTTGTTAACACTAGAATCTTATTGACATTGTGAGAAGAGTTCTGCTCAATGTTACCGATCCTGATGTCTATTCATAGTAAAAAAAGACATAAAAATAATGAATCATAATAGTAGATAATAATTGCTAACTAATCATAATTAATAGAAGGAAAAAATAATAATTTGTTGCAAATGTTTCCTTGTTATTGCAGAATGGCTCAAAGTCTCAAAATCCTCTAAAAGAACACATCAGAGACGTAAGTGTTAAACGATATCTTCTCATTTTAGACTTTTTAAGCATTTTTTAGTTCATGTTTTTATCTTCTTTTGCATTGTATTATACAAGTTTGCTTAGGGTTTCTTGCATTTAGAAACTTAGATGCATTAGAACTAGGAATTGCATGTTTTATTCGGTTTGGAGTGTTCTCTTACATCTTCTAGGTGCTTGGAAGCTTAGAGGACAGCATGGAAATTTTTAAGCTTGAGGAGTTGAAGGACGATGAAGAAGAAGAACAAATTTTGATCAAGAATTCTCAGTTGTAGCAAATGGCATGTACCGACCAGATCAAGTTGCGATAGATGTCACGATGATACTAAGATTTTATGGTCTTTGAAGTGTATCAATTCTTCAAGTGCTTATCGTGTAGTACGATCTATCAATCCAATTTAGGATGAGAATAACAGAAGTTAAACAGACGATTAAATAGGCAATAGGGAAACAAGTAGACAATGAATAAACTCTTAAAATCAATGATAAAAAGCAAAGCCCGCAGATTCCAAACAGTACAAAATGGTTGTAGTGATTGTTTCTAAACGCTATAAATTATAACCGCTCGCAGATGTAGCGTTTGGTGGGGGTGGCATCAGCCAGTTGAATCAGTCTTTAATTTAAATGGTCGGTTTGCAGGGGGAGAGGCATTGATTCGTATTGCTCCAACAATTACGTGAAGCACGATTTGTTTAATGTCGGCCCATTATAGCATAGCAACATGACACATAGAGGAAAATATAAAGGCCCATAAGGAAAAGTCTAAATAGAGGGACACGTGTACAGTCGAGATTTTGTCTACCGTAGGCAGCCACATCAATCGTCGTTGATTCTAAGAGTCCTATTATTTTTTTAGTTAATACGTCATCGTTTTTTATTTTAGGGTTTCGTGGCTCGTCCTCGTCTGGTCCTTGAGATTTTCCTAGCTCGGTTTAACCTTCAACAAGAAAAAGTTTCTAACTTTTATGGCATTGCCAAATTAGCAAGTTACAATCCACCAAGGTATGAAATTTCGTCTCTATGACTTCTCCAGAGCTTAATTTTGTTCAATTTGGGCGATTTTTTTCATGATTGTGAATGAAATTTGTGCATGGATCTCTGTTTTCGAATTTGTGCAGACTTTGATACTCACACAGAGACAACGAGCATGTCAACAGATACTAAAGAGACCCGACCCGAATCTAAACCGGAAGACCCGGAAACCCGTTCTAATGTGGATCTAACAGAAAAGCTCACCGCTTATGATGACGACGTCATTTCCGATGCGTCGGCGACAGAGACAGACGTCTCGCTATCAGCCAGTCAATCGGAGCAAAATCTTGAAGATGGCCTGGACGACAATTCGCCATTGACGGATATTCAACCTCTGCCTACTCCTCCTCCTGGTACAGTAATTGAAACACGCATCTCAGAATCTCTCGGAGAAGAATCATCCGATCTGGTGGCAGAGCAGCAATCGCAAAACCCCAATGCGGTAGAGCCTGGAACAAGGGTAAGAAAACGACGCCGTAGGAAACGTTTCTTCACGGAGATAAACGCGAACCCAGCTTTCTCCAGAAACCGCCGTACCAGCGTCGGAAAAGAATTGGATTCCGAAGCTATAATCGCAATGTCCGTAGGGTTTCCAGTAAATTCGCTCACAGAGGAAGAAATCGAAGCCAATGTGGTTTCGATTATAGGAGGTAAAGAACAGGCGAATTACATTGTTGTGAGGAATCACATTATTGCTCTGTGGCGATCTAATGTTTCGAATTGGCTAACGAGAGATCACGCCCTCGAGTCCATACGCTCCGAGCACAAAACCTTAGTAGATAAGGCTTACAAGTTTCTCCTGGAGCACGGTTATATCAACTTCGGGCTGGCTCCGGTCATCAAAGAAGCTAAATTGAGGTCCTTTGATGGCGTAGAGCCGCCTAATGTTGTGGTTGTAGGGGCGGGTTTAGCTGGTTTGGTGGCTGCTAGACAGTTGTTGTCGATGGGGTTTAGGGTTTTGGTTCTTGAAGGTAGAGATCGACCGGGCGGGCGGGTCAAGACCAGGAAAATGAAAGGTGGTGATGGTGTTGAGGCAATGGTTGATGTTGGTGGGAGTGTTCTCACCGGAATTAATGGGAATCCACTTGGTGTTTTGGCGAGACAACTCGGTTTGCCTCTTCATAAAGTCAGAGATATTTGTCCTTTGTACCTACCTAGTGGTGAGCTTGTTGATGCTGGTGTTGATTCGAAGATAGAGGCATCCTTCAATAAGTTATTGGATAGAGTTTGTAAGCTTAGACAGTCGATGATAGAGGAGATTAAATCAGTAGATGTACCGTTGGGAGAAGCGCTTGAAACTTTTCGTTTGGTTTATGGGGTTGCTGAGGATCAGCAAGAGAGAATGCTCTTTGATTGGCATTTAGCAAATTTGGAATATGCAAATGCTACATTGTTAGGGAACTTGTCAATGGCATATTGGGATCAAGATGATCCCTATGAGATGGGAGGGGATCATTGTTTCATTCCAGGTGGGAACGAGATATTTGTACACGCGTTGGCAGAAAATCTTCCGGTTTTCTATGGGAATACTGTTGAGAGCATCAGATATGGGAGCAATGGGGTTCTGGTTTATGCGGGAGACAAAGAGTTCTACTGCGATATGGCTCTTTGCACGGTTCCTCTAGGTGTTCTGAAGAAAGATGCAATCGGTTTTTATCCTGAGCTTCCTCAGAAAAAGAAAGAAGCTATTCAGAGACTCGGATTTGGATTGTTGAACAAAGTGGCGATGTTGTTTCCTTACAACTTTTGGGGAGAAGAGATCGATACGTTTGGGCGATTAACTGAAGATTCAAGCACGAGAGGAGAGTTCTTCTTGTTCTACAGCTACTCGTCTGTCTCAGGCGGTCCCTTACTTGTAGCACTTGTAGCTGGAGACGCCGCAGAAAAATTCGAGACATTGTCACCTACTGATTCCGTTAAACGGGTGTTGCAGATACTACGTGGAATATATCACCCAAAAGGAATCGTTGTTCCTGATCCGGTTCAAGCTCTCTGTTCTAGATGGGGACAAGACAAGTTTTCATATGGTTCTTACTCGTATGTTGCGGTGGGATCATCTGGAGATGATTATGACATTTTAGCTGAGAGTGTTGGAGATGGAAGAGTGTTCTTTGCAGGTGAAGCGACTAACAAACAATATCCAGCTACAATGCATGGAGCCTTCTTAAGTGGAATGAGAGAAGCAGCAAACATACTTAGAGTTGCTCGAAAAAGGGCATCATCATCGACTACAAACCCTAACCAGAGCTGCATCGACAAAGAAGAAGAAGAAGAAGACGAAAACAGCAGCTTGGATCAGTTGTTCGAGACACCTGATCTAACGTTCGGTAACTTCTCTGTGTTGTTTGCTCCGAATTCAGATGAACTCGAGTCCAAGTCATTGTTGAGAGTTAGCATCCAAATGGAGAAACCCGAATCGAGTGTTTGGCTTTACGGTTTAGTGACAAGGAAACAAGCTTTTGAGCTTGGTGAAATGGAGGGAGATGAGTTGAGAAATGAACACTTAGGTGATAAGTTAGGGCTTATACTTGTAGAGAGAAATCGTCTTACTCAGGAAGGGGAATCGATGATCTCTTCGCTCAAAGCAGCGAGATTGAATAGACAAATCTTCGATTAGTAGTAGATGATGAAGACAAGGATGAGAACCTTACTACTGTAAGTCAGCCTATGTTAACTCAAGATGGTTAAATATCTTTCCATATTCTCAGATTTTATTGTCTCTGTTCTTGGGATTTGTTCCTTGTTTGTGTGCAAGACTACTATTATCTGTATAAGCTGGTTTTCATTCTCTTCTATTGCCAAGTTACTAGTTGTGTATCATCTCGTGGAGCTTGAAAGATTATATAGTTAGTTGGTTTGCCTAGGTTGTGGGACATTGATATTTCCCATATGGGGTTACTAGTTAGCAGTTCCATAGTATGTTCCTGGAAAAAAATGAAAGAATGTCTACAAGAGTCTGCATTTATTTTCCAAGCAAGGAGAAAACATTTGATTCAAAGAAACACTGTTTCTGGAATTCAAGAGAAGTTTCCTAGCTCGATGCGTTGCTCACTTTTTGGCGCTGCTCGATTTGCAAGTGACAACCCACCAAGGTATGATAAATTTCGTCTATGTGACTTCTGCAGGGCTTAATTTTGTTCACTTTTGGCGTTTTTCATGATTGTGAATTGTAACCCAAATTTGTGCCATCAACATGAATGAAATTTGTGCATGAATCTCTGTTTCCGTTTTTTGTGACGTGAAGATCATTTACTCATGATAATTACTTCGTGGCAGATACGACTATCTCCTGGTACAGTTGGATATGAACTCTGTTTGTGTTAAGTTGGATTTCAAAGATGCAGACTTTCAGATCTCGACTTCGATTCCCACGCAATGCTCTAATGGCTTGAAGCATTCCTCGCATGTTGTAAAGAATCTCAGTAGTCTGATGGAGGTGAAACCGTGAAACTGATAATATAGACCAAACTATGTTAGAATCTTTCTCTCTCAATAATTGAGACAAGGATGAGAACCTTACTACTGTAAGTCAGCCTATGTTAACTCAAGATACTGGTTAAATATCATTTCATATTCTCAGATTTTATTGTCTCTGGTCTTGGGATTTGCTCCTTGTTTGTTTGTGTGCAAGCCTATTATTATCTGTATAAGCAGGTTTACAAACTGTTTGCCAAGTTACTGGTTGTGTATCATCTCTTGGAGCTTGAAAGATTATAGTAGTTAGTTGTTTTTGCCTAGGCTCTTTCTCACCTGTTTGTTTAATTGTCAACAGACACCAGTTGTTCTCTGCATGGCTTGTCACTGTGGAAGTCGAGTGTTTCATGGGCAGCAGCAGAAATCCAAAAGCAAAGACAGCCACAGAAAGACCGGAAAGAAAGGACAGAAGAACAAAGACAACTCTTACTCTCGTAGTGGCAAGGACAAGAAGCAAGCTTCTCGCAAACACGGTCGCTAGAAAATTTAATTAGGTAACTCAGATGCCTATAGTTGCAGCATCTTCTTGAATGGCATTGTATTTTGAGATTCAGTTTCACTTTTGTGAACTCAATGGAACCTAGTTGTTGAATTGACGTTACGTTGTCTTATTTGAAGCAAAACGAGTTTATAAATTGAGATCATAACACAACAGTAGTACTTGAAACTGTGAATTTCGGTCTCAGGAGGTATACTCAGCATTGATCTTGACATAGTCATAGCTAAGATCACACCCCCAGGCCTTTCCACTGGCTGCACCTTCACCTACTGATAAATCAATTGTAACAGTTCCATGAACCTCGCCAGCTTTCTTGAGATAGCTACTGGCTCCATCCCTGTTAAAAGGAAGTGGTTGACCACTCTCCATGAGTGAAAACTCTCCGAGTGATATCTTAAGCTTATCCATCTGGAAAGAAACCCCTGCGTAACCAGCAGCTGCAGCTATGCGTCCCCAGTTCGGATCTCTCCCATAAACAGCTGCCTGTCACAAACCAACAATGGCAGACGTTTACTACTAGTTAGAAACAAGAACCATGATCACAAGAACCATACTTTGACCAGTGAAGATGAAGCCACCGAGCGTGCAATTTTCGCTGCTTCAGCTTCAGTTTCTGTTCCTTTTACTATTACCTCAATGAGACATGTTGCGCCTTCACCATCCCAAGCTATTGATTTGGCAAGTCCTTGCATCACCTGACAGTAACTAAGTTTTAGAGTTCCATGTTAAGTACAGCTTATGAAAGACAGTAAGAACATACATACCGCATCAAGGCATGCCTGAAGCTCTGCAGCTTCTTTACAGTTCAAAGAAGATATAAAAGGTGATCCAGATAGCCCACTCGCCAAAGCAATGACTGTGTCGTTAGTACTCGTGTCCCCATCTACCTATTAAGACCATACTTGTCATTAACAGAGCCTGGAAATGAAAAACTGATCCATGTGTAACTTACAGTGATCTGATTGAAACTTCGGTTTACTGCAACCTTAACCATCTTTCTCCAGATATCACTTTCGACAAGAGCGTCGGTTGTGATGACCTGTGAAAGATAAACATCAGTGTGCGTATGTCTCAACGACTGTGTGGATTATGGCTAGTAGCTAAAGAACATACACCTAGCATAGTTGCCATATTTGGATGGATCATTCCAGAGCCTTTTGCCATACCCCCAACTCGAACTGTGGTTCCTCCAACCTGAGCTACTTCAGATCTTTGTAAGATATATGAAACTGCAAGAAACAGAATGCTTAAACCTACCTGTGATTCAACTGCCACGCTCTTGCTTACAAGATCAGTTGTTGTGATTGCTATAGCAGCAGAATCTGCCCTGTATGTCAAACTTGATTAAGAGGGGCTGATATAGAAAATGAAGACTGTAACCTCAAAGAGACAAGAAGATTACTGTTCAACAGAGTCTGCCATCGAGTTGACTAGTGTTGGAAGTGCTTGGAGAAGCTCTTTCTGCAAACACATGATGCAAAGTTACTAGAACACTTGCAAGGAAAACAAGAATGAGAAAATGTGTTGTACCTTTTTTATCCTGTGACCAATAACCCCAGTTGACTCAATAAGTACTTCCTCTGGATTCACTTTAAGTAGCTGCAACAATGGAGAATCAAACAGAGAACAATGTTGAAAGATATGAGGTTTGAGGGAGACACGGGATCAAAAGACATTAAGACATACCGTCGCAAGAGAACCAACACAATCTAACATATCTTGGTAACCAGCATCACCCTGAAAAGGGAATGATCTCAAACATACTCCTTAACAACATAGCTAGCGATCTCTACTTATTCAAAGCATCAGTCTAAATCTGAGGTATCTTACCGTAGCTGCATTGGCTTGACCGGCATTAATCAACACTGCACGCGCCTGAAATATTTCAAAAACTTAATGATTCAAAGCTCAGAAGCACAAAATGATTTGGTCTAAGTCTGAAATCCTTACCGTTTTCGAAGTCTCAAGAACCTTCTTGCAGTAAACTACAGGAGCAGCAGCAACCACATTCATTGTAAACACACCTGAAAAAAATCACAAGAAGAAAATCAGAAACGTTTTGCCACTGAATCCCTATATATTAAGCACCACAAACAATGGAGACCATTGAACCTGCAGCTACAGCTTCAACATCACAAGTTACAAGAGCTAGATCAGGCTTCTTCCCTGAAGCTCGTAATCCAGCATACATACCAGCAGCTTTAAACCCTTTAGCAGCTGTTACTCCACCCGCTATCTAAACAACAACAAAAGATTCGATTTTTTAACTTTAAGAGACTCGAAAAGATCATGACTTTAGATGCAAACCACAAAACCTGTTTCCACGAGCCTTCAGGTAGAGAAATTGGAGCCGCTGAGATGCTACCAGACGCCTCTTCAATGCTGGTTGCCACTGCGAACACTCTTAATTCTCTCCGTGGAGACGCCACAAAACTCTGAGACATGCATAAAAAAACTTCAAAGTGTCAAACTTTTCTTCTTAATCGGTGACCAATCACACGCAGAAAGTAAAGGGCTTTCACGAAATAGATGGAGAATGAAAGAAGAGACCTTAGGCGCGAAGAAATGGGGAAGCTTGAGTGAGGAGATATGAGTTTGATAACAGGTATTCATCTTCTTGAGAACAATTGTTTGAGATCAGGAAGCTGCAGGTTTTGATTTAATTGTCCTGTTGTACTTTTTGTCTGAAAATCAAACCATCAACCCTAGAGACGACGCCTTTTTTAGTAATCTGCCTCTGTAATTGTTCTGAAAAGTGGAATGGTTTGGCCATGTTCGTTTCCCAGTTGCTATCGATCGAGATAGTGTGTGTCACTGTTTTCTGTTTTAGTGTCAGTGCTATTGTTGCTGATTTAAAAAAAAAAAAAATCGTCGCACTATTGCTGATAAAATCGCAGTAGCTAATTGCTAGTTTTGAGTCGCAACAACAACCGTCAAACGAATAATTTTGAGTCGTTGTCGTTATTGCTGTCGACAATTCCAAAACGAACAAGGTCTTGGTTTGTTATGGCATCATAAGTTAAGGTCTTTGCCTCAAAAAGAAGCTATTTTCATTTTAACAAAAAAAAAAAAGTCCAAAGTGTTTGGCTTTTTGTTCATTTACATCACCCGATGGTTTTGTTGGTTGTGAACCAGATCCATAGGAAGAATGGGGGGCTCCTAGCTGCAGAGGCCATCGTGGTACTCTAGGTCTTGCAGTATCCACAAAGGTTACCCAACCGTCCAATAACTTTGCAGTCATTCCTTCCTTAGCTTTCTTTGCATCTTTTACTATTGCATATGTCACAATATGTGACTGAGTTATATGATGATGAATATGTTTGAATAGGAATCCAAGAGATGATGAACAAAAAGGAGAGAGTAGACTTATCATCAACGAGCTCTCCAAAAGAGGCAAATGCATCCTGAAGCTTTTTATTTGTTGTGAGTCTGGCGAGACCTATTCAATGCACAAAGATACAAAGGTTAACAAAGATGAAGGAATGTCATGTAAACAAACAAATAATCAGAGCCAAAACTTGTTGTGCCCCCTGTTTTCGCAGCCATTGTGGTGGTTGTCTCTGATAGAATATGCTAATATTCTGTTGCCGTACATTTAGCTTAGTTGTTAATATCAGTTGTAACAGTATAGATTTTCTGTTGATTGGTTCCTGATTTAGTGTAAATCATCGGCTACTTATAGCCACATTCATTGATCAATAATATCAAGAGAGAATACAAAAATTTTCATGGTATCAGAGCTCTAGCTTCTGATCCATCTCTTCATTCCTTCCTCTCCTTTTACCTTCTTCTTCTTTCCTCTATATTCTTCGATTTTTTTTCCTTTCTACATCGCTTTTAATGGCTGCTCCGGCAAATAACGAGCGATGCTTCGGTGTAACGAATATTAAGCATCACATACCAGTGGTTCTCGATCTCTCGGACCACAATTATGATGCCTGGAGAGAACTTCTATTGACTCATTGTATGGCGTTTGACGTCTCGGGTCATCTCGACGGTACGGTGGTGCCGAATGGTGATAACGACAGGGCATGGCTCAAGCGTGATGGCTTGGTAAAGCTGTGGCTCTACGGCACGATGACACCGGCATTGTTCAAGTCTTCTTTCCAAAGGGGAGGAACGGCTCGTGATCTCTGGCTTCGGGTTGAGAACCAATTTCTCAACAACAAAGAAGCGCGAGCCATTCAGTTGGACAACGAATTGAGAACATTGGAGCTCGGTGATCTGTCCATACAGGACTATTGTCAGCAGATGAAGTCCATCTCGGATCGGTTGGCGAATGTTGATGCTCCGTTAAGCGAAAGAACCCTTGTGATGTACATGGTTAATGGACTTAACGAGAAGTTTGATAACATTATCAATGTTATCAAACATAAGGAGCCTTTTCCAAGTTTTGAATCGGCTAAATCCATGTTAGAGTGGGAAGAGACTCGGCTCAAGAAGTCTACGCGTGCGACCGCAAGTCACACTGACACTCCTTCCTCCGCGACAGCTCTCGCAGCTACGGCTCATACTGGGTCGACGGCACAAAAAGGAGACAATGGCCGTGGAAGGTCTGGCAATGGCAACAACAACAGGGGTAACAGGAGGTACAATGGTCGCGGCAGAGGACGTAATGGTAACGGTTTTGGTTATCGTAATGGCTGGGGATCTCAGCCGTATTGGCCAATGCCTATGAATCAATGGCCACAACAACAATGGCCACAGCAATACCCTGTCTGGTCTCAGCCACAACAACCGCAGTATGCAAATCCAGGTGCGAGTAGCTCTACTCAACAAGCAAACCTGGTCGAGTTTCATCAGCCATCGCAAGCATACTCATCTGATTGTCTCATGGACCCTTCGGCTGCGGACTGGTATATGGATTCAGGGGCATCAGCTCATCTCACCTCCAATCCAGGTACACTCCACTCTACTCTTAATCATAACACCAAACATACTATCATAGTGGGTAACGGTTCTGCCATTCCGGCTGTGTCAGTTGGCTCTACCACTCTTTGCTCAAACACTCGTCCTCTTGCTCTTAATAATGTTCTAGTTGCTCCAAAGATTGTCAAAAATTTGATCTCTGTTCGAAAATTTACCAAAGATAATTGGTGTTCTGTGGAATTTGATCCTTACGGTTTTTCTGTGAAGGATCTTCCAAGTCAGACAACTCTGCTCCGCTGTGACTCTGCTGGTGATCTCTACACTCTTCCTGCATCTTTCAATAAATCACCAGCGTCTTCTACTGCTCTTCTTGCTGCAACTCCTCATTTATGGCACAAGAGACTCGGCCACCTTCAGTCGTCTTCCCTTCATTCGATATTGTCGACTGATTCTTCCTTATGTAATAAAGGCCCTGTTTCTTTCTCTTGTGACCCTTGTTATCTTGGCAAATCAATAAAACAGCCCTTTTATGCTTCGAATTCTATTGTTCAAAATGCTTTTGATATTGTCCATTCTGATCTCTGGAGATCGCCAGTACCAAGTATGAGCGGTATCAAATATTATGTCCTTTTCTTGGATCACTTCACTCACTATCTGTGGGTTTATCCACTGCGTCGAAAATGTGACGTTTTTTCAAAGTTTCTTCACTTTACCGCTCATATACAGACTCAATTTAATGCGAAAATCAAAAGTTTCCAGTGTGATAATGGTGGTGAGTTCAACAATGAACAATTCCATCGGTATTTCTCTGAAAATGGAGTCACTGTGCGATTTTCTTGTCCTCACACTTCTCAACAGAATGGTAAATCTGAAAGGATGATCCGTACTATAAACAATGCCATTCGTTCGCTCTTGTTCCAGGCTCGGCTATCACCCTGTTTTTGGGTAGAAGCCTTACATGTCACAGCTCATGTCCTTAATATATCACCTTCGAAAGCTGTTAACAATCAAATACCATACACACTCCTCTTCAACAAGCAACCAAGATATGATCATCTTCGTGTTTTCGGTTGCTTGTGCTTTCCAAACATCAATCATTCCAACCTTAACAAACTTTCAACTCGATCTACTCCTTGTCTTTTCCTAGGATATCCATCTCAACATCGAGGATATAGGTGTATGGACTTGAAAACCAGAAAAATTATCATCTCTCGTCATGTTCTTTTTGACGAAGATAAGTTTCCAGCTGCTGACAAATCTGAGCCAAAACCAACTTATCAGTTTCTTGATGAATCGGATGCCTCTTCCTCCCTGTTTCGATCATTTCTTGAGGCTCCATTCGATACTCTGTCTCCCACTGCTCCACCTACGCGAACTCAACCGAGAGCTGCTCCAAGGGCAGTAACTCGTTCTACTCGCTCTGACCCTCTATTTCGAGCTCCACAGCCTGCCAAAACTCGTTCACAATCAGGCATTTCAAAGCCTAAAAAGATCATTTCTCTCATAGCCAAAAGCCAGTCACCTCTTCCTAAAAGTCACATTCAAGCTCTATCTGACACAAACTGGAAACCCGCTATGAATGTAGAACTTGATGCTATGATTAAGACTAAGACTTGGCAGTTAGTACCTCGTCCGCCTAATACGAATATTGTGCGCTCTATGTGGTTATTTAAACACAAATATGATGCTAATGGTGTTTTATCTCGTCATAAGGCTCGGTTAGTTGCGAATGGAAAATCACAAGCTGAAGGAGTTGATTACACTGAGACGTTCAGTCCGGTTGTCAAACCTGCGACTATACGATGCGTCCTTGGTATTGCGATAAGTCTAAACTGGCCCATTCATCAATTAGATGTGCAAAATGCTTTCTTGCAGGGTGAGTTGGAAGAATCTGTTTACATGCATCAACCACCTGGGTTTGTAAGTGATGCATTTCCACAGCATGTCTGCAAATTACAGAGAGCCATTTATGGCTTAAAGCAGGCTCCAAGGTCTTGGAACTCAAGATTCAGTCGGTTTATCACCTCTGTTGGATTCAAAAGCAGCAAAGCAGACTCCTCACTATACGTTTATCGCAATCAGGGAGACTATGCCTACCTTTTATTGTATGTTGACGACATAATTTTGACAGCTTCTTCAGATTCTCTGCTCCAACGAATCAAGCAGAAGCTCAAATGTGAATTTCCGATGACTGATATGGGAAAGCTGCAACACTTTCTGGGTATAAAAGCCGAGTTTAATAAAGAAGGACTCTTCCTAAGTCAGTCTCTCTACAGCCAGGAAATCATTGATCGTGCTGCCATGACAGATTGCAAACCCATTGCGACTCCTGTGGATCTCAAAGCGAAGCTGTCTTGCGATGAAGGTGCACCAGTCTCTAACCCGACGTCGTACAGGAGCCTTGCAGGGGCTTTGCAGTATCTCACATTCACCAGACCGGACATCTCCTATGCTGTACATCAAGTTTGTCTCTATATGCATGATCCTAGACTACCTCACCTCCAAGCTCTTAAGCGTATTATTCGGTACATCAAAGGGACGCTGACTCATGGATTACAAATCAGCAAAGGTCCAATCGATCATCTCACAGCTTATTCTGATGCTGATTGGGCCGGTTGTCCAGATACGAGACGTTCTACATCAGGTTATGGTGTCTTTCTTGGCAACAATTTGGTTTCTTGGTCTGCCAAAAGACAGCCCACGGTCTCTAGATCAAGTGCAGAGGCAGAATACAAAGGTGTTGCCAATGCTGTCTCCGAGCTCACTTGGTTACGAAACCTGCTGATGGAGCTTCATCGACCGATAGTGAAGGCCTCTGTAGTATACTGTGACAACATCAGTTCGGTTTACTTGTCCACCAATCCGGTGAAACACCAAAGAACCAAACATATAGAGCTGGACATTCATTTTGTGCGCGAGAAAGTTGCTATTGGACAGGTTCGTGTTATTCATGTTCCATCTTCACTCCAATATGCAGACATTTTTACCAAGGGTCTACCATCGAGCCTGCACAACGAATTTCGATCCAGCCTCACCGTCAGGACACCTGACGATGCGACTGCGGGAGGGTGATAGAATATGCTAATATTCTGTTGCCGTACATTTAGCTTAGTTGTTAATATCAGTTGTAACAGTATAGATTTTCTGTTGATTGGTTCCTGATTTAGTGTAAATCATCGGCTACTTATAGCCACATTCATTGATCAATAATATCAAGAGAGAATACAGAAACTTTCAGTCTCTGCAGTAGTTATACGACCAATGGGCCTTCTGGAGGGAAAAGAAAGCCCACTAGCTTAAATTCATCATAGATTTTTTTTTTGGTCAACCATCATAGATTATTATTAACACTGCATATAGTAACCTTGAAATATAAGGATATTGGTATATGAATTCTTAGAAATTTTAAATTTTTTGAGATTTCATCGTTATGGTTATGAATTCTTAAAATTTTAGTGGAATTCACTATTATTAGTTTGAAGACATTAAATTCCATTAAAATCTAATGTTATTCAAAAAGTTAGTTATCATTGATTTTATAATTCTATTGAAATCTTATGTTATTGGGACATGAGTTCTCTTCTTTCTTTCTTTTTGGTCTAAGGACATGAGTTCCCTACATTTTATTCACTACACTCAATTTAAAAATATCTTATATATCCATGAGATTCTTAAAATCTAATATAATAAAAGTCATACATACACACACAAAATTGCTATGCAAACCCATGTTATAAACTATATATTGTAATACATAAAATATGAACTATAATATAAATTCCACTAAAATTATATATAATCATTATTAATACACCTATTATTGTCATAATAAAATAAAATATTAATTTATTTTTGTATTATGTGATGATTTTCATGGATTCATATATTAGTGATTTAGTAATATTACCTTATTACTAATTATGTGATGAATTCTTAGTATAATATATATATATATATATTGTCTTATTAAGAAAATTTAGAGAAAAAATAATAATACAAATCAATAAAAATCAATATCAATCCATCATAATATATAATAAGAATTCATCACATACTGTATTTGGCAAATTTAGTCAATTTTTAAAACAATTCCAATTTATAAAATCATTAAACTTAGTCTCTTTAATTTCACGAGAGTGGGTCCACATACAAAAAAAAAAAAAACAGGTGTGATCTAGGACTCTCCTCTTCCCCCTTATATAGCATAACAATGGTTAAAGTTTGGGAATTCGGCCATAAAAATCCCCAACTTTGCAGGAATGGCCAATTGAGACACCACCTTTTTGTGTGGCCAAAAAAATACTAGACAATTCATTGACTTCCGTTAAAAACTCAAACTTTAGGTTGACTTGCCATTAAAGCACACCGTTAACTTTTTTTAACGGAAAATTAAACACCATTAACCTCACCGTTTATTATTATCGTTAATGAAAAACGACGTCGTTCAAGAAGTGACAGTGGCACAGTCTCTGAACCCTTCCTTTATGACCCTAGAGATCCAGGGTTCGAGTCTCCATCTCGTTCGAGCTTTTTTTATACCACGATTTTTGTTCGAGTTTTTTTTTTGCGTTTCTGAAAAAGTTGGGGATTTAAATGGCATTTTTCCATTATACTAAAACGACGTCGTTTTCAAGTTAACGGAAAGAGTAACGGTGCTTAACTCTGTTAATCTATATCGTTAATGAAGTTAACGGCGAGCTTAATTCGGCTTTGTCAACGCAAAGTTTTGAGTTTATAGAAAAGTCAACAAAAGTTCGAATTTTTTTTATACCACGATTTTTGACAAACTTTTTTTGGCGTTTCTGGAAAAGTTGGAGATTTAAATGCCATTTTTCCCTTTGTTTTTCAGTTGCTATGGACCAACCAACAACAGTGATGGTTGTGATTGTTACTGTTTTTTTTCGTTTAGGTTTTGATTGAATAGTAACTACTTTTGAATTGGATTAGTCAACAAGTGATCAAAATTGCTTTTTTTGTTACCATTCAAAACTTTTTGTCAAATATGTTGCAGACAAAATAATCAAATAAAGTCGTTGCGAACCATTTTTGTAAAAAAAAAAATTGGTCCGCAGCGGATTGTATCCGCTAAAAAATAAGTGTTTTAGTCTGCAATTTATTTTATCCGCTTTAATCGTAATTACTATTCAAAGTCTTAGAATCGTTGCGAGTGTCCCTAATTTTTTTTTAATTCGTCATATATTACTAATAAAATCGTTGATCGAAATTAAAATCGTTAATTGTTAGTTTTGAGTCGCAACAGCGACCGTCAAACAAATATTTTGAAGATGTCGTTATTGTTGCAGCGACTCTATAACGAATGAGGCCTTGTTGGCTTGTTATTGGTTTGTTATGGCATCATAAGTTAATGTCTCTTCCTCAAAGAAGAAGCTATTCTCATTTTGATACATAAAAAAAAACCAATGTGTTAGCTTTTTGTTCATTTACACCACCCAATGGTTTTGTGAAACCAGATCTAGAGGAAGACTCAGGCTCCTTCTGCAGAGGCCATCGTGGTACTCTAGGTCTTGCAGTATCCACAAAGGTCACCCAACCGTCCAAGAACATTGCATTCATTCCTTCTTTAGCTTATGCATCTTCTACTGTTGCATATGTCACAAAACCGAAACCTTTTGATCTCCCGGTCTCTTTGTCTGTGATCACTCTAGCTGCAGTGCACCAACATAACAATTTATGTGACTGAGTTATATGATGATGAATATGTTTGAATAGGAATCCAAGATATGATGAACAAAAAAGAGAGAGTAGACTTATCATCAACGAGCTCTCCAAAAGAGGCAAATGCATCCTGAAGCTTTTCATTTGTTGTGAGTCTGGCGAGACCTATTCAATGCACAAAGATACATAGGTTAACAAATAATCAGAGCCAAAACTCGTTGTGCCCCCGGTTTTCGCAGCCATTGTGGTGGTTGTCTCTGCAGTAGTTATTCGACCAATGGGCCTTCTGGAGAAAAAAGAAAGCTCACTAGTTTAAATTCATCATAGATTATTATTAACAATGCATATAGTAACCTTGAAATATAGGGATATTGCTAGATGAATTTTTAGAAATTTTTAAAATTTTGAGATTTCATTGTTATTGTTATGGTTATGAATTCTTAAAATTTTAGTGGAATTCACTATTATTAGTTAGAAGACCTTTAAATTTCATTAAAAATTTAATGTTATTCAAAAAGTTTAGTTATCATTGATTTTATAATTCTATTCAAATATTATGTTATTGGGACATGAGTTCTCTATATTTTACTCACTACACTCAATTAAAAAATATCCTATATATCCATGAGATTTTTAAAATCTAATATAATAAAAGTCATACATACACACACAAAAACCCAACAAAAAAAGTTTAACTGTTTAATAATAAAATCATTATGCAAACCCATGTTATAAACTATATATTGTAATATATAAAACATGAACTATAATATAAATTCTAGTAAAATTATATCTAATCATTATTAAAACACCTATTATTGTCATAATAAAATAAAATATTAATTTGTTTTTGTATTATGTGATGATCTTCATGGATTCATAAATTAGTGATTTAGTAATATTGCCTTATTACCAAATATGTGATGAATTCTTAGTATGTTACTATGTTATATATATTGGCTTATTAAGAAAATTTTAGAAAAAGAAAAACAATACAAATCAATAAAAATTAATATCAATCCATCAAAATATATAATAAGAATTCATCACATACTGTATTTGGCAAATCTAGTCATTTTTTTCTAAAAAAATTCAATTTCTAAAATCATTAAACTTCATATAAAGTCTCTCTGTACGTCCGACAAAAAAAAACAGGTGTGGTCTAGGACTCTCCTCTCCTCTCCTCTCTTATATAGCATAACAACGGTTAAAGTCTGTAAAAATTTGGGTTTATGTTAAATATCAAACTTTTGCGATTTCTTTTTATGTCACGTTAGATTTAGTATTTGGTTATTGAACTCGGATCATCGTTTCAAATAATTCTTCCACGCCAAATTATCATAATTTGTTGGTATTTTTACGATTTAAGAAAGTTTAGCAACTATCTGAATTTTTTTGGCACAACTCATATATGTATTTTCCATTCACTTATTTTTCGAAGGTGTTTTTTGCTTTTATTCCAATACTCGGTTCAATGTCAAATTTCCTTTGACGAACATTTCTGATAAATTATACAAAATTGAACAGAAAGTGGATCTAGATCCATCAACCGAGATCTCAAAAGTTTACAGTATTTTGTGACAATCAACTTTAATTGGATAATTTATATTTTAATATGTTTATAAAATATAATATTTTAGTCAGTTACATCCCAGCATCAAAGACTCAAGATATAGATGACATTACAAGTCTAAGAACTTATTCGACAACTTCTACAACAACCTATGTATTGGCTTTTGTCGGGATATCGGAGTTCACATGCTTTCAAACACAAAGTGTGGTCATCACCTGAAAATTATAACCATCCTTTATAAATTTACAGGACCAATTACAAGAAATATATACAATATACAATATTTCATTTATTTTGTCATGTTAATTTACCGTAGAGTAGATATCGATTACTGACTTTATCTTAGTTTAACATTTAGAATACGCGTACCCTATCCAAATATCTAATGAATAACTAAAATAGTTTAAATTAAATTAAATAATTTAAAATATTCAATAACAAACTATATATATTAAACTAATGTTCACAAAACACATTTTAATAGGTATCGGAATAAATACTCCACTTTTTAAAAAAATGAAATATTTTAAGATATGTATATATACAAATTTTATACATATATTTAATAAGTTATATATGAAAATGAATCCAGAATAATTAATATCAAATACGTTAAAACTGAGATACCCTAACATTTTAGATCAAACCATATAGGATCATAAATTGTGTTTTAGATCGATGATATTGCATAAACTCAATGATTAGTAATAGAGAGACGGAGAGTTTAATTACTTCCGGGAAAAGCACATCGAACGGCACAATCAGCACATAAGCGGTCGATGCTGACTCCGCTGCATTTCTCTCTGCACACAGTAAGCATACACAATTCCACCGTTTTTCCATTCACACCCACCACTATCAACGCCATGATCATCATCATCAACTTCATGAAACTCACCATTTCTCTTTGATACTTAGAACCTTCTGAGTTTTTTATTGAACAGAATCAGGGAAAAAAAGAAACTGTATTAGATGATTTATTATTTGATGGTTTTCTATGGTGTATCATGAGTGCTTATTTATATATTAGTTTAAAAATTGTCTTCTATTGGATTAGCTGTTATACCAAATCTATATAGTTTGACTATGAGTATAAATGGTAAATCTATATAGTTTGACTATAAGTTTAAATGGTAAATATAATATAGAATAAATGGATAAAATAATGAATATGATGAAATGAATGGGATAAAGAAAAATGGAATAATCCAATAATCCATCCTATTCATTCTTATCAAAATTGCAAAGGAATGTTTTTTTTTTAAATTTTGTTTTTTTGTGTGGAATTAATTGAATCAACATTTCATTACATTTCATTCCACTCCAAGTAAGTGGTAAACATTTTGTGAAATCTATACAAATAAATCATTCAATATAACTCTTTCCATATGTTATTAATTTTTTGAATGCAAATTAGAATTGTGCACCGATGTATCATGGGTGTGATACCCCGATCTCGGAAACTTGATAAAAAAAATATTATTATTAAATGTAATGATATTTGTATCACTAATAAATTGAATTATCTTGTTAAGAATTTCACTGGAATTAGTTTTCTGGAAATTCTTAAGAATTTTCATTAAAAACCGGTTTTTCCGAGAAACCAATAACATGTTTAGGCAAGCGAGAGAACCCTTTAAAGTCCACCAAAAATTATGAAATTTTGACCACAGTTCCATTAAAATATGTAGAAGCTATGGTTAAAAGGATTCAACAATATTTTACTTCTAGATTAAGTTATGAATTTTAGGTCATTAATGGGTGATTAAGGACTAAAATTTCAAAATAAAATTAAGGGAGCTTGGGCTTTGTTCAGGCTGATCAGAGCTGATAGATGAAGTTATTATGGACCTAATTCAAGCTCATTAAGAGGCTTGGGCCACGAAAATCCTGCAAGAGAAAATAAGAGGTCTTGTGAGTTTTGGTACAATGAATCTACAAAAATTATTGGCCTAGACCCAAGAGGCTTTTAGATGGGCTCTACAGATATAAGATGGATATTAAAATGAATTGTTTCTGGCCAACACCTGGTGAGAAGGTGTGGCACAAGATGGGAGAAGAGAGGAGACAAATGGAGGGTGGAGATCACTCTATTTTTGCTATACAAGAGGCCTCCACACCTCTCATTCTCCATACCAAAAACTCTCAAAGCAAAGAGAAGTAAAGAAGAGAGAAAGAAAGGGAGGAAGAAGAAGAAGGAGGCGAAGAGGAGGAGAAGAAACCGAAGGAAGAAGAAACATTTACCAGAAACGTTTGTTCCACATGGCTATCTTGCACTGCAGGCGTATAGAGTTTCACATAAGTTGTGGAAGCAAGGACGAAAACTATTAGCACTGGCACTGCAAAGCGTGGTAGTGTAGCTTTCAAAGGTTCTTTGGTTATTATTATAATCTTGGTGTACAGTCTCTTATACATGTCAGTGCTTTCTCTCAGGTTCTTGGAATCGATATTCACAGGGGTAAGTTTTGAGTTTCATATCTTGATTATGCTTACATCTCTCATCTGACTAACTTGTAAGTCTAAAAATACGAGGATTAACATCTGACAAGCTTATCGCGAGAAACTTCCTTGATGTAATTAGCTAGCAAACCAAAAGTCCTTTCTTGACCAGGTTTTGTTATCATTGATTTCATTAAAATCTTTACACGCCACGCTGAATATAACAGCTGGATCAAATCTTTGTGTCAAACATATCCGAATTTTAGTTAATGAGCATTGAAATGGTATTGCAGAAATGTCTTATTAAATTATTATACTAAAAAATTATATCCCGATGAACTTCCGATATTCAGAAAATAGATCTTACCTGTCGACGCAGAACATGGAAGTAGTTGGCAGGAGTGGTGGCATTGACAATCTGCCAATTACATTCTTGGATTTGCTTTCGCATTGTTGGTTCCATGTCTGGTACGACATAGGGATTATCGTCAGAAGATCAAAAGCATCAGTTAGAGCCAGGAAGACAACTTAGAGCTAAGATACAAATTAGATTACACTTCCCTTAATTCAACACAGTAAGATGTAATAAAGTTTAGAAGGGAGTTTACCTGAAGGCAACGTTCCAGCCTCGCACTTGAATGTTCAGGGCCCTGACCATCATAACCATGGGGAAGTAGCACAACAAGCCCGGTTTGACGTAGCCACTTAGCTTCTCCACTGCTAATGAACTGATCAAATATCACCTGAGCTCAACTGATGCAGGAAAGACCTTTACCTACGAACATTCTCCAGGAAAAGCACATTAAACGGTACAATGAACACTGTAAGCATACACAATTCCTCCGTCATTCCATTCACACCCACCACTATCAATGCCACGATCATCGTCAACTTCATGAAACTCACCATTTCTCTTTGATATTTAGAACCTTCTGAATTTTTTATTGAACACAATTAGGGAAAAAGGAGACTGTATTAGATGATTTATTATTTGATGGTTTTCTATGGTGTATCATGAGTGCTTATTTATATATAAATTTTAAAATTGTCTTCTATTTGATTATCTGTTATACTAAATCTATATAGTTTGACTATAAGTATAAATGGTAAATATATGTAGTTTGACTAGGGATGTCAAAATGGATATACCAATCCAAACCAATCCATATCCTATTGTTTGGTGGAAAACACGATTTTACAGTTTTGGAGAGAAAACACGTTTTTACAGTTTTGACGGAAATACTCGACTTTACGGCTTTGGCGGAAAAACACGTTTTTACGGTTTTGGCGGAAACACACAATTTTACGGTTTTTGCGGAAAAATATTATTTGTGGTTTTGATAAAAATAATTTTTACTATATTGTTGTTTTGATAGAAAATATGATTTTGTGTCTTGAAGAAAAAAAATTAGCTTAATGAAAAAATCAAATTGTGAGATGAGAAAAAATGTCTTTGATTTGGTTTAGTGAAATTGCTTTAGAATTTGTCCTGATTATTTTTGGTTCTTAATTTAAATTTAAGTTGGTTATAAATTTTTGGTTGTTTGGATATTTTACCAGACGCCTCTTCAATGATGGTTGTCACTGCGAACACTCTTAATTCTCTGCGTGGAGACGCCACAAAACTCTGAGACATGCATAAAAACTTCAAAGTGTCAAACTTTTCTTCTTAATCGGTGACCAATCACACGCATAAAATAAAGGGCTTTGACGAAATAGATGGAGAGTGAAAGAAGAGACCTTAGGCGCGAAGAAATGTGGAAGCTTGAGTGAGGAGAAGTGAGTATGATAACAAGTATTCATCTTCTTGAGAACAATCGTTCGAGATCAGGAAGCTGCAGATTTTGATTTAATTGTCCTTTTGTACTTTTTGTCTGAAAATTAAACCATAAACCCTAGAGACGAGAGGTCGTTTTTAATAATTGGTGTCTGTAATTGTTAGTGAAAAGTGGAATAGTTTGGTCCTGTTGGTTTTCCAGTTGCTACCGACCAACGACAGTGTCTGTCATTTTTTTCCGTTTTATTGTCAGTGCAATTGTCGCCGACATTTTTTAAAAATCGTCACACTATTGCTGATAAAATCGCAATAGCTAATCGCTAGTTTTGAGTTGCAATAACGACCATCAAACGAATACTTTGGAGTCATCGTCGTTATTGATGTGGACGACTCCAAAATGAACAAGGCCTTTGTTGTTGGCTTGTTATTGGTTTGTTATTGCATCATAAGTTAAAGTCTCTGCCTCAAAGAAAGAAGCTATTTTCATTTTCATACTGAAGAAAAAAAATCCAATGTGTTTGGCTTTTAGTTCATTTACACCACCCAATGATTTTGTTGGTTGTGAAACCAGATGTAGAGGAAGACTGAGGCTCCTGCTGCAGAGGCCGTCGTGGTACTCTAGGTCTTGCAGTACCCACAAAGGTCACCCAACCGTCCAGGAACCTTGCATTCATTCCTTCTTTAGCTTATGCTGTAAATACTTTATTCGATCTCATGCCAGTTTCTGAATAATACGAACAGAAGCGGAAGCGTACCTTTTGGATCCATGGTTTTTGATTCCGAATTTGTTATGGCTCTTCCTCGACGAACCCAGAAAAGCCGTAGATCTCTGTTGATGGGATGCAGAGAATTTTTCTGTATTTCTAGTTAGGGTTGCCGAGGGGACCATAACTTTCTATTTATATAGAAACAATTTCTAATTTGGCCCTTCATCAAATTAGAAATCACACAATGTATCCACACATTAATTTTCATAACACTTATGCCCCATAGTCTTTATTATTTACCAAATCGACCACATAAGTTTTGACTCCTTTAAATAATGACCCTAACACATTAATATACATGTGTGACCCCCAAATAATTCTTACAATCTCCCACTGGGTCACATATGTATTCCGAAAATGTGATAGACTTTATGAGCTCAAAATTGTCATTATTTTAACAGGCATAAACAATCTCGTCCATTGATTATACAAACATAGGATCATGGCGGCCTTCGTTATAATAACAAGATAACTAAACCTTCCATGGTCACTGAAATCTATATAGTCAAATGACATAGATCAATTATGAAAAGTGTGGCATGAAAATCACATGAAAAGTGATCATCACATGTCGATTTTCAACTGGTCCTACTTTATTGAGATCCCTTAACTTTATTGTACAAAGAGTAAACTTAAAACTTTATTTCTGATCAGAAAATGTGCATAAACACAAACAAAACATAGAAACAAAAAAACCAAATGACAAACTCCCACTAAACCAAATGATCCTCAAACACTGAAACACCCATTCGAGCAGTATGCTCATGAAAGACTTTCGGTGGAATACCTTTTGTAAGAGGATCTGCTATCATGGATTTTGTCCCTAAGTGTTCTATGGAAATCTCTCCACTTTGTACCCTTTCTTGAACAACAAGATACTTGATTTCAATAAACTTGCACTTTGTTGCACTCCTATTTTTGTTGGAATACAACACAGCTGATCTGTTGTCACAGTATAACTTTAGTGGTCTTTCGATCCCTTCGACAATTCGAAGTCCAGTGAC
The DNA here is from genome assembly GCA_030180135.1 of Orychophragmus violaceus. Lineage (NCBI taxonomy): Eukaryota > Viridiplantae > Streptophyta > Magnoliopsida > Brassicales > Brassicaceae > Orychophragmus > Orychophragmus violaceus. The sequence goes on along the minus strand of CM058235.1, from coordinate 5,268,671 downwards.
AAAATTCCTCAGCCAAAGTCCTTGATCGGATGCCTCATAAACTGCTACAAATTCTGCTGCCATTGTGGAGGAAGCTACGAGTGATTGTTTCGCACTACGCCAAGAAATCGCTCCACCAGCTAACAGAAAAACATAGCATGAAGTGGACTTTTTACTATCTTTGCATCCACCAAAATCAGAATCAGAATACCCAATGATCTCCAAATTATCTGATTTCCGATATGTGAGCATATAGTCCTTTGTTCTCTGCAAGTACCTCATGACCCTTTTGGCTGCTTTCCAATGGTCCATACCTGGATTACTTAAGTATCTGCCCAAAACTCCAACAATGTACGCAATATCCGGACGCGTACATACTTGGGCATACATCAGACTCCCTACTGCCGACGCATAAGGGATCTTTTGCATCTCCTGAATTTCCAATTTTCCTTTAGGGCATTGATCGAGACAGAATTTGTCTCCTTTAGCGACTGGGGTGTCACCGGGTTTGCATTCTTGCATTCCAAATCTCTTGAGCACTTTATCGATATAGCTCTTTTGAGACAATCCAAGAATTCCTCGAGTTCTATCTCGGTGAATCTGGATTCCTAATACAAAAGATGCTTCACCAAGATCTTTCATGTCAAAATGACCCTTAAGAAATTTCTTGGTCTCATGCAACATGCCTATATCGTTAGTGGCTATCAGTATGTCATCGACATACAAAAGCAAGAAAATGCACTTACTCCCACTGAACTTGTGATACGCACAATCTTCGACTATATTCACCTCAAAACCAAACGAGATGATTACCTCATGAAATTTGTGGTACCATTGACGAGAAGCTTGTTTTAGCCCATAAATGGATTTGTTTAATTTGCACACCATTTTCTTTGAATCACCTAATACAAAGTTTTCTGGTTGCAACATATAAATTGTCTCATCAATGTTTCCATTGAGAAACGCTGTTTTAACATCCATCTGATGAAGCTCTAAGTCATAATGTGCAACAAGAGCCATGATTGTCCTAAAAGAATCCTTTGATGAAACTGGAGAAAAGGTTTCTTTGTAGTCAATCCCTTCTTTTTGAGTATATCCTTTAGCCACTAGACGAGCCTTATATCGCTCCACATTACCATTAGAATCCATCTTGGTCTTAAATATCCATTTGCAACCAATGGGTTTCTTTCCTTCTGGTAATTGGACGATGTCCCAAACTTTATTGTCTAGCATTGACTGATACTCTTCATTTGCAGCTTTGGCCCACTTATCCGAATTGGAACTACCCATAGCCTCACGGAAGTTGATAGGATCATCTTCCAATTGGGTTTGATTTTCCTCTTGTTCCATAAGAAATACTATATAATCATCCGGAATAGCACTTCTTCTTTCTCTAGTGGATCGCCGCAAAGGCACTTGTTCTTGATGCACCGGTTCTTGAGAATTTTGAATTTGACTTTCATGTTCGATATGATCGTCATCTTGATTTGGAGGAAGAGCTTCAATATCAACTTGAGGTTCCAAATTTGCTTTATCAAAAGCAACTATATGAATCGGTATAGAAACTGAATCCGATTCTTCCTCAAAGATGATGTCTCTAACTTCATTTCTCCCCCCAAATTCAATATCCTCAAAGAACGTAGCAGTTCCTGTCTCAAAGATGTTCTTTTGTGTGGGATCATAAAACTTATACCCCCGAGATCGTTCAGAATAACCAATGAAGTAACTGCTCACTGTTCTGGAGTCCAATTTCTTTTCATATGGCCTATAAGGCCTAGCCTCAGCTGGACATCCCCAAATGATAAAATGCTTTAGACTAGGTTTTCTGCCAGTCCAAAGCTCATAAGGTGTTTTTGCAGTTGCTTTAGTTGGTACTCTATTAAGAATGTAGGCTGCAGTCTTTAATGCCTCTCCCCAGAGTGATTCTGGTAAAGTAGAATGACAAATCATACTCCTTACCATGTCCTTAAGAGTGCGGTTACGTCTTTCAGATACACCATTCATACTGGGAGACCCCGGCATAGTGTACTGTGGGACAATTCCACACTCCTCTAGGTATCTGGAAAATGGCCCTGGACGTTGTTCACCTGAACCATCATACCGACCGTAATATTCACCACCACGATCAGATCTGACAGACTTTATTTTTCGCTCAAGTTGGTTCTCAACCTCAGCCTTAAACTTTTTGAACACGTCCAAAGACTCTGACTTTTCATGAATAAGAAACAAGTATGCATAACGAGAGTAGTCATCTATGAAAGATATAAAGTATTGTTGACCATTCCAAGATGCCGTAGGGAAAGGTCCACAAATATCCGTATGTATCAACTCAAGGACTTCTTTAGCTCTGTATGCACCTAATTTCTTATGTTTGGTCTGTTTTCCTTTAATGCAATCCACACAAACATCACAATTTGTGAAATCAACAGAACTTAATATACCGTCTGACACAAGCCGCTCAATTCTATTTCTAGAAATGTGACCTAGGCGTTTGTGCCATAAAGTTCCTGAACTTGCATTTTTTAATTTTCGTTTAGTACCCCTTGATTCAACACTTAAATTCTCATCAGGAGAAGATATAGTGTCAAGCATATAAAGATTGTGATTTTCCAAAAGTGCACCGGTTCCAATTAAAACTGAATTTAAAGACAAAGCAACTTTTCCATTCCCAGTTAAACAAGAATAACCAGATTTGTCTAAATATGGAACAGAAACCAAATTCCGTCTAAATGACGGTGCAACAAAAGTGTCTTTCAAATCCAAATAACGACCAGTACTAAATAACAATCTGAAATGCGCAACTGCCTCCACATCCACCGGAAATCCATTAGCCACATGAATGCGTCTTTCAGCATCAGTTGGTTTTCGGTAGCTCAGGCAACCCTGCAATGAAACACTGATGTTAGTAGTTGCACCTGAATCTAACCACCAAGTGTTTCTGGGTACTTCAACTAAGTTCAATTCAGAACAGACCATAGCAAGGAACATACCTTTCTTTACACGCCATGCGTGATACTTTTGGCAGTCCTTCTTCATGTGTCCAACTTTCTTACAAAAGAAGCAGGTATCTTCAACCTTAGTCTGCTTCTTTTGAGTTGGACCCTTAGCAGCCTCATTGTTAACAACCTCGAATTTCCTTCTTTTGCCCTGAGCCTTAGAGGTGTTAGCCATATGAGCACTTTCTGTCCTTTGTTGTTTCATCATATCCTCCTCATGCACACAAAACGAAATGAGCTCATTAAGAGACCATTTCTCCTTCTGTGTGTTGTAACTGGATTTCAATTGATTGAATTGAGGAGGCAGAGAATTCAAGACAAAGAAGATGAGCACTTCTTCCGGAAGCTCAGTCTTGAGTGCCTTGAGTTTTGAAACAATGTTGGACATTTCCAAAATGTACTCTCTTATTTTTCCATTGCCGTGATACCTCATGGTACTAAAGCGATGCAGAAGCGTACTTATTTCTGCTTTATCGCTCTTTGCAAACCGCAAGTCCATTTCAGCAAGGAACTGTTTGAGATCACTGATCTCCTCATCACCTCTAAAGGTTTCTGGAATGGTGTCCTTAATGATCATTAAACCAATGCGATTAGAACGTTCCCACTTCTCATAAACCGCTTTATACTCAGCAGAGCTGGTATCCGTAGGAGAAGTAGGTTGTTCCATCCTTAGCGCAAGGTCAAGATCCATACACCCAAGCACAATTTTAACTTTACTGTTCCATTCCTTATAATTGGAACCAGTAAGAGTTGGAATTGAACCCAAGTTAGCAGATACTGTAGTAAAAGTTCCTAAAACGAAAAGAGAACAATCTTTAATTACTCACTTTCTGAAATAAATCAATGATAAAAGTATAAAACAATGCACAATCCATCACAAGATACCATATACAACATTAATATCAAGTCTTTGGACAGTAATATTAACTGCTAGCGATATACTTGTTGTAATAATCAAACATTGACAATAATGCATAGTAAATAATAAACCTATCTTTGGATCGATTTATTATTCATATATTTATACTTAATAATTGTCACATGTTTATTATCACATAAATATATGTAATTCGGCCAAATACAAACCTACCTTTGGATCGATTTAATATTCGCATGAATATACATATATATAACATTTAATAATTTTCATGAAAATAATTTATTCAAGAGAGGTCACTTTGGCGACATCTTAAATTAATTAAAACAATCCAAATATTAAACTTGTGCAATCAAATTTTATTTATTGATTTATAAAACTGAATTTATCCTTGCACAAACATATAAATTAAAGTCTTGTGGTTTATAATGCTAGGAAGTTTGATGGCTTAGTGGTTGAAGGGAGCAGCCTTATTGAACCCATCATATGTTCGAACCCGTGCAACAACATAACGTGCTGAATTGTTGCTCTTCACATGGGCCGAAACAGGTTCATTTGTTTCACTGGCCCATGCCTTTTTTTTTTTTTTAATTTGAAAAAATGGGTCTAGTTGGGCCAGCAAAACCAGTAACACACAATCCTTTAATGAAAGGATCTTTTAATGAAATGATCTTTAATGAAACGAAACGTATTCTAACAAATGAAACGTAACGATTTTGACTTTCTTCAACCCTTTAGGATTTCTGTCTGAAAAAAAAAAATTGCAGCCACAAAACTTCTTTTTACAGATCGTAAAATATACACAAAATTTCGACACAATTCAGAAATTTCGAAAACCCATAAACTGTATGAACATATTCTCAAGCAACAACTTGTTTTTCAGGAAAAAATCGAAACTTTATGAAATATTTCGAGAAAAACAACTCTTATCATTAAATCTAACATGCTTTTTCTCTAGAACATTTACCATAGAGCCATATAAACATGTCTAAAAAACAGATTTAACAATAAAATAACCACAAATCACAGAATACTTTTAATCTTAGAACTTTTGACAAAAATTCAGATTCGACAATATGAAAAATTCAGCATATTATTAAATCCGAATTTCAACAAAATAAACTGATTATTATACAGAAACTTGACATGATAGCTCTGATACCAATTGTAAATACTTTATTCGATCTCATGCCAGTTTCTGAATAATACGAACAGAAGCGGAAGCGTACCTTTTGGATCCATGGTTTTTGATTCCGAATTTGTTATGGCTCTTCCTCGACGAACCCAGAAAAGCCGTAGATCTCTGTTGATGGGATGCAGAGAATTTTTCTGTATTTCTAGTTAGGGTTGCCGAGGGGACCATAACTTTCAATTTATATAGAAACAATTTCTAATTTGGCCCTTCATCAAATTAGAAATCACACAATGTATCTACACGTTAATTTTCATAACACTTATGCCCCATAGTCTTTATTATTTACCAAATCGACCACATAAGTTTTGACTCCTTTAAATAATGACCCTAACACATTAATATACATGTGTGACCCCCAAATAATTCTTACATATGCATCTTCTGTTGCATATGTCACAAAACCGAAACCTTTTGATCTCCCGGTCTCTCTGTCTGTGATCATTCTAGCTGCAGTGCACCAACATAACAAAAATATTTGACTGAGTTATATGATGATGAATATGTTTGAATAGGAATCCAAGAGATGATGAACAAAAAGGAGAGAGTAGAATTATCATCAACGAGCTATCCAAAAGAGGCAAATGCATCCTGAAGTTTTTCATTTGTTGTGAGTCTTGCGAGACCTATTCAATGCACAAAGATACAAAGGTTAACAAAGATGAAGGAATGTCATGTAAACAAACAAATAATCAGAGCCAAAACTCGTTGTGCCCCTGGTTTTCGCAGCCATTGTGGTGGTTGTCTCTGCAGTAGTTATTCGACCAATGGGCCTTCTGGAGAAAAAAGAAAGCTCACTAGTTTAAATTCATCATAGATTATTATTAACAATGCATATAGTAACCCTGAAATATAGGGATATTGGTAGATGAATTCTTAGAAATTTTTAAAATTTTGAGATTTCATTGTTATGGTTATGAATTCTTAAAATTTTAGTGGAATTCACTATTATTAGTTAGAAGACCTTTAAATTTCATTAAAAATTTAATGTTATTCAAAAAGTTTAGTTATCATTGATTTTATAATTCTATTCAAATATTATGTTATTGGGACATGAGTTCTCTACATTTTACTCACTACACTCAATTAAAAAATATCCTATATATCCATGAGATTTTTAAAATCTAATATAATAAAAGTCATACATACACACACAAAAACCCAACAAAAAAAAAAGTTTAACTGTTTAATAATAAAATCATTATGCAAACCCATGTTATAAACTATATATTGTAATATATAAAACATGAACTATAATATAAATTCTAGTAAAATTATATCTAATCATTATTAAAACACCTATTATTGTCATAATAAAATAAAATATTAATTTGTTTTTGTATTATGTGATGATCTTCATGGATTCATAAATTAGTGATTTAGTAATATTGCCTTATTACCAAATATGTGATGAATTCTTAGTATGTTACTATGTTATATATATATTGGCTTATTAAGAAAATTTTAGAAAAAGAAAAACAATACAAATCAATAAAAATTAATATCAATCCATCAAAATATATAATAAGAATTCATCACATACTGTATTTGGCAAATCTAGTCAATTTTTTCTAAAAAATTCAATTTCTAAAATCATTAAACTTCATATAAAGTCTTTCTGTAGGTCCATAGACAAAAAAACAGGTGTGGTCTAGGACTCTCCTCTCCTCTCTTATATAGCATAACAACGGTTAAAGTAGGCCTGGGCGTTCGGGTACCCATTCGGGTTTGGTTCGGGTTAGTTCGGGTTTCGGATTTTCGGGTTTGGCAATCTATTAACCATTCGGTTATTATTATATATCGGGTCGGGATCGGATTCGGTTCCACCGGATTCGGTTCGGTTCGGATTCGGATTTCGGGTTCGGGAGTTTTCGGTTTATTTTGGTTATTTCGGGTTATTCGGGTTTTAAACCGAAATAGCTTTCAAATACCCGATATTGACCAATATATTAGGTTAGATACTAGTAATGGTAAATATGTTCAAAGAGTACAACATATCCTAGTGGTAAAGAATAGGCTAAATTACTAAGTACTCGAGTTCGAGCACTGGCTGCATGTTTTAGGGTTTTTTTTTCGAATTTACTTTAATGAGGATTAAATTACTATTATGTCCTCATCTTCCTCCTTAGACAACAACCTGTAAACCCTAAAATCACGCCGCTTCCATTCTTTTTAACACGACTATCATCATTTTGGCACGTTTTCTTCGTTATTTGGAGCCAAATATAACAGATCTAGCTAGTAAACATCGATTCTTGGCTAAAATCCATGAAAAAATTGAATGTTATTAAGGGATCCGATTTTTTTCCAGTGGCTATAGACAATCTGTTTTTAAAGTTCGGTTTTGATCGGATGTGGTTCGGGTCTTCGGTTTAACCCGGTCCCGATCCCGAACCCGAACATTAAGCACAACATTAACCATTCGGATAATTTGTATATACCCGAATCCGATCCGAACCCTGTTTTTTGGGTCGGATTCGGGTTCGGGAATCGGGTACGGTAAAAACGCCCAGGCCTAGGTTAAAGTCTGTAAAAATTTGGGTTTATGTTAAGTATCAAACTTTTGCGATTTCTTTTTATGTCACGTTAGATTTAGGGCTCGACTGGTTCAAACGCGGCGGTTGCGGTTGCGAGAGTTTGCTGAAGCGGGCGGTTATGGTTAGTAGCGTTTGTAAACGTTTTGTACGACTGGTTTAACAATTGGAAGCGGCTGTGTTTGCGGAATATTCTTGACTGGTTGACAAGTTGTTGCGGTTAATAGCGGTTGAATGAAAATACTAAAGTAAAAATAATGTGTTAAATCAAATAAGGCTTGGGATGCTTCTCGTAAAAAAAATGAATCAATTCCATTTCTCAAGAAAGTTTGATCTCAGATTCTACGTTGCCACTACGATAGAGCTGAAGTTGGGCGAGGAGTTGCAGGACAACTGTAGAGGACAAGCATATTATTTCGACCAAAAGGAGCCACATGAATTAACTTTCCCAAAGACTTGTTAGTGTATCAAGCATCCTCTAAACGTGTTGGAGAACAAGAAACAGAGATCGAAAAAGTAAAATTAAAATTGATTCTCAAAGAAAAGTCCAAAATAGATTTTCAAAGAACGAAATGAAAAATTCCAAAACACTAATATAGCTTCTTGTTAGAAAAACACCAAAAGAAAAACATGAGAAAAAGATCAAGCCTTGTCTTCATATACGTTTCTTCTTTAACGAGCATCCCATATCTCTCGCGCTATACCATCTCTAACGATTCTTCCTTTTTAAAGCTTCAAGCTTGTTCTTAATTTTATTCCAATTTAGAGTCAACTCATATTGTTTGTTTAATTCCGTGAGAACGTTTTGTTTTCCTTGTTCTGACAAATTTTTGCCTTTACATTGTCCAACTTGTTTTTCTAGCGTTATTAGTTCTAGTAAGAAACTGGTCATCTCGTTTGACCAATTGATTTTCTGTTCAAAAAATAAGTAAACACACATGTACTAAACATAATTAAGCATGAAACATAAATTGTATAATTCACGCAGAAAAGCATAACAAAAATCAACATCAAAAGAAAACAATAATTTAACTACTAATAGAACAAAAAAAAAACTTATGTTTGATTCTTGACCATCTTCTGGTTGTGTAGAGGCCATAATTTCACTGCTTTAACGTCGCCTGTGGCCGTAGAAATCTTAAGGTTATTCTTTTGTGGCTGCAAAAATCTTAGGGTTTATTATATAGAGAATAGGTAGGATATAATGATATATATATATATATATAATAATAAGATATTACGGGATGTGATAGTTATAGATAATGATATTAGTAGTTATATATACGTGATATGATGATAATAGTTATAGATAATAATTTAAATAGAAAATTTTAGATTTATACGTATTTTTTTTAAAAAAAAATTTGTAAACGCAACCGCCCGCAACCGCAAACGCTTGCGAGAAGGAGCTTTTGATTTCTAGCGGTAAGGAGCGATTCCAAGCGATACAAAACGGTTGTAATGATTGTTTCTAAACGCTATCAACCGCAACCGCCCGCAAACGTAGCGTTTGCGAGTGGCAGCGGGTGAACCAATCAAGCTCTTAGTATTTGGTTATTGAACTCGGATCATCGTTTCAAATAATTCTTCCACGCCAAATTATCATAATTTGTTGGTATTTTTACGATTTAAGAAAGTTTAGCAACTATCTGAATTTTTTTGGCACAACTCATATATGTATTTTCCATTCACTTATTTTTCGAAGGTGTTTTTTGCTTTTATTCCAATACTCGATTCAATGTCAAATTTCCTTTGACGAACATTTCTGATAAATTATACAAAATTGAACAGAAAGTGGATCTAGATCCATCAACCGAGATCTCAAAAGTTTACAGTATTTTGTGACAATCAACTTTAATTGGATAATTTATATTTTATTAGATTTAAATATGTTTATAAAATATAATATTTTAGTCAGTTACATCCCAGCATCAAAGACTCAAGATATAGATGACAGTACAAGTCTAAGAACTTGTTCGACAACTTCTAGTACAACCTATGTATTGGCTTTTGTCGGGATATCGGAGTTCACATGCTTTCAAACACAAAGTGTGGTCATCACCTGAAAATTATAACCATCCTTTATAAATTTACAGGACCAATTACAAGAAATATATACAATATATAATATTTCATTTATTTTGTCATGTTAATTTACCGTAGAGTAGATATCGATTACTGACTTTATCTTAGTTTAACATTTAGAATACGCGTACCCTATCCAAATATCTAATGAATAACTAAAATAGTTTAAATTAAATTAAATCATTTAAAATATTCAATAACAAACTATATATATTAAACTAATGTTCACAAAACACATTTTAATAGGTATCGGAATAAATACTCCACTTTTTTTTAAAAAATGGAAATATTTTAATATATATAACATATACAAATTTTATACATATATTTAATAAATTATATATGAAAATGAATCCAGAATAATTAATATCAAATACGTTAAAACTGAGATACCCTAACATTTTAGATCAAACCATATAGGATCATAAATTGTGTTTTAGATGGGATGGCTGATATTGCATAAACAGATAAACTCAATGATTAGTAATAGAGAGACAGAGAGTTTAATTACTTCCGGGAAAAGCACATCGAATGGCACACTCAGCACATAAGCGGTCGATGCTGACTCCGCTGCATTTCTCTCTGCACACAGTAAGCATACACAATTCCACCGTCTTTCCATTCACACCCACCACTATCAACGCCATGATCATCATCGTCAACTTCATGAAACTCACCATTTCTCTTTGATACTTAGAACCTTCTAAATTTTTTATTGAACAGAATCAGGGAAAAAAAAAGACTGTATTAGATGATTTATTATTTGATGGTTTTCTATGGTGTATCATGAGTGCTTATTTATATATTAGTTTAAAAATTGTCTTCTATTGGATTAGGTGTTATACCAAATCTATATAGTTTGACTATGAGTATAAATGGTAAATCTATATAGTTTGACTATGGGTTTAAATGGTAAATATAATATAGAATAAATGAAAAAATAATGAATATGATGAAATGAATGGGATAAAGAAAAATGGAATAATCCAATAATCCATCCTATTCATCCTTATCAAAATTGCAAAGGAATGTTTTTTTTTTGAATTTTTTTTTTTATGGAATTAATTGAATCAACATTCCATTACATTTCATTCCACTCCAAGTAAGTGGTAAACATTTTGTGAAATCTATACAAATAAATAATTCCATATAACTCTTTCCATATGTTATTAATTTTTTGAATGCAAATTAGAATTGTGCACCGGTGTATCATGAGTGTGATACCCCGATCTCGGAAACTTGATAAAAAATATTATTATTAAATGTAATGATATTTGTATCACTAATAAATTGAATTATCTTGTTAAGAAATTCATTGAAATTAGTTTTTTGGAAATTCTTAAGAATTTTTATAAAAACCGATTTTTCCGAGAAACCAATAAAATGTTCGGGCAAGCGAGAGAACCCTTTAAATTCCACCAAAAATTATGGAATTTTGATCACAGTTACATTAAAATATGTTGAATCTATGGTTAAAAGGATTCAACAATATTTTACTCCTAGATTAAGTTATGAATTTTAGGTCATTAATGGGCGATTAAGGACTAAAATTTCAAAATAAAATTAAGGGAGCTTGGACTTGGTTCAGGCTGATCAGAGCTGATAGATGAAGTTATTATGGACCTAATTCAAGCTCATTAAGAGGCTTGGGCCACGAAAATCCTGCAAGAGAAAAGAAGAGGCCTTGTGAGTTTTGGTACAATGAATCTTCAAAAATTATTGGCCCAAACCCAAGAGGCTTTTAGATGGGCTCTACAGATGTAAGATGGATATTAAAATGAATTGTTTCTGGCCAACACCTGGTGAGAAGGCGTGGCACAAGATGGAAGAAGAGAGGAGACAAATGGAGGGTGGAGATCACTCTATTTTTGCTATAAAAGAGGTCTCCACACCTCTCATTCTCCATACCAAAAACTCTCAAAGCAAAGAGAAGTAAAGAAGAGAGAAAGAAAGGGAGGAAGAAGAAGAAGGAGGCGAAGAGGAGGAGAAGAAACCGAAGGAAGAAGAAACATTTACCAGAAACGTTTGTTCCACATGGCTATCTTGCACTGCAGGCGTATAGAGTTTCACATAAGTTGTGGAAGCAAGGACCAAAACTATTAGCACTGGCACTGCAAAGCGTGGTAGTGTAGCTTTCAAAGGTTCTTTGGTTATTATTATAATCTTGGTGTACAGTCTCTTATACATGTCAGTGCTTTCTCTCAGGTTCTTGGAATCGATATTCACAGGGGTAAGTTTTGAGTTTCATATCTTGATTATGCTTACATCTCTCATCTGACTAACTTGTAAGTCTAAAAATACGAGGATTAACATCTGACAAGCTTATCGCGAGAAACTTCCTTGATGTAATTAGCTAGCAAACCAAAAGTCCTTTCTTGACCAGGTTTTGTTATCATTGATTTCATTAAAATCTTTACACGCCACGCTGAATATAACAGCTGGATCAAATCTTTGTGTCAAACATATCCGAATTTTAGTTAATGAGCATTGAAATGGTATTGCAGAAATGTCTTATTAAATTATTATACTAAAAAATTATATCCCGATGAACTTCCGATATTCAGAAAATAGATCTTACCTGTCGACGCAGAACATGGAAGTAGTTGGCAGGAGTGGTGGCATTGACAATCTGCCAATTACATTCTTGGATTTGCTTTCGCATTGTTGGTTCCATGTCTGGTACGACATAGGGATTATCGTCAGAAGATCAAAAGCATCAGTTAGAGCCAGGAAGACAACTTAGAGCTAAGATACAAATTAGATTACACTTCCCTTAATTCAACACAGTAAGATGTAATAAAGTTTAGAAGGGAGTTTACCTGAAGGCAACGTTCCAGCCTCGCACTTGAATGTTCAGGGCCCTGACCATCATAACCATGGGGAAGTAGCACAACAAGCCCGGTTTGACGTAGCCACTTAGCTTCTCCACTGCTAATGAACTGATCAAATATCACCTGAGCTCAACTGATGCAGGAAAGACCTTTACCTACGAACATTCTCCAGGAAAAGCACATTAAACGGTACAATGAACACTGTAAGCATACACAATTCCTCCGTCATTCCATTCACACCCACCACTATCAATGCCACGATCATCGTCAACTTCATGAAACTCACCATTTCTCTTTGATATTTAGAACCTTCTGAATTTTTTATTGAACACAATTAGGGAAAAAGGAGACTGTATTAGATGATTTATTATTTGATGGTTTTCTATGGTGTATCATGAGTGCTTATTTATATATAAATTTTAAAATTGTCTTCTATTTGATTATCTGTTATACTAAATCTATATAGTTTGACTATAAGTATAAATGGTAAATATATGTAGTTTGACTAGGGATGTCAAAATGGATATACCAATCCAAACCAATCCATATCCTATTGTTTGGTGGAAAACACGATTTTACAGTTTTGGAGAGAAAACACGTTTTTACAGTTTTGACGGAAATACTCGACTTTACGGCTTTGGCGGAAAAACACGTTTTTACGGTTTTGGCGGAAACACACAATTTTACGGTTTTTGCGGAAAAATATTATTTGTGGTTTTGATAAAAATAATTTTTACTATATTGTTGTTTTGATAGAAAATATGATTTTGTGTCTTGAAGAAAAAAAATTAGCTTAATGAAAAAATCAAATTGTGAGATGAGAAAAAATGTCTTTGATTTGGTTTAGTGAAATTGCTTTAGAATTTGTCCTGATTATTTTTGGTTCTTAATTTAAATTTAAGTTGGTTATAAATTTTTGGTTGTTTGGATATTTTACCAGACGCCTCTTCAATGATGGTTGTCACTGCGAACACTCTTAATTCTCTGCGTGGAGACGCCACAAAACTCTGAGACATGCATAAAAACTTCAAAGTGTCAAACTTTTCTTCTTAATCGGTGACCAATCACACGCATAAAATAAAGGGCTTTGACGAAATAGATGGAGAGTGAAAGAAGAGACCTTAGGCGCGAAGAAATGTGGAAGCTTGAGTGAGGAGAAGTGAGTATGATAACAAGTATTCATCTTCTTGAGAACAATCGTTCGAGATCAGGAAGCTGCAGATTTTGATTTAATTGTCCTTTTGTACTTTTTGTCTGAAAATTAAACCATAAACCCTAGAGACGAGAGGTCGTTTTTAATAATTGGTGTCTGTAATTGTTAGTGAAAAGTGGAATAGTTTGGTCCTGTTGGTTTTCCAGTTGCTACCGACCAACGACAGTGTCTGTCATTTTTTTCCGTTTTATTGTCAGTGCAATTGTCGCCGACATTTTTTAAAAATCGTCACACTATTGCTGATAAAATCGCAATAGCTAATCGCTAGTTTTGAGTTGCAATAACGACCATCAAACGAATACTTTGGAGTCATCGTCGTTATTGATGTGGACGACTCCAAAATGAACAAGGCCTTTGTTGTTGGCTTGTTATTGGTTTGTTATTGCATCATAAGTTAAAGTCTCTGCCTCAAAGAAAGAAGCTATTTTCATTTTCATACTGAAGAAAAAAAATCCAATGTGTTTGGCTTTTAGTTCATTTACACCACCCAATGGTTTTGTTGGTTGTGAAACCAGATCTAGAGGAAGACTGAGGCTCCTGCTGCAGAGGCAGTCATGCTACTCTAGGTCTTGCAGTATCCACAAAGGTCACCCAACCGTCCAAGAACCTTGCATTCATTCCTTCTTTAGCTTATGCATCTTCTACTGTTGCATATGTCACAAAACCGAAACCTCTTGATCTCCCGGTCTCTCTGTCTGTGATCATTCTAGCTGCAGTGCACCAACATAACAAAAATATTTGACTGAGTTATATGATGATGAATATGTTTGAATAGGAATCCAAGAGATGATGAACAAAAAGGAGAGAGTAGAATTATCATCAACGAGCTCTCCAAAAGAGGCAAATGCATCCTGAAGTTTTTCATTTGTTGTGAGTCTTGCGAGACCTATTCAATGCACAAAGATACAAAGGTTAACAAAGATGAAGGAATGTCATGTAAACAAACAAATAATCAGAGCCAAAACTCGTTGTGCCCCTGGTTTTCGCAGCCATTGTGGTGGTTGTCTCTGCAGTAGTTATTCGACCAATGGGCCTTCTGGAGAAAAAAGAAAGCTCACTAGTTTAAATTCATCATAGATTATTATTAACAATGCATATAGTAACCTTGAAATATAGGGATATTGGTAGATGAATTCTTAGAAATTTTTAAACTTTTGAGATTTCATTGTTATGGTTATGAATTCTTAAAATTTTAGTGGAATTCACTATTATTAGTTAGAAGACCTTTAAATTTCATTAAAAATTTAATGTTATTCAAAAAGTTTAGTTATCATTGATTTTATAATTCTATTCAAATATTATGTTATTGGGACATGAGTTCTCTACATTTTACTCACTACACTCAATTAAAAAATATCCTATATATCCATGAGATTTTTAAAATCTAATATAATAAAAGTCATACATACACACACAAAAACCCAACAAAAAAAAAGTTTAACTGTTTAATAATAAAATCATTATGCAAACCCATGTTATAAAATATATATTGTAATATATAAAACATGAACTATAATATAAATTCTAGTAAAATTATATCTAATCATTATTAAAACACCTATTATTGTCATAATAAAATAAAATATTAATTTGTTTTTGTATTATGTGATGATCTTCATGGATTCATAAATTAGTGATTTAGTAATATTGCCTTATTACCAAATATGTGATGAATTCTTAGTATGTTACTATGTTATATATATTGGCTTATTAAGAAAATTTTAGAAAAAGAAAAACAATACAAATCAATAAAAATTAATATCAATCCATCAAAATATATAATAAGAATTCATCACATACTGTATTTGGCAAATCTAGTCAATTTTTTCTAAAAAATTCAATTTCTAAAATCATTAAACTTCATATAAAGTCTTTCTGTAGGTCCACAGACAAAAAAACAGGTGTGGTCTAGGACTCTCCTCTCCTCTCTTATATAGCATAACAACGGTTGAAGTAGGCCTGGGCGTTCGGGTACCCATTCGGGTTTTGTTCGGGTTAGTTCGGGTTTCGGATTTTCGGGTTTGGCAATCTATTAACCATTCGGTTATTATTATATATCGGGCCGGGATCGGATTCGGTTCCACCGGATTCGGTTCGGTTCGGATTCGGATTTCGGGTTCGAGAGTTTTCGGTTTATTTTGGTTATTTCGGGTTGTTCGGGTTTTAAACCGAAATAGCTTTCAAATACCCGATATTGACCAATATATTAGGTTAGATACTAGTAATGGTAAATATGTTCAAAGAGTACAACATATCCTAGTGGTAAAGAATAGGCTAAATTACTAAGTACTCGAGTTCGAGCACTGGCTGCATGTTTTAGGGTTTTTTTTCGAATTTACTTTAATGAGGATTAAATTACTATTATGTCCTCATCTTCCTCCTTAGACAACAACCTGTAAACCCTAAAATCACGCCGCTTCCATTCTTTTTAACACGACTATCATCATTTTGGCACGTTTTCTTCGTTATTTGGAACCAAATATAACAGATCTAGCTAGTAAACATCGATTCTTGGCTAAAATCCATGAAAAAATTGAATGTTATTAAGGGATCCGATTTTTTTCCAGTGGCTATAGACAATCTGTTTTTAAAGTTCGGTTTTGATCGGATGTGGTTCGGGTCTTCGGTTTAACCCGGTCCCGATCCCGAACCCGAACATTAAGCACAACATTAACCATTCGGATAATTTGTATATACCCGAATCCGATCCGAACCCTGTTTTTCGGGTCGGATTCGGGTTCGGGAATCGGGTACGGTAAAAACGCCCAGGCCTAGGTTAAAGTCTGTAAAAATTTGGGTTTATGTTAAGTATCAAACTTTTGCGATTTCTTTTTATGTCACGTTAGATTTAGGGCTCGACTGGTTCAAACGCGGCGGTTGCGGTTGCGAGATTTTGCTGAAGCGGGCGGTTATGGTTAGTAGCGTTTGTAAACGTTTTGTACGACTGGTTTAACAATTGGAAGCGCCTGTGTTTGCGGAATATTCTTGACTGGTTGACAAGTGGTTGCGGTTAATAGCGGTTGAATGAAAATACTAAAGTAAAAATAATGTGTTAAATCAAATAAGGCTTGGGATGCTTCTCGTAAAAAAAATGAATCAATTCCATTTCTCAAGAAAGTTTGATCTCAGATTCTACGTTGCCACTACGATAGAGCTGAAGTTGGGCGAGGAGTTGCAGGACAACTGTAGAGGACAAGCATATTATTTCGACCAAAAGGAGCCACATGAATTAACTTTCCCAAAGACTTGTTAGTGTATTAAGCATCCTCTAAACGTGTTGGAGAACAAGAAACAGAGATTGAAAAAGTAAAATTAAAATTGATTCTCAAAGAAAAGTCCAAAATAGATTTTCAAAGAACGAAATGAAAAATTCCAAAACACTAATATAGCTTCTTGTTAGAAAAACACCAAAAGAAAAACGTGAGAAAAAGATCAAGCCTTGTCTTCATATACGTTTCTTCTTTAACGAGCATCCCATATCTCTCGCGCTATACCATCTCTAACGATTCTTCCTTTTTAAAGCTTCAAGCTTGTTCTTAATTTTATTCCAATTTAGAGTCAACTCATATTGTTTGTTTAATTCCGTGAGAACGTTTTGTTTTCTTTGTTCTGACAAATTTTTGCCTTTACATTGTCCAACTTGTTTTTCTAGCGTTATTAGTTCTAGTAAGAAACTGGTCATCTCGTTTGACCAATTGATTTTCTGTTCAAAAAATAAGTAAACACACATGTACTAAACATAATTAAGCATGAAACATAAATTGTATAATTCACGCAGAAAAGCATAACAAAAATCAACATCAAAAGAAAACAATAATTTAACTACTAATAGAACAAAAAAAACTTATGTTTGATTCTTGACCATCTTCTGGTTGTGTAGAGGCCATAATTTCACTGCTTTAACGTCGTCTGTGGCCGTAGAAATCTTAAGGCTATTCTTTTGTGGCTGCAAAAATCTTAGGGTTTATTATATAGAGAATAGGTAGGATATAATGATATATATATATATATATATATATATATATAATAATAAGATATTACGGGATGTGATAGTTATAGATAATGATATTAGTAGTTATATATACGTGATATGATGATAATAGTTATAGATAATAATTTAAATAGAAAATTTTAGATTTATACGTATTTTTTAAAAAAAAAAAATTTGTAAACGCAACCGCCCGCAACCGCAAACGCTTGCGAGAAGGAGCTTTTGATTTCTAGCGGTAAGGAGCGATTCCAAGCGATACAAAACGGTTGTAATGATTGTTTCTAAACGCTATCAACCGCAACCGCCCGCAAACGTAGCGTTTGCGAGTGGCAGCGGGTGAACCAATCAAGCTCTTAGTATTTGGTTATTGAACTCGGATCATCGTTTCAAATAATTCTTCCACGCCAAATTATCATAATTTGTTGGTATTTTTACGATTTAAGAAAGTTTAGCAACTATCTGAATTTTTTTGGCACAACTCATATATGTATTTTCCATTCACTTATTTTTCGAAGGTGTTTTTTGCTTTTATTCCAATACTCGATTCAATGTCAAATTTCCTTTGACGAACATTTCTGATAAATTATACAAAATTGAACAGAAAGTGGATCTAGATCCATCAACCGAGATCTCAAAAGTTTACAGTATTTTGTGACAATCAACTTTAATTGGATAATTTATATTTTATTAGATTTAAATATGTTTATAAAATATAATATTTTAGTCAGTTACATCCCAGCATCAAAGACTCAAGATATAGATGACAGTACAAGTCTAAGAACTTGTTCGACAACTTCTAGTACAACCTATGTATTGGCTTTTGTCGGGATATCGGAGTTCACATGCTTTCAAACACAAAGTGTGGTCATCACCTGAAAATTATAACCATCCTTTATAAATTTACAGGACCAATTACAAGAAATATATACAATATATAATATTTCATTTATTTTGTCATGTTAATTTACCGTAGAGTAGATATCGATTACTGACTTTATCTTAGTTTAACATTTAGAATACGCGTACCCTATCCAAATATCTAATGAATAACTAAAATAGTTTAAATTAAATTAAATCATTTAAAATATTCAATAACAAACTATATATATTAAACTAATGTTCACAAAACACATTTTAATAGGTATCGGAATAAATACTCCACTTTTTTAAAAAAAATGGAAATATTTTAAGATATATATATATATATATATAACATATACAAATTTTATACATATATTTAATAAGTTATATATGAAAATGAATCCAGAATAATTAATATCAAATACGTTAAAACTGAGATACCCTAACATTTTAGATCAAACCATATAGGATCATAAATTGTGTTTTAGATCGATGATATTGCATAAACTCAATGATTAGTAATAGAGAGACAGAGAGTTTAATTACTTCCGGGAAAAGCACATCGAATGGCACACTCAGCACATAAGCGGTCGATGCTGACTCCGCTGCATTTCTCTCTGCACACAGTAAGCATACACAATTCCACCGTCTTTCCATTCACACCCACCACTATCAACGCCATGATCATCATCATCAACTTCATGAAACTCACCATTTCCCTTTGATACTTAGAACCTTCTGAATTTTTTATTGAACAGGATCAGGGAAAAAAAGAGACTGTATTAGATGATTTATTATTTGATGGTTTTCTATGGTGTATCATGAGTGCTTATTTATATATTAGTTTAAAAATTGTCTTCTATTGGATTAGCTGTTATACCAAATCTATATAGTTTGACTATGAGTATAAATGGTAAATCTATATAGTTTGACTATGAGTTTAAATGGTAAATATAATATAGAATAAATGGAAAAAATAATGAATATGATGAAATGAATGGGATAAAGAAAAATGGAATAATCCAATAATCCATCCTTATCAAAATTGCAAAAAAATGTTTTTTTTTTGAATTTTTTTTATGGAATTAATTGAATCAACATTTCATTCCACTCCAAGTAAGTGGTAAACATTTTGTGAAATCTATACAAATAAATCATTCCATATAACTCTTTCCATATGTTATTAATTTTTTGAATGCAAATTAGAATTGTGCACCGGTGTATCATGAGTGTGATACCCCGATCTCGGAAACTTGATAAAAAAATATTATTATTAAATATAATGATATTTGTATCACTAATAAATTGAATTATCTTGTTAAGAAATTCATTGAAATTAGTTTTTTTGGAAATTCTTAAGAATTTTCATTAAAAACCGGTTTTTCCGAGAAACCAATAAAATGTTCGGGCAAGCGAGAGAGCCCTTTAAAGTCCACAAAAAAATATGGAATTTTGACCACATTTCCATTAAAATATGTTGAAGCTATGTTTAAAAGGATTCAACAATATTTTACTCCTAGATTAAGTTATGAATTTTAGGTCATTAATGGGTGATTAAGGATTAAAATTTCAAAATAAAATTAAGAGAGCTTGGGCTTGGTTCAGACTGATCAGAGCTGATAGATGGAGTTATTATGGACCTAATTCAAGCTCATTAAGAGGCTTGAGCCACGAAAATCCTGCAAGAGAAAAGAAGAGGCCTTGTGAGTTTTGGTACAATGAATCTACAAAAATTATTGGCCCAAACCCAAGAGGCTTTTAGATGGGCTCTACAGATATAAGATGGATATTTAAATGAATTGTTTCCGGCCAACACCTGGTGAGAAGGCGTGGCACAAGATGGGAGAAGAGAGAAGACAAATGGAGGGTAGAGATCACTCTATTTTTGCTATAAAAGAGGCTTCCACACCTCTCATTCTCCATACCAAAAACTCTCAAAGCAAAGAAAAGTAAAGAAGAGAGAAAGAAAGAGAGGAAGAAGAAGAAGAAACCGAAGGAAAAAGAAACGTTTACCAGAAACGTTTGTTCCACATGGCTATCTTGCACTGCAGGCGTATAGAGTTTCACATAAGTTGTGGAAGCAAGGACGAAAACTATTAGCACTGACACTGCAAAGCGAGGTAGTGTAGCTTTCAAAGGTTCTTTGGTTATTATTATAGTCTTGGTGTACAGTCTCTGATACATGGTCAGTGCTTTCTCTCAGGTTCTTGGAATCGATATTCACCGGGGTAAGTTTTGAGTTTCATATCTTGATTATGCTTACATCTCTCATCTGACTAACTTGTAAGTCTAAAAATACGAGGATTAACATCTGACAAGCTTATCGCCAGAAACTTCCTTGATGTAATTAGCTAGCAAACCAAGTCCTTTCTTGACCAGGTTTTGTTATCATTGATTTCATTAAAATCTTTACACACCACGCTGAATATAACAGCTGGATCAAATCTTTGTGTCAAACATATCCGAGTGTTAGTTAATGAGCATTGAAATGGTATTGCAGAAATGTCTTATTAAATTATTATACTAAAAAATTATATCCCGATGAACTTTCGATATTCAGAAAATAGATCTTACCTGTCGACGCAGAACATGGAAATAGTTGGCAGGAGTGGTGGCATTGACAATCTGCCCATTACATTCTTGGATTTGCTTTCGCATTGTTGGTTCCATGTCTGGTATGACATAGGGATTATCGTCACTCATCTGTAAATTAGATTACACTTCCCTTAATTCAACACAGTAAGAGGTAACGTTCCAGCCTCGCACTTGAATGTTCAGGGCCCTGACCATCATAACCATGGGGAAGTAGACAAGCCCGGTTTGACGTAGCCACTTAGCTTCTCCACTGCTGATGAACTGATCAAATATCACCTGAGCTCAACTGATGCCGGAAAGACCTTTACCTACATGTTGTGATGTTGTGTTTACTGGCGAATCTATTCCAGAGATCGAAGATGGACCTCGTTGTGCCCCGGTTTTAGCAGCCATTGTGGTGGCTGTCTCTGCAGTCGTTATACGAACAATGGGCCTTCGGGAGGAAAATGAAAGCCCATTAGTTTAAACTCATTCATAGATTAATATTATTATTAACACTGCATATAGTAACCTTGAAATATAGGAGTTATTGATAGATGAATTTTTATGAATTTTAATAAATTTGAGATATCATTGTTGTTGGTTATGAATTCTTAAAATCTTAATGGAATCCATTATTATTAGTGTGAAGACCTTTAAATTCCATTAAAAATCTAACGTTATTCAAAAAATTTAGTTATCGTTAATTTTATAATTCTAATTCTATTAAAACTTATGTTATTGGGACATGAACTCTCTACATTTTTTATTCACTACTTTCAACTTTAAAAATACCTTATATATGCATTAGATTCTTAAAATCTAATATAATAAAAGTCATACATACACACACAAAAACCCAACATATAATAAAACAAAGTTTATCTGTTTAATAATAAAATTATTATGCAAACCCATGTTATAAGAGCGGTTGAGGTAGTCCAACTGGTTGAGGGGTTCGTGGTGGTTAGACACCACCCGGGTTCGAGCCCAGGCGGAAATAAAATTGCCTCCTCTGTTCACCCACATGGATATGGGCCCATTGCTTACGGCCCATTTGAATACCCAGAGAGAGGGTCTATCCATGGGTTGCACCTCCCCTTGGGAATTAGTATGGGCCCTTCCATAGACCCGGGATACCCCAGGTAAATAAAAAAAAACCCATGTTATAAACTATATATTGTAATATATAAAACATGAAAAATATAAATTCTGCTAAAATTATATCTAATCATTCTTAAGACACATATTATTGTCATAATAAAATAAAATATTAATTTGTTTCTGTAATATGTGATGATTTTCATGGATTCATAGATTAGTGATTGAGTAATATTGTCTTATTACCAAATATGTGATGAACTCTTATTACACACACATATATATATTGCCTTATTAAGAAAATTTTAGAGAAAACAATAATACAAATCAATAAAACTCAATATCAATCCATCAAAATATATAATAAGCATTCATCACATACTTTATTATGCAAATTTATTCAATTTTTTTTAAAAAATATCAATTTCTAAAATCATTAAACTTCATATAAAGTCTCTTTAATTTCATGAGGGTCGGTCCACAGACAAAAAGAGGTGTGGGGCGCACGACATGACCGGTCTAGGACTCTCCTCTTCCCCCCTCTATAGCATAACAGTGGTTAAGGTCTGTAGGGATTTGGGTTTAAGTTAAATTATCAAACTTTTTGTTTATGCCAAGTTAGATTTGGTGTATGGTTATTGAACTCGGATCTTCGTTTCAAATTAATTCTCTCACGCCAAATTATTATTATTGCGATCTAAGGAAGTTTGGCAACCATCTGAAATATTTTGGCACAACTCATATATGTTTCCCATTCACTTATTTTCGTATGTGTTTTTGCTCTTATTCCAATAGTCGATTCAATGTCAAATTTTCTTTAACGAACATTTCTGATAAAATATACAAAATTGAAGAGAAAGTGGATCTAGACTGTGGATGCTAAAATCCACGAGTTAATTGCATCCATTATATCTTTTTGAAAAGTAATAGTAATTTTGTCTCTTTCAAAATCTTATTACAATTGTATATTTTTTTAGTGGTGGTTAATGACAATTTAGCCTTAATTTTTGTCTTTTAGTTATACATAGTTAATTTATCTCCAATTCATTTACTATCCACAATTCACCTACTATCCATCTGATTTTTTTATTTTTCTTAATTATTTTTTTCTTCTTTTACACTCTTTTTCTTACTTTATGAATTATTTTTTACCCATCATTTTTTGACGGTGGATAGGATATGGGAGATGATGATTCCGAAAATATAGACCGATGGAATGGAGATAAAATAGGCCGATGTACCAGAATTCAAAAAAAAAAATCGGACATAATACGGAATTTGCGAATGGATAGTTTAGAGTAGATGTCCACAACATCCATCCACGTGGATACTTATGATGGACAAGATATTTAACAAAATGGTTTAACATATGATGTTGGACGATCACATGAATGATGAATCCAAAAGTATTTTTACCATGGATAAACGTTTAACATATTATTATTCGTAGACAAGATGCTTAACAACCAAAAGTATGTTTACCATGGGTAAACGTTTAACATATGATTATTCGTGGATAAGATGCTTAACAAGATGGTTTAACATGAATGATGATGGACAAGATGTGTAACACGATGGTTTAACATATGATTATTCGTGGACACAAAAGTATGTTGGACGATCACATCTCATGCTTAAAAAGATGGGTTAACATATGATGGACAAGATGCTTAACAAGATGCTTACCATTAGTAAACGCTTATGATGGACATTAGTTAACAAGATGCTTACTATGGGGTAAACATTTATGATGGATGGTGGTCAAGAGTTAACATTATTGCGATCCGTGGACACAAAGTACGGGTCTAATGGATAAAATTTGGTTAAGAGTTCACATGATTGTGAATTTGTAGACATATAGTAGGTGTAGACCACTATCCATTCAAAAACAACATTTTCATTGGCTACTTCCTACCATGCTAAGCACCTTGCATGTAATATGATCATTGTAGTATCCACATAGGCCTGGGCGTTCGGGTTCGGTTCAGGTCTTTCGGGTTTTTTGGGTCTAGGCATATAAGACCCATTCGGGTATTTTATAATTTTGGTTCGGGTTCGGTTCGGTTCCATTCGGGTTCGGTTTGGGTTCGGGTACCCAGAAAATCATAAAACAAAAATAAAATTGGTTAATTTAAACAAAAAATTTGTTAAATTTAGACAAATATAGCTAAGTTTCACATATTTCATCTATTTTGGGTATTTTAACTATTTTGGTCTAAAACTAATATTTGAGTTTGTATTTATAATTTTTTATATAATTATGTTATATTAAGTCTAAATATAACTAATATCTTAGATATATAATTGTAGTTCGGATATTTCGGGTACCCATTCGGTTCTCGGTTCGGGTTCAGATTCAGTTCCTTTTTCAGTTCGGGTTCGGTTCGGAATTTCGGTTCCGGGTTTTTTGCCCAGCCCTATCCACATTGATGGATACGCATTCGCAGTTTCTGTAGTATCCACATGGATAGAGCCTCAACTATCCTTTCGCAATTTCCGTATTAAGTCTGTTTTTTTGAATTCCGGAAGATCGACTAGTTCTAACTCCATTCTGGCGGTCTATATGATCGGTAACCTCACCCATTGCATGATATCCACCATCAAAAAAATGGGGTGAAAATAAATGTAAAAGTAAGAAAGAGAAGGAAAAAAAAGAATGGATACATAATTTTCGGTGGATAGAATAAAAAAATGAGTAAAAAAGAGAGTGAGGGGATAAAATTGTCTTTTTGATGGTAGACCCTACAAAAAAAAGATACAAAATTGCGGAAAGATTTGAGAAGACACAAGATTGCAAGGAAAAAGATAAAAAGATATATTCAGTGCAATTCACCCTAAAATCCACACTCAAAGATTTAGAGTAGTTTTGTGTTTCAGGAAAGATGAGCTAGAATCTCAATGAACCAACGATGTAAATAAAGACTTTAATCGACGAATTGGATTTGTATTGATTGAATAAAGAGTTTACAAGAATAAAGTAGCTAAAATACATGTGTAACTAGGTAAAAATCGGATGCCTTAATGAATGAAGGAAGAGGTCCTTTTAAAGCTTTGTATCTGCAGCTAACGATCCGCAGCTCTCGGCCGTGTGCTCAACGTTATCCACGATTTGCGGGATCTTGACGACTCGATCCACTCCGCGCACGTGCTAACAGATACCGGAGATTGCGGGATCCATTATGACTTAGTCTTGCCTTCGGTCTTCGTCATGGAGCTTGATGTCATCAAGATCGAGCTACGGAGCTGTAGAGCTCGTTAACCGGAGCTGTAGAGCCGGAGTGTAGAGCTCGATTTGTGCAGCTCGATGTTAGCGTGTTAGCTACAGGTGCAGAGCTCGATGTTACGGAAACAGATAGAAAACCTTCCTTTTGGGAGATTAAC
Source organism: Orychophragmus violaceus (assembly GCA_030180135.1). Taxonomy (NCBI): domain Eukaryota; kingdom Viridiplantae; phylum Streptophyta; class Magnoliopsida; order Brassicales; family Brassicaceae; genus Orychophragmus; species Orychophragmus violaceus. The sequence goes on along the minus strand of CM058235.1, from coordinate 5,243,056 downwards.
ATTGGACAACATTTTGACTTTCGTTGGCTGGATTTAAGTGTTAAATCCGACCCAAAAAATTGCCCACTGAAGGATGAGGAATGATCGAGAAGAATGAAAGTCTTGGTTGTTATGCCTCAAGCTTGTGTTGAGCTTTAATTTTCGAAATGTTTAGCTTGGATGCTCATGTTGTAGAGTCGAGCTATGTTATGAGTATTCGAGAGTTTGAATACTAAGATTGCGAGATTGAGCTCATTGCGATAAGTTTATTCCTTTAGATCAATGCTCTCACGAATTGCGAAACTCGTTTAGCTTGTTAGAAAGATGTGAGTTGTAGCTCGTTTGTATAATGGATTCGAGAACTGATCATCAAGTGAGGGCTTAAGGAGATTTGTTGAGACCTCTTAGTTGTGGATTTCTCCTAGAATTCGTTTGGTGAATTCGTACTGAGAGAAGTCTCCGAATTTAGGTGTGTATTGTTTCAGTTATTTTATAGAGTTCGATGTAGCGAAGTCTTTGAGACTTAGCGTGAAATCAAACTTTTGTGAAGTCTTAAGACTTCGATGTTTGAGGAAGTGGTTGAACTCGAGGATTTAGCTGCCTATGTACCCCGTCAGGGGATCAAACCTATACGTAGTTCGGTTATTTTAGCACTCAAAGGTACTCTGGTACTGCATTTTTAACTTTAGTGAGCTTATATATGCTTTTGCGAACTATTTTGCTAGATTGCTAGGGGCTTCCCGTTAGCTCCCTAGTTTCCCAGCATCTAGCTCTTTATTTAGTACACTTTACGTAATACTAAGTTTCACTTCTTTCTTTCTTTAAGGTCGTGTTGTATTTTTCTAGCGTTGCATCTACATCTTCTTCATACTTTGTGTAGTAGGTAGCTTTGGGCAGGGCGTCTTCTAAAGACGTGCAAGGTCGAACTATGAGTTCTTTCTTCAACTCCGATGTGTACCAGATTTTGTTTTCGAGAGACGCAATGACAATTTTTTTGTTTGGGTGTGCGATACGGGACTTGACCGCACGGAAACTGCCGATGTAAGCTCTGAGGATTTCCTCGGCTCTTGCGCTAGGGCCCAGATATCGGCTTCAGAGGTTTTGTCTTCGATAAAAATCGAGTACTACTTTAGGAATGTCGATATGAGCTGGGTGAAGTTGTCGATCGAATTCCCTTTCAGGCTTGCCAACCACTCCAATGCGGTACCGGTGAGGTTCTCAGTGAAGAGTTTGCAGTAACCTACCTCTTTTCCCCATCGTTAAGATGGGCTCTGGAGACTGCGAGCCGGAAGGATCTAACATAGGCTTTTGGATCCGAGGTTCCCGAGTACTCTGGGTTTTTATCTTTCTAGTGTTATGGATCCGTTTGTTAGCGATCTTATCTGTGAACGGAGTTCGACGGGTTTCTTCGATCACTTGATCGATGTTTGGAGCCGAGCTCGTTGCCATGTGGATTGCGGCTTGGAGGCGCTGGAGCTTAGCGTGGATGCCCTAATTCTCCGTTTTAGTTCGGTTCCCAAACATAGGAGGTAGCATGTTCCGCACACGCGAGCTGTGGAACTCCCGTACCGCGCTCGGGGGAGGCCGAGCTGAGTTAGTTCTAGCTTGTGAGCTCAAAGCAAAAACTGGAGCTACTAACTGCTGAAGTCTTGTTTGCTGGATCAGTTCGCTCGGAAGAGGTCCGTCTGTATAACCCGCTTGGGTAACTCCGGGAGCTTGCGAACTCGAATCAAAGGTTGGAGCTCTCGTTTGAGAAGCAGATCAAGCTAAAAGGTTTTGATGTTCAGCTATATCTCTTTCGAGATGATTCAAGCGAACTAGAATAATTTGTTGGGATGCTTCCTGGTTTTGAGATCTGTCCACCAGGATTGCTAGCATCCTCCGGAGTTCCCCCATGTTGTCGTCGACAAGTATTGTCGGACATGGTGATGTTGATCGGGTTGGATCTGCTTGGGAAGCTAGAGCTTCACTGGTGGGTCGTTCTTCAAATCGGATCTACACCCGAGAGATGTTTCTCTCATTCGTCAGTATTCTAGAGCTTGGAGGTGTGGCTCCAGGACTCTGCAGCTGAGATGGGAGGTCGTGAACCGTTAGAATGTGTCCAAGCTGGATCGGGGATGAGCATGATCCGATGCGTTCGTTTTGAGCAATCAGGCTCTGTTAATCGTGATATGTCGCGTTCGACGATCTGAATGAGTCTAATGAATTTGGATCCATCTTCGCGCTTACGAGCCTTAGATCGGGTTCTGGTGTAAGAGAAATCTATGAATACCTCCCCACAGACAACGCCAAAATGTGGATGCTAAAATCCACACTCAAGTATTTAGAGTGTTTTTGTGTTTAAGGAAAGATGGCCTAGAATCTCAATGAACCAACGATTTAAATAAGGACTTGAATCGACGAATTGGATTTGTATTGATTGAATAAGGAGTTTACAAGAAGAGAGTAGCTAAAATACATATATAACTAGGTGAAAATCGGATGCCTTAATGAATGAACGAAGAGGTCCTTTTAAAGCTTTGTATCTGCAGCTAACGATCCGCAGCTCCCGGCCACATGCTCAACGTTCTCCACGATTTGCAAGATCTTGGCGACTCGATCCACTTCGCGCACGTACTAACAGATTCCGGAAATTGCGGGATCCGTTATGACTTAGTCTTGCCTTCGGTTTTCGGCATGGAGCTTGATGTTATCAAGATCGAGCTACGAAGCTGTAGAGCTCATTAACCTGAGCCGGAGAGTCGGAGTGTAGAGTTCGATATGTGCAGCTCGATGTTAGCGTGTTAACTACAGGTGCAGAACTCGATGTTAAGTAAACAGATAGAAAACTTTTTTTAGACGATTAACGTTGGACAACATTTTGACTTTCGTTAACTGGATATAAGTGTTAAATCCAACCGAACATAGATCCATTAACGAGATCTCAAAAGTTAACAGTATTTTGTGACACAATGAACTTTAGTTGGATAAATTATATTTTATTAGATTTAATTATGTTTATAAAATATAATATTTTGGTCAATTACATCCCAGCATCAAAGACTCAAGATATAGATGACAGTACAAGTCTAAGACCTCCGACATCTTCTAGTACAAATTGCGTATTGGCTTTTGTCGGGATATTGGAGTTCACATTCCTTGAAACACTGTCTGTCACCTGAAAATTATAACCATCCTTTATAAATTTACAGGACCAAATTACAAGAACACATATATAATATATAATATTTCATTTATTTTGTCATGTTAATTTACCGTAGATATTGGTTACTGACTTTATCTTAGTTTTTAGAATAGAAATATGATATCAAAACATTTAGAATACCCGTACCCTATCCAAATATCTAAAGCATAACTAAAATTAAAATAAATTTAAATAATTAAAATATTCAATAAAAAACTATATATATTAAATTAATGCTCACAGAACACATTTTTATAGGTATCAGAATAAATACCCCATTTTAAAAAAAAATGGTAATATTTTAAGATATATTTTTTATATATATAACATATACAAATTTTATACGAATATTTAATAAGTTATATATGAAAATGAATCCAGAATAATTAATATCAAACACGTTAAACTCAAATACCCTAACATTTTAGATCAAAATATATAGGATTATAAATTGGGTTTCAGATCGCTGATATTTTATACAATTCTACATAAAACTCAATGATAATATGAATGTATTAGTAATGGAGAGATGGAGAGTTTAATTACTTCCAGGAATATTTTTGTTTTTTTGTGTTTTAAAAATATGGTTTCTAATTAATGCATATTATTCAGTGATACCCATTTGAAGATGAGTAAATTATGTGTTTAGATTATAATTTTATTACTAAGATCGGCCCATTTTTAAGTTTCTCACATTCCTTTATAGAAATGGACTGCCATTTTTTGGGTTTGTCATTGGATATGTCACTTTTCTTAAATATACAAAGGCCATTTACTGAAATCACGAAATAGAAAAATATAAGATGGACAAACAAATTTGGAAAATTTTATTAAACATAATTTAAAACCGTTCAAGTTCTTTTTTTTTAACACTGATTTATTATATCTGATTTTGCAAAAATTACAACAATGAAGAAGCTCGATGTACGAAATATCATCGGGAGCTATTGATCTTTCCACCAGCATATTGGTGAAAGCAACATAACCATGATACAATAACGATACCATACATAAGGATTTTATGAAACAAAAGTAAAATCAGGATGTTCCCGATCCTACACTAGCAGGCGGCCTTCCAATATTTTACTTCCAATACCTTTATCAACGAGAATTCTCGTAAATGAGATAGATCTTCTTCAATAGCCTCTATCAGCTTCGTCCGGCTAGCTTGTCAAAAGCTATCACTAGAGAAGCTTGATTAGTAGATGAAAACCAGATACAATGACTGTGATACCCCGTATCAAAAATACGGTCAACGGGCAGCAGAAAGTCAACCGAGGGTAAAATCGTTATTTTACCTAAGCCAGGGGTAAAATGGTAATTTTACCAAAAGTCGAGACGGAACCCGGGGCGGGCCAAATATTCTTATATTTTAATATAAAGAATGTTCATAAGACCAGAATTGGGGGAATCGGAGCGGAAACGAGTTTTTCGGCTTATCGGGATGGAAACCGACTAAACCGAAGAAACTTCGGAAATTCATAACTAGAGCTCCGTAAGCCCGAACGGAGTGATTCAAATTGCTAAATTCATCTGAAAGCATGAAGAATCTTATTTTGAAGGTTTTGGAATTTATGAAATTCCCCGGAACCGTTCTAAAATATTAAACCCGAAAATCCGTCAAACCGAGCTAGTATGAAAGTGGGATTAGTAGTGTGATTAGTGATGGTTTAATGGGTGTTTTGGCAACAAATAATTCCCAGAGAGACACTTGTCACCTCCCCATGTCGCCACCTTGCTTGGGTAGGTGTCAAGCATGCCAAGATTCATTGAATCTTCTTGCATGCATGCAAAAACCATCCCATCCAATTCAATGAACCACCAAACAATTCTCTAGTTCTCTCCTCACTCTCTCTCGATCTCACTCTTCCTCTTTTGTTCCAGAAACAATAATCTTTGTTGAGTGTTCTTGTTTGTTCTTGGAAGTTCTTGAGAAAATCCATCAAAATCCTTGCATGTTCCTTTTGTGTTCTTGAGTGAATCAAGCTCAAATCTTTGTCCCTCTTCTACCAAATCCTCTCTCTCACTCTCGGTCTTCTCTCTCTCTTTATCACTCAAGCATGCAAGTTTTGCCCAGAAAACTCATGCATGTGCTTTGAATCTCCAAGAAAAGCTCAAGAACCCTAGAGTGTTCATTAAACCTTGTTTTGCAAGAAAGTCCATAACTTTCATTCTATAAACCCAAATCTGGATCTACAAAGCCCCATGGCTTCCTATTGAGCTCCTCTATCTTTTCCAGTTGATCGCCGCCGTTGGAGTCGCCGGAATCAGCCGCCGGAGCTCCTCCACCTCCTTTTGCTTCTTCCACAAGAAAGCTTGTAACTTTCTTTCTATAGCTTCGAATTTAGTTCTGCAAAGTGCTATGTGTTTGTGCTGAGATTCTCTATCTTTTTCCAGTGAATTGCCGCCCCTGTAGCCACCGGAGATCGCCGGAAAACCGCTTGGAAGAAGCCGCTCCTTAGGGTTTGTAGAACCTTACCTTTTCTTTAGTATGTTTAGATGTTTTAAGGCTGGTATTGAGTAGATCTGTGATTGGGATCAGTTTGGTGTAGAGATCTGAAGGTGTAGCCGTCGGAAAACCCTCCTCCGCCGCGGTCAACTTCGCCCCGCCGCCGTGGTCAACGCCGGAGAGCCGCCGCCGGGAAGCTCCGCCACCACCAAACGCCAGCCGATTCTTCCCTCAGTCCATTGGTATATTTGGTTCTGGAAATTGAGTTGGTTTGTGGTGAGATTAAACCGGGTCAAAGGCGGTTAAACCGGTCAACGGTTTAACCCTAAACCGGTTTAATCCAACCGGTTGGTTAAGGTGTTGGACCGGTTTGGTTAGTTCCGTCATTTGACAAATCTATGGTTTTGTGTTCAGGAGTGTTCGTTAGTTCGGGAATCCTCATCCGCGCCAAACCCGTCATTCCGTTATTCTGTGAGTCGGCTCGAAAACTCGTAGAACCAATTAAACCGGGAAACCACTAAAACCGTAGCCATTAGGACAATTACCCGTGACTAAAGTAATTAAATAAGACTTAACCGGACAATTAATAATTAGGAAGTAATGAGGCGTTTAATAAATAATCGTAAGACCAACTAACCGTGATTAGGGTTTAGAATTAAAAAGGATAACCGATTCTGTGCCGCTAGGTTGTTAGTAAGCGTTTTTGCTATATATATATATAAGTATAAAGAACAAGTATTAATGAACTATAAATGGGAAATTAAGACGATAATAAAATGCGAATTAAACTTTAACCAATGTATAGAATATAATATCGGGATTGAGAATAAGACTTATTAGCGGGTTGGGTAATGAACTAATTAAGTGATAATGATATGTCGGGGAGTTAGTAAGTTTACTAACTCTAAACCGTCAGATCGAGAATATTGTTAAAAGATACTTAGGACGGATTAATAAAGAAGTGATGCGTGTGTGAGCCGTCTACGGGTTAGCAATCCGCTAACCCAGAGTAGCGGACAAGAATGAAGTAAAAGCCTTAGAAACCCTAATAGGCCTGCTTGTGACTGATTGTGTGTTTGGGTGTTGGTTGTGTTGTGGTTATTGTATATTTCTGTGCAGGTGTATTAGACTGCTCGGTGTTGGGCCGAACAGTCATTGCGGACACTTACTCCGGTCTCGGGACCGGGTAAGTTAGTGGTGCTGACTAGGTATCTTACCTAGTCAGAGCGGTGAGTTGGGTAGCGTAGTGGCTTGCGGAATGGTTGGGATTATTATTGTTGAAATTGATTGTGTGATATGTGCTAGTGTCCCAGCGAGTCTGCGTGTTTACATTTCTGCACTAGGACGCTAGGGTGCGTAGATTCCGCAAGCCTAGGAGTTTTGTGTACGTTCCGGTACTTCCGACCCGATGGGATCCTCGGGTTTGACCTAACCGGGCCATGGTGGTTCTGGTTATGGTGTTAACCTATCGGGTGACGCCGGTAGGGGTGCGGTCCGGAGAATACGGGGTCATGTCCTAGGGCCGGACTGCATGGAAACTCGGGCTATCTAGGGATAGTCAGAGTCACCGCGTATCGATGGACAGAGAACGGTGTCCTATGCGTGAGTCTTCATGAGCACGTATAGGAGTCGAGGGTTAGTTGCCATATAGGCGACGATATGAACCCGTGGAAGTTACCGAGATCGTAGGGCCCAGTGTTGTTATTTATGTTTCTTTCGTTGCGCGTAGATAGGTCGAGTCCAATCGAGGACATGTGCCGCAGTGGCTTCGATTTCCTTAGCTCTCTCTCTTATCTTGGCTATTGATTGTGTGTGGGTTCATTACGCCGTGGTAGCGCGTAATTGACCATTTATTCTTGTTGATTGTTATTTTGGGGTTTTGGGGCGGGTTTGTATAGTTAGATAGATTAGAAGCCATTAGTGGGGAGCCGATTCACTGGGTAATCTTAGATTGCTCATTAGACTCTTTTTGTGCCTTTCAGGTTATCAGCGACGGACGCGGGAGGTCCTCGGTGTAGCTTCGGGTTGCTTGTGTTGTGTTTGGATTGTGCTTTTTGATTGTTTGATTTTCGGTTCGGCAGCTGCGCTATGTTTTTATTGATTTGTATATGATTGGATTTATTTGTTTATATATTGTTATTGACGATTGTTTGTAAAACCGTTAAACGTTGTATTCAATGTTTAATTACTTAGAAATGGAATCGTTTCCCCTGATATGAGGTTTGGTCCGAACCGACACAACTCGTTGAAGTAGTGCAAGTAGTACTGCTTGTACTATGGATACGAGGATAGCGGGGTCGGAGATAGGTTGGTGCGAGCCTTTTGTCTCAACCCGATCTGTCTTTGGCTTCGTCCTGTAGCGAACTTTTCCTGTTCGACTTGCTCGGGTTCGATCGGTCATGTTCTTGTTTGATTGTTGACCGGTCAGCTCGACGGTCAGCGGAGAATGGGAAAGGGGCGTTACAGAAAGGTGGTATCAGAGCCAGGTTCTGCATGGGTTTCGAAACGTTTCATTTTTGAGTGTTTTCCGTGTTTTATCGAGTCAAATGTGTCACACAAGCAATCATTAGGAAACCGAGCCGCGTCCGTTAAACCCGAGGTTGGTATAGGAAAGTAGAAATTTTAGTATTATTCGTACTAACTCATTTGTGTTTTGATTGCAGTCTTACAACAGCGTGTCCCGGGCAGAGTAGTTGGTGTGTGTGTGCACGTGTGCAGAGTATTTTCAGTGGAGCAGGATGAGTCAGCATGGATCAGTTGGGTCACAGCAGGGTCAGGTAGAGCAGTTCCAGGGGTATCCAGCCTCACCAAGACATACCCGAGGTTCGCATGTGTCTGCGCATCCGCCAGTTCCAGTACCACAGTTGCAGGGCGCCAGAGCAGCACAGATAGACTGGTCGCCCCTTCCAGACCCTTTACCTCCAGCTCTAGTAGACGATGCAGGCAGCCGAGACCCTTACGCTGGCGTGATGGGATTTTTGGGCGCAGCAGAGCCAGAGTTTCAGTTACCTCCGCAGTGGCCAGAGCCAGACGTGCCACAGATTCTTCCAGCGACAGATGCGCCACCGATGTACCAGGCGCCACCCCTTGAGGCACCTGAGTTTCCACCGCCGCTTGGTATTGAGGATTATCTGATGGACCCGTTGCCATTTGGGTTCGATCTAGAGATGGAGCCAGTGGACCCCGAGCAGCACCAGCAGTGGGAGCAGCAGGTAGCAGAGCAGGTAGCGATGTTGGAGGACGTTTTGGCACAGCAGGTTGGACCGGGATCTCCCCGTACCCCGTTGGATGTCGAGATGTCTTCAGGATCTTCCGAGACAGAGTTTGAGGCGGTTACGCCACCAGCCGAGCCGATAGAGATGCCAGTGGTACCCGAGAGCCGAGCTTGTAGTGGATGTGGAGTACGAGGGTTCCATCTGCGGTGGTGTCCGCGATCAGTTGACCCGCGCCTCCGGGAGCCCTACCAGCTATTACCCTTACCAGGCCACTGTCCGTTGTGTGGTCAGGACGATCATGGTGAGATGACGTGTCCAGTAGCCAGAGCAGGACTGTACATGCCAGATGGAGAGCCGTATCCTACCTTAGCACCCGGAGATTGGGGAGCCGGACCTAGCCGTAGAGACCCCGAGCCGAGTTCGCCACCCGCGGCCCAGTTGCCGATGATCCAGATGCCGGTTGTTCCGTCACCATATCCTGAGTCGGGGAGGAGATGCCAGTTATGCAGAGGTCAGGGTCATCTTGCCTCAGAGTGTTTCATGGATCCCCCGACCGCGCCGACTTCGCCTTGCCAGTTGTGTGGAGGGTATGGACACCCAGCTTCTGCATGTTACCGAGGACCGTATCCAGCAGTCTGTTCAGTGTGTGGCCGTACAGGTCATGATGCTTACCTTTGTCCGATAGCCGGGCCCCAGCACGTTGGAGCACCGGTCTCGAGATGCACACACACCACACACTCCCGGTGCGCCTGCCAGCGGGGTACTCCAGTGAGCCGTACTGCCAGTGGTGTTGGGCATTTCGGTCTTGCTGGAGGCGTTAGGTTAGGGTAGGGGTAGTTAGGCCAGGTAAGTTGGGGGCACTAACTCTATTTTGACTTGTAGATAGATCGGCGGATAGGCGACTTTGGTGTCGTCTTTGACTTTCTGATGTGCAGCGGCGTCATATGGGTTTTTGGTATATGATGACGGTTTTATGTAGGAACTCTGATCTTAACCGTGTACTAAAAACTTTATAATGTATGATATATCGTTTTAAGTATGTGGTGGATGCAGAGTGTTCGGCTAATCGTTTATAGTAGCATAGTAACTATTTGCATGATTGAGATGGGTCGAAAAGCAAATGGTTTACTGTGTGAAACTAAATGATGAGCGGAACTGACGACTGTTCATCATGACCTAAACTCGGAGTGACGATGCATTCGACCGATCTATAGATTGCGTGTTTTATATATAGTAATTGCTTGTTTTGTTTCTTGCATGACTGATTGATTGTTTTGTTGTGTGCGGTAGATCGTGTAGTGTTAGCAAGCGTGGGTTTGATAGATTGACTGTTTGAGTATGGCTAACCCTTAGAGTGCTAACATTCGAATGTGTGAGTAGTAATCGATCGTTTTTCTTTGACCTTGATAAAGAGTTGAGTCGTGAATTTGCTTTGGTTGTATTTTAAATTCGAGCTGACTTGCGAACGGTTGAGTTCAACCGTCGATTCACGAGAGAACAGACTCATAGGGTATTGTTATTTAATCACGAGAGACCGGAGGGTACGTGATTAAGTAACCATATTTCTATGGGAAAGTGATATCGGTGATAGAGCGAGAAAGCGATGTGAATCCGAACCCGAACCCGAAACCGAGTTAAAGTGTTGAGATGTCGCCAGTCGAGAGTGCCGGACCGCGAAGTAATGGAAGTGTCATCAGTGGGAGCGACGTCAGTGGGAGTGCAGCCGCCATCACGAGAGACGGAAAGGAGTCGGGACGCATGAGGAGTTAGCGAAAAGATTTGGAAGAAGGAACGCCAATGTTGGAGTAATGGAGAAGAAGCCGATGATCAGATTCTTGAAGAGTGTCCCAGAAAAAGGGAGGAAGGATGCCATCAAAGAGACGTGGAGGTTGAATCAAAGTGGGGAAGCGTCGGCACGAGTTGGTAAAGCAGCCCATCGGAATCGGAACCGATTCGACATCCGTAAGTGATGAAGAATTCGGGGACCGAATTCCTGTAAGTGGGGAAGAATGTGATACCCCGTATCAAAAATACGGTCAACGGGCAGCAGAAAGTCAACCGAGGGTAAAATCGTCATTTTACCTAAGCCAGGGGTAAAATGGTAATTTTACCAAAAGTCGAGACGGAACCCGAGGTGGGCCAAATATTCTTATATTTTAATATAAAGAATGTTCATAAGACCAGAATTGGGGGAATCGGAGCGGAAACGAGTTTTTCGGCTTATCGGGATGGAAACCGACTAAACCGAAGAAACTTCGGAAATTCATAACTAGAGCTCCGTAAGCCCGAACGGAGTGATTCAAATTGCTAAATTCATCTGAAAGCATGAAGAATCTTATTTTGAAGGTTTTGGAATTTATGAAATTCCCCGGAACCGTTCTAAAATATTAAACCCGAAAATCCGTCAAACCGAGCTAGTATGAAAGTGGGATTAGTAGTGTGATTAGTGATGGTTTAATGGGTGTTTTGGCAACAAATAATTCCCAGAGAGACACTTGTCACCTCCCCATGTCGCCACCTTGCTTGGGTAGGTGTCAAGCATGCCAAGATTCATTGAATCTTCTTGCATGCATGCAAAAACCATCCCATCCAATTCAATGAACCACCAAACAATTCTCTAGTTCTCTCCTCACTCTCTCTCGATCTCACTCTTCCTCTTTTGTTCCAGAAACAATAATCTTTGTTGAGTGTTCTTGTTTGTTCTTGGAAGTTCTTGAGAAAATCCATCAAAATCCTTGCATGTTCCTTTTGTGTTCTTGAGTGAATCAAGCTCAAATCTTTGTCCCTCTTCTACCAAATCCTCTCTCTCACTCTCGGTCTTCTCTCTCTCTTTATCACTCAAGCATGCAAGTTTTTTCCCAGAAAACTCATGCATGTGCTTTGAATCTCCAAGAAAAGCTCAAGAACCCTAGAGTGTTCATTAAACCTTGTTTTTGCAAGAAAGTCCATAACTTTCATTCTATAAATCCAAATTGAGATCTACAAAGCCCCATGGCTTCCTGTTAAGCTTCTCTACCTTTTCCAGTTGATCGCCGCCGTTGGAGTCGCCGGAGATCAGCCGCCGGAGCTCCTCCACCTCCTTTTGCTTCTTCCACAAGAAAGCTTGTAACTTTCTTTCTATAGCTTCGAATTTAGTTCTGCAAAGTGCTATGTGTTTGTGCTGAGATTCTCTATCTTTTTCCAGTGAATTGCCGCCCCTGTAGCCACCGGAGATCGCCGGAAAACCGCTTGGAAGAAGCCGCTCCTTAGGGTTTGTAGAACCTTACCTTTTCTTTAGTATGTTTAGATGTTTTAAGGCTGGTATTGAGTAGATCTGTGATTGGGATCAGTTTGGTGTAGAGATCTGAAGGTGTAGCCATCGGAAAAACCCTCCTCCGCCGCGGTCAACTTCGCCCCCGCCGCCGTGGTCAACGCTGGAGAGCCGCCGCCGGGAAGCTCCGCCACCACCAAACGCCAGCCGATTCTTCCCTCAGTCCATTGATATATTTGGTTCTGGAAATTGAGTTGGTTTGTGGTGAGATTAAACCGGGTCAAAGGCGGTTAAACCGGTCAACGGTTTAACCCTAAACCGGTTTAATCCAACCGGTTGGTTTAAGGTGTTGGACCGGTTTGGTTAGTTCCGTCATTTGACAAATCTATGGTTTTGTGTTCAGGAGTGTTCGTTAGTTCGGGAATCCTCATCCGCGCCAAACCCGTCATTCCGTTATTCTGTGAGTCGGCTCGAAAACTCGTAGAAACCAATTAAACCGGGAAACCACTAAAACCGTAGCCATTAGGACAATTACCCGTGACTAAAGTAATTAAATAAGACTTAACCGGACAATTAATAATTAGGAAGTAATGAGGCGTTTAATAAATAATCGTAAGACCAACTAACCGTGATTAGGGTTTAGAATTAAAAAGGATAACCGATTCTGTGCCGCTAGGTTGTTAGTAAGCGTTTTTGCTATATATATATAAGTATAAAGAACAAGTATTAATGAACTATAAATGGGAAATTAAGACGATAATAAAATGCGAATTAAACTTTAACCAATGTATAGAATATAATATCGGGATTGAGAATAAGACTTATTAGCGGGTTGGGTAATGAACTAATTAAGTGATAATGATATGTCGGGGAGTTAGTAAGTTTACTAACTCTAAACCGTCAGATCGAGAATATTGTTAAAAGATACTTAGGACGGATTAATAAAGAAGTGATGCGTGTGTGAGCCGTCTACGGGTTAGCAATCCGCTAACCCAGAGTAGCGGACAAGAATGAAGTAAAAGCCTTAGAAACCCTAATAGGCCTGCTTGTGACTGATTGTGTGTTTGGGTGTTGGTTGTGTTGTGGTTATTGTCATATTTCTGTGCAGGTGTATTAGAACTGCTCGGTGTTGGGCCCGAACAGTCATTGCGGACACTTACTCCGGTCTCGGGACCGGGTAAGTTAGTGGTGCTGACTAGGTATCTTACCTAGTCAGAGCGGTGAGTTGGGTAGCGTAGTGGCTTGCGGAATGGTTGGGATTATTATTGTTGAAATTGATTGTGTGATATGTGCTAGTGTCCCAGCGAGTCTGCGTGTTTACATTTCTGCACTAGGACGCTAGGGTGCGTAGATTCCGCAAGCCTAGGAGTTTTGTGTACGTTCCGGTACTTCCGACCCGATGGGATCCTCGGGTTTGACCTAACCGGGCCATAGTGGTTCTGGTTATGGTGTTAACCTATCGGGTGACGCCGGTAGGTGTGCGGTCCGGAGAATACGGGGTCATGTCCTAGGGCCGGACTGCATGGAAACTCGGGCTATCTAGGGATAGTCAGAGTCACCGCGTATCGATGGACAGAGAACGGTGTCCTATGCGTGAGTCTTCATGAGCACGTATAGGAGTCGAGGGTTAGTTGCCATATAGGCGACGATATGAACCCGTGGAAGTTACCGAGATCGTAGGGCCCAGTGTTGTTATTTATGTTTCTTTCGTTGCGCGTAGATAGGTCGAGTCCAATCGAGGACATGTGCCGCAGTGGCTTCGATTTCCTTAGCTCTCTCTCTTATCTTGGCTATTGATTGTGTGTGGGTTCATTACGCCGTGGTAGCGCGTAATTGACCATTTATTCTTGTTGATTGTTATTTTGGGGGTTTTGGGGCGGGTTTGTATAGTTAGATAGATTAGAAGCCATTAGTGGGGAGCCGATTCACTGGGTAATCTTAGATTGCTCATTAGACTCTTTTTGTGCCTTTCAGGTTATCAGCGACGGACGCGGGAGGTCCTCGGTGTAGCTTCGGGTTGCTTGTGTTGTGTTTGGATTGTGCTTTTTGATTGTTTGATTTTCGGTTCGGCAGCTGCGCTATGTTTTTATTGATTTGTATATGATTGGATTTATTTGTTTATATATTGTTATTGACGATTGTTTGTAAAACCGTTAAACGTTGTATTCAATGTTTAATTACTTAGAAATGGAATCGTTTCCCCTGATATGAGGTTTGGTCCGAACCGACACAACTCGTTGAAGTAGTGCAAGTAGTACTGCTTGTACTATGGATACGAGGATAGCGGGGTCGGAGATAGGTTGGTGCGAGCCTTTTGTCTCAACCCGATCTGTCTTTGGCTTCGTCCTGTAGCGAACTTTTCCTGTTCGACTTGCTCGGGTTCGATCGGTCATGTTCTTGTTTGATTGTTGACCGGTCAGCTCGACGGTCAGCGGAGAATGGGAAAGGGGCGTTACAATGACCCCTAGAAAATCCAACTAGGTTGACCACACACTTCAAGCACCAACTTAAATCGACATAAGAAGCAGCAAAACCCGGAAAGATTATGGACAAACCATACCGAAGATCAAAGAGATCCGGACTTTCCACTAATTAGATAAAACTGAATGATTGGAAATACACTCACTAGACGGTTGGACATGAGATGAGGAAGATGAACGCCGAGATTCTAACCGGATGAAGAGCAACACAGAGGAGCAAATCATCCAAAGAAACCCAAAACCGCCACAGAACCACCAAGCGTTTTTGTCGGAAGACTTCACCACCGCAGATCTAACTCTCAGAGCCGGAGAGAACGGCAGGCCAGATTCAAATCCACCCGATCTAGACACGAGATCCGATTAGAACAACAAATCCTCGTACATCATACACAAACAAACCCGATACAATCAAACCCATGAACAACATGAGACCTTATTCATGTGAAAACAAAGACCACAGCCTCCGACAGAGACTAACACACGCCGAAAACAGGGACAAAGCCATCTCTGTCTAAAGCATAGAAATCAACCTCTGGCACATAACCCGAACCGCGGTTACAAGAAGGAAGAATGAAGACCCGACATCATCCACGAGCTTAACACGCCGGAGGTCCAACACCAAAATCACTCCGCCTCCACTTCACGCCGAGATCTTCTCAACGCACGCCGGAGGACATCTGTTAACAAATCAAAACGCCGGCTTCAAGCTCATGGCAAAAGAAGACGAGGATCTCCTCAAAACACCAGATCCATGCTGCAGACCACCGTGAACCAGAAACCGTGAGAACACATCAGCACTCTACACCGCCGATGCAAGCCATAGAAATAGCCACCCACCAGACGTGGACCACCGCAACTGGCATCAACAGGGAGAGTAGGAGATCTGAGAGATTCAACCGACGGGAACAGGGGATGAGCAGAGGAAGAACACCGTAAGGAATAAAAACAATAAGGGAGAAGCTCTCCCCGGCTCCGGCGAGGAGCGCCGGCCGCCGGGGAGCAGAAGGGAGCAGATCTGAGAGTTTACGGTTGGAGAGAGAGAGAGAGAGAGAGAGAGAGAGAGAGAGAGAGAGAGAGAGAGAGAGAGAGAGAAGAGAGAGAGGAGAGAGAGAGAGAGAGAGAGAGAGAGAGAGAGAGAGAGAGAGAGGATTTATTCCTTTTCTTTCTGTTCAAGTTCTAGTTTACAGTCTCGGTTATCCAAAAGTGTAGGGCTCACGACAAGAACGGTCTAGGACTTCCTCTTCTTCCTTATATAGTATAGTAGTGGTTAAGGTTCGTAGGGACCTGGATTTAGATTATATTATCAAACTTTTGGGATTTCTTTTTGTGCCACGTTAGATTTGTTTTTTTTTTCTTGGTATTTGGTTATTGAACTCAGATTATGTTTCAAAATAATTCTCTCATACCAAATTATTGTTTTTTCGCTAGTGAATTTACGATCAATCCAGTTTGAATCGGACTCCACCCAGTTGATTAAAGCCATTGCTACATGCTCATCGTATTCGGATTTCTATGGGATCCTCAGCGACATACGATCTCTATCCCGATCTTCGATTTCATCAGTTTCAAATCTATTAATCGCTCTTTCAATTATGTTGCTGATTCCTTGGCTAAATCTGCTATAAGCCACTTTGTACTTCAGAACAATATTGCCTAGTTTAATGAATTTTCGGTGACAAAAAAAGGAAATTTGGCAACCATCCGATTTTTTTTGGCACAACTCATATATGTATTTTCCGTTCTCTTATTTTCCGTATATGTTTTTGCTCTTAATATATTTCGTTCTTCCAATACTCAATTCAATGTTACAAACATTTCTGATAGAATTTACATAATTGAAATAGAAAAGTGGATCAAGATCCATCAACTGAGATCTCAAAAGTTTACAGTATTTTTGTGACCCAATCAAATTTAGTTGGATCAATTATATTTTTATTAGACTTAAATGTTTATAAAATGTAATAATTTAGTCAATTACATCCCAGCATCAAAGACTCGAGATAGATGACAGTACAAGTCTAAGAACTCTGCCGACATCTTATTAGACATCTACTATGGCAGTATTCGTCGGGACCGCAACAGATATCACATTCCTTGATACACAAAGTGTGCCAATCACCTGAAAATTATAACCATCCTTTATAAATTTACAGGACCAAATTACAAGAAGACATATATATATCATTTACTTTGTCATGTTAATTTACCGTAGGTATTGATTACTTAATTTATCTTAGGATTTGATTGATGATGCTACAGTAATAACGTCAGAAGTATGTTGATTTTTTTTTGTTATTAATGACGAAAACAGCTATTAAATATACAGTAAAAAATGGTTATTCTCAACTTATTTGTTACCGTTTTCGCTAATAGTTTTCATTAATAGTTTTGCATTATTAAACCACTTACCACTTACGCTAACCGCTAATATAACCGTTTCGCTTTTATTTACGAATCGAACATTTAGTATTTTCCGACCAACAAATAGGAATATGTTATCAAAACATTTAGAATACCAATACCCTATCCAAATATCTAGAGAATAACTAAAATAATTAAATTAACCTTAAATAATTTAAAATATTCAATATATATATATATATATATATATATATATTAAATTATTGTTCACATGACACATTTTTATAGGTATCTGAATAAATACTGGCACTTTTTATAAAAATGATAATATTTTTAAGATACATATATAACATATAAAAAAATTTGTATGTATATTTTAATAAGTTATATATGAAAATGATTTCATAATAATTAATATCAAATATATTTGAATAAAAATAGCTTTTATCCAGAAAACTGAGATACCCTAACATTTTAGATCAAACCATATAAGATCATAAATTGGATCTTAGATTGCTGATATTTTATACAATCCTACATAAAACCCAATGGAAATATGAAGGATTAGTAATAGAGAGAATGAGAGTTTAATTACTTCTGGGAAAAGCACATCGAACGGCACATTTAGCACAAGTCATGTTGTGGAGTACGACATCGCAAAACTCTTTGCACACTGTACGTTCACACTCTTCCACCGTCACTCCATTCACACCTACCACTATCAACGCCATGATCATCATCAACTTCATGAAACTCACCATTTCTCTTTGAAATTTAGAACTTTCTGAATTATTTATTGAACACAATTAGGGGGAAAAAGGAGACTCTATTAGATGATTTATTATTTGATGGTTTTCTATAGTGTACCATGAGTGTTTATTTATATATTAATTTAAAAGCTGTCTTCTGTTTGATTAGCTGTTATACCAAATCTATATAGTTTGACTATGAGTATAAATGGTATTTCTATGTAGTTTGACTATGGATATAAATGGTATGGTAAATCTATATAGTTTGACTATGGGTTTAAATGGTAAATATAATATAGAATAAATAGAAATAATGAATGAGATGAAATAAATGAGATATATAAAAATGAAATAAATCTATCATACTCATTCCTTATCAAAATTAGGGGTTGTATCTTGAGCACGCGCGAGGTGATGTAAGTGTTTTTTTTCTTCTGTATTTGTATTTCAGTTTTAAATTCTTGATTTTTTTTTTGTGTTTCTAAAATATGGTAATTCTAATTAATGTTGGATAAGCTTCAAAATATCTTGTAGCTTAAGATATCTCTAACTAAAGGATAATTTAGAATATAAAATATGCACAATGTATGTATTTCCTTTAATTTCTATAGTTTTAGGAGTTATCTAAATCTATCTAGGATTAGAAAAATAGCTAAAATGAACTATTATATAAACCAAGGTCCAGATATGACAATGGTACGTGAAGGTGTTTAGTTTTTGAATTATATTTCTAAACATCAATAAGAGAGCAATTCTTATATTCAAAGTGTGTTTTTAATATCGAAACTTTAATTAATTCTGTGATACCCCTTTGAAGATGAGTAAATTATGTGTTTAGATTACAATTTTATTACTAAGGTAGGCCTATTTTTAAGTTTCTCACATTCTTTTTAGAAATGGACAGTCATTTTTTTGGATTTGACATTGGATCTATCACTTTTCTTAAATATACAAGA
>CM058235.1:5134007-5223933 GCA_030180135.1 Orychophragmus violaceus | reverse complement strand
TTAAGGGTAATTAGGGAATATAACATTATCTCTACAATCCATGTTTCCAAACAAGACAATTATTAAATATGTAACCAAACAAACAAAATCTAATAGGTCTCACTTTCCTAATTAATTAAAATCAAAACAAATTAATTGATAAATATAATGAATAATTTATACATCAACTATTATATATAAATTAAGATTCTCTAATTTATGATCTTAATTTATGATTTAATTCAAAATATATTTATAATATATTTTAATATCTTTTTTATTTTGTTTCAATATATATATATATATATATACACATATTACGATTGATGTTTTTACGATTGTACTTTTTAGCAGGTTTTTCCATCAAACTGAAAAATATTTAATTAATTAAACGGGTTGAAAAATTAATTAACCAATCTCGATTATAAATTTTCTATAAAAAAATTCGCATATAGTAAATAATTTCAGCTGATATATTTTAAAATTAATAAAATATTAAAATGATTTCATACTTATATTATTCAAATATTTGAAATATATTTTAATATCTTTTTATTTTGTTTCAAATATATATATATACACATATTACGATTGATGTTTTTACGATTGTACTTTTTAGCAGGTTTTTCCATCAAACTGACAAATATTTAATTAATTAAACGGGTTGAAAATTTAATTAGCCAATCTCAATTATAAATTTTCTAAAAAAAATTCGCATATAGTAAATAATTTCAGCTGATATATTTTAAAATTAATAAAATAATAAAATGATTTCATACTTATATTATTCAAATATCTGAAGCGTCAAATTATGCTTTATGTTTGAATGAAGTTTTTAACGGATAGTTCCATCAAATTTGCAAATTATATATACGACTACAACATGTATTTTATAAAATAATATTTTAGATAAATATAATAACAATTAAACATATACCACATAACTTTTACAATAGTTGTTTTCACATATATATATTTTTCCAAACTATGATCTTACGATACAACGCAGATTAAAATATATAATGCGAAATCGTTATTTTAATCTCTTAATCCTTACGATATATCTCCTCCAAATAACACATAATTCATTTAAAAAAAAAACTAAATTGCTAACTCACTGTTTATAATGTTGGTTAAACAATTATAATGAAAATTAGATTACATAATTAAAAATCTAAACTACTATTAACAAAATGAATAAAAAGTAAAATTTGTAAAGAAAATTAAACCCGCACTTAAGTGCGGGTCAAAATCTAGTCTAATCTATTAAAACAGGAAGGTTTGCCATGGTACATAAATGTTGTTTCCGGAATTTGCCCTTGATATTATTATGATTTGTAACCTTCATTAAGGGTAAAACTGTAAAACAATGTATATTAATGATTTAATTAAATTTCATTAAGAGTAATTAGGGAATATAACATTATCTCTACAATCCATGTTTCCAAACAAGACAATTATTAAACATGTAGCCAAACAACCAAATTCTAATGGGTCCCATTTTCCTAATTAATTAAAATCAAAATAAATTAATTGATAAATATAATTAATAATTTATACATCAACTATTATATATAAATTAAGATTCTCTAATTTATGATTTAATTCAAAATATCTTTTTTTCAAATATATATATATATATATATATATATATATATTACGATTGATGTTTTTACGATTGTACTTTTTAGCAAGTTTTTCCATCAAACTGAAAAATATTTAATTAATTAAACGGGTTGAAAAATTAATTAGCCAATCTCGATTATAAATTTTTTATAAAAAAATTCGCATATAGTAAATAATTTCAGTTGATATATTTTAAACTTAATAAAAATAATAAAATAATTTCATACTTATATTATTCAAATATTTGAAGCGTCAAATTATGTTTTATGTTTGAATGAAGTTTTTAACGGATAGTTCCATCAAATTTGCAAATTATATATACGACTACAACATGTATTTTATAAAATAATATTTTAGATAAATATAATAACAATTAAACATATACCACATAACTTTTACAATAGTTGTTTTCACATATATATATATTTTTTCCAAACTATGATCTTACGATACAACACATATTAAAATATATGCGAAATCGTTATTTTAATCTCTTAATCCTTACGATATAAATCCTCCAAATAACACATAATTCATTTAAAAAAAAAAACTAAATTGCTAACTCACTGTTTATAATGTTGGTTAAACAATTATAATCAAAATTAGATTACATAATTAAAAATCTAAATTACTATTAACAAAATGAATAAAAAGTAAAATTTGTAAAGAAAATTAAACCCGCACTTTCTAAGTGCGGGTCAAAATCTAGTTACCATTTAAAACCAAAGTTTTGGTTGTTTTGGACGTTCGAGACCTTTGTATGTGCTTAGCTTTGTTCAAACAACAAGTTCAAAGTTCTAGCTAGCCTTTAATTCGGAGCCTCGTGATTTCATAATAGCATTCCATATACAGTCTAGTATGTCAAGTATATTATTATTCCGGATCCCGTTGTCATTATTGGACCTTGTCTTAACCAAACTTCCATTAATGTATAATCATGCTTGACATGTTTGATAAAGTATTATCTATTGTCATTTTAAACAGGCTAGTTAATTAGAACAGAAAACAAGTTAGAATCGATAGTTGTAAGGTATATCAAATACGTAAAAATCAGCCAAGTGTAACTTGAACAACAATTTCAAACCAGTAGACCTAATTTCACTTTTTACGAAATAATAAACATAAGTTAATAAGTACAAGTACGAAAGAAACACACTAATCATATGAAACCGTCAGACATGGATTTATATGGAGATTCAATGAGGGACACTTAGAACCGTCAGAAAAGTTGTCAATTAATAAAATGGTCGATGAATAATTCTTATAATCTTTAATAGAATAATATACCAGAATTGAACCATAAGAAAGCTAAAGTAGCATGGAAAGATGTGTGTAAACCTAGAGAAGAGGGAGGTCTTGGGTTGAGATCATTAACTGAAATCAACACTGTCACTTGTTTGAAACTCTTTTGGCGAGTGATCACATGTGATACTTCAATTTGGGTTCAGTGGCTGCGTCGTCATCTGATGCGTAAGGGTTCTATATGGCTGGCCAATAACAAAAGTGCAAATGGAAGCTGGATGTGGAGGAAAATTTTAAAAATCAGACCATTGGCTGCAACTCTGCTGAAGGTTGAGGTTCAAAATGGCTCCACAGTGTCCTTTTGGCATGATGTATGGTCTCCATTGGGCAGATTAATAGACATAACAGGCGCAAGGGGGTGCATAGACATGGGAATCAGGATTGACTCCACGATCGAACAAGTCATCAATGGGCAACAGAGGAGAAGGCACCACCGTAATCAGTCCCTGAACCGTATAGAGGATGAGCTGCAAAATCTTAGAAGCAGAGGCCTCACGGCCAATGCGGACATCTGGTTATGGCGAGCGAATGGTGATGAATTCAGACCGTGCTTCAGCTCAAAGAACACATGGTTACAGACCAGAACTATCCACCAACAAGTTAGCTGGCACAAGAGCATCTGGTTTTCAGGGGCAACCCCAAAATTCTCAGTGTTCTCATGGTTGGTGATTCTTGATCGCATTGCCACTGGAAGCAGAATTCAAAAATGGAGCCCTGCAACAGATGCCAGCTGTCTCTTCTGTGCTCATATCTCTGAAACAAGAGAGCACTTGTTCTTTACATGTCCGTATGCTCAAGACATGTGGAGAAACGTTGCTGGGAATCTGCTAGGCTCACATCATTCAGATCAATGGAGCAATATTATTTGCTACTTGTCTCTTTCTCCAGGGGATAATGTCAAGTGGTTTCTCTGCAGATATGCATTTCAAATCACTGTCCACACACTCTGGAGGAAAAGAAACATGAGGAAGCATGGGGAAGTTTCAATCCCTGCAGCCACGCTTACCCGCACCATCGACAAAAACGTAAGGAATCGGATCACCTCTATGCGTGACATGGGCAAAAGGAAGCTGGATGGAGCCATGGCAGCTTGGTTCACTTCAAGACTACCCTAAATCAAATCAGCAGCTTAAGCTAGAAACTGATGTAAAAATCAAATATCGATGCATTCTTTGTAAACACGATTTTTTTTTGGTTTGAATATAATTTAACATTCATTCAAAAAAAAAAAAAAGAATAATATATCAATGTTAAAAAATCATGTAGGTAGTATAACTAATATGTTGTTTGTGAGTTTTTTTAAATCACCTATCTTAATTTGTATAATTCAAAATGCTCATTACACAAAAATAAATAAAAACTCAAAAGAAAATATCTGTCATTTAACTTTTCGAAATTAACTAATAAACGGTGTAACCCTCTGTCACAATATTAAACATGAATATACATGTACAACTCTCAAATTAATATTCAAACAAGTTGTTGTTATATTCCAACATCAACACCAAAACCGGTAATGGCTCCAAGGACACCAAAACGGCACACCGTTCAGCATTTCACGCATAATCATCCACTAACAGAGTTCAACAGCCCCGGTGACTTCATCTGCGACGGCTGCAAAACCTACGGCTCAGGTAAGACCTATCGATGCGATCCATGCAACTACGATCTCCATGAATATTGTGCCACGTGTCCTCTCACCCTCTCGACCTTCATTCATCCTCAGCATGAGCTCAGCCTCGTCGTCCGTAAACAACAGTCCACGCGCCAGAACGAACGCGCGTGCGACATTTGCAGCGAGTCGGTCGAAGGGTTGTTCTACAGATGCAAGCTATGTGAGTTCGACGTGCATCCTCTCTGCACTCAGCTTCCTCAGCACGTGAGGCACGTGCTTCACCCTGCTCATCACTTGGAGTTTCGCCTCGGAGGAGCTAGCCCGTGTATGGTTTGTCACGGCCCGTGCCAATCCCGGAGGTATAGGTGCGAGTTATGTAGGTTCGATATTCACATGGAGTGTATATTAGCCGTGTGCAACACGTCACCTTCTGAGCAGACCGAAGCATCGGGTACTAAGAGCAGAGGACTCAAGCCACAGGGAGGACCATCATCGTCGGCGCCGTGGCAACAGCCACATGTTGGTTACCCGTATGCATATGGACCGATGGGTCAACAACCGCATTTTGGTTACCCTTATGCGTATGGACCGATGGGTCAACAACCGCATTTTGGTTACTATTAGGATATATTCTGTATTTAATGCGCATATGTCTCCGGTTTAGAGTAAACCGTGTAAATGTGTAAGTATATAAACTGAGGTCACGTTGACCTAGAAAAACAACACAAAAACATTCTCTGCAGCTCTCTCTTTTGTCATGGTATCAGAGCCACAGATCTGAAGACCTAATTTTTTTCTTTTGTTCGAAGCTTCTTGCTACTCAAACAAGAATCGCTTCTTTCTTCCTCTCGGATACACAGTCTCTAAGCCTCTCGGCGACGTTTTTTTGGTGTTAGCAATGACTGATGCAACTCCTCTTGTCTACAAAACAATCTCTCCATATGACCTCACCTCTAATGATCACCCAGGTCAGGTTATCTCTCAGCCACTACTCAATGGCCATAACTATGACGAATGGGCTCTGAATCTCCGCATAGCCTTGAGTTCAAGGAAGAAATTTGGCTTTGTGGATGGAAGCATTCCTAAGCCAGCGGATGATGCAGTGAATCTCGATGATTGGATGGCAAACAACCATCTTTTGGTCGGCTGGATAAAGCTCACAATTGAGCCTAAGCTTCGCTCCATGATTGCTACTCGTGAGATCGCTAAAGACTTGTGGGACACAATTAAGAAACGGTTCTCCATGAAAAGCGGAGCTCGCCTTCAGCAACTTCGTAACTCCTTGGCGACGTGCAAGCAAAATGGATCCTCGGTGGATGATTATTTTGGCAGACTCACAAAAATTTGGGATTCCATCGACGAATGTATGGTCACAGCACGATGCAAGTGTGGAAAGTGCGAATGCGACCTCAATACGGCTATCGAGAACCAGAAAGAAACTCTTCGTGTCCATGATTTTCTCTCAGGTCTGGATGACTCGATTCATGGTGTCGTTCGGTCTCAAATCTGTGCGGTCAGCCCACTTCCGGACTTGGACAATGTATACCAAACAGTTTTGCAGAATGAAACCATACGGTTAACTGCGACAACTGATGTTGCAGTGATGGGCTTTGCGGCTCAGGCTTCTTCTGGCTCACAAGCACAAGCGTCGGTGTGGACTCGGGATCTCACTCGTACGGGAGGATCATACGGGTCACGCTCTGGATCAACCACTCGGGATCCAACTCGCGTGTGCACAGCTTGTGGTAAACAGGGTCATGAAGCTACGACTTGCTTCAAAGTGATCGGGTATCCCGAATGGTGGCCGGATAAGTCTCGTGGTCGCGGAACAGGACGTGGAGACTCTGGGAATTCTCACGGTCGTGGTCGTGGCCACCAACCGAGTGCAAATTTCACTCAACTACCTGTGGTCAATTCGGCAGCCATGGGCTACTCGCCGATGATCACGGACAGTGATCGACTTGGTTTGGCTGGATTAACTGATGCGCAGTGGACAGCAGTTCAAAATCTGATCAATACCGGCAAGTCCTCTTCCCATACTGGTGGTAAGGAATCATTGTGGATTTTAGATACCGGTGCTACACACCATATGACAGGATGTTTAAATTTCTTGAATGATGTCAAGACAATTCCTCCTCTCTCGGTTATGCTCCCTGCAAAATCAGATGCTTTCGCATCAAAGATGGGGACGGTTCATCTTTCACCTCGTATCTCTTTAAAGAATGTTTTCTTTGTGGATGGATTCCACACAAATTTGCTCTCATTGGGTCAGCTTGCCACTGATAACTTCGTGGTCGGCCAATTTACTGATAAATTGATGATTTTGCAGGATCGAAATACGAGGATGCTGATTGGAGCGGGTGAACGAGAGGGAGAGGGACTTTACCGGTTTAGAGGTTTTGAGACGGCAGCAGTAAACCAGACAAGTGTCAACGCCGACTTGGTTTTGTGGCATCATCGTCTTGGTCATCCTTCTTCTCATATTACTGGAATGGTCCCGGATGTTGGTAGTTCGTCTAGTAGTCTCGATTCTTTACTTAAAAGTTGTGATGTGTGCCTTCGCGCCAAGCAAACTCGTCAGATTTTTCCTGATAGTACTAATAATGCAAAAGCAGTTTTTGATTTAATACACGTTGATTTATGGGGTCCATACCGTACTACAGCGTTTTGTGGTTCAAGATATTTCTTAACCATCATCGACGATCATTCTCGAGCTGTTTGGTTGTATCTCCTTGCTGATAAAACAATGGTTTCACAGCAGATTCGAAACTTCTCAGCCATGATTGAGCGTCAATTTTCCACTAAAATCAAGACTATCAGGAGCGACAATGGCACCGAGTTCATGTGTCTTACATCATTTTTCCGGGAACAAGGAATCCATCATGAGACGTCTTGTGTCTATACACCTCAGCAAAACGGTAGAGCGGAGCGTAAACATCGTCATATTTTGAATGTTGCACGTGCTCTTCGGTTCCAAGCAAACTTACCAATTGAATTTTGGGGCGAATGTGTACTTACGGCCGGATATTTAATCAACCGGACTCCATCTACCTTACTGCAGAATAAGACGCCTTTCGAGCTTCTATATGGTCATGCTCCAGCTTATAAACACTTACGTGTTTTCGGTTGTCTTGCATATGCCCATAATCATGATCATAAAGGTGACAAATTCGCCTCTAGGACTCGTAAGTGTGTTTTCTTGGGATATCCGTATGGGAAGAAGGGTTGGAAGTTGTTTGATTTGGAACGAGAAATGGTGTTCACATCTCGCGACGTTGTGTTTCATGAGGCTCAATATCCGTTTCCTCTGTTACCTAAGTCTGAAGACGTTTGTCAGCCAGCATCTTCATCAGTGTTTCATGATGATGAAGACGTTCTGCCACCGACCACTGACCCTCCTACGCCTGATACAGGAGCATCTTCTTCGACATCGTCGGAAGATGAGAGTTCTGAGTCTGATGAACCCAATCCTTCTTTAGACCAGCCACCTATCACGACTGATCTTGTTCCAGCTGAATCGTCATCTGCTCCGGATGAAGACGTCTCTCTTGGACGAGGACATCGTTCTCGGCTTCCTAATGTCCGCCTTCGCGACTATGTCGTTAACACTATAACCGGTAACAGCTCCTCTCTCTCTCTCGCCTCTACTTCACCCTCTCCACAGCACACCTCAGGTTCGATCTATCCTCTTGCCAATTATGTCTCCTTTGACCGTTTTTCACCTAAACATTGTGATTTTATGTTGGCTTTGGCTGCAACTATCGAGCCACAATCTTTTAGAGAAGCTATGAGACATAAGCATTGGGAGCAAGCGGTTCATTCCGAGTACAACTCGCTTGAAGAATTACAAACATGGAGGCTTGAGGACTTGCCACCACATAAAAAGGCTCTTGGATGTAAATGGGTATTTACAACGAAGTACAGATCTGATGGCACTTTAGAGAGACACAAGGCACGGTTAGTTGTTCTTGGTAATCACCAGCAAGAAGGCTTTGACTACGACGAAACATTCGCTCCGGTTGCCATGATGAAAACGGTACGTTTATTTCTGGATATTGCAGTTAAGCAGAATCATGAAGTTCACCAAATGGATGTCCACAATGCGTTTCTCCATGGTGATCTACATGAAGAAGTGTATATGCAACTTCCCCCTGGTTTTCGTCCTGAAGGAGAGCATCGCGTATGTCGCCTTCAAAAGTCTTTATACGGCTTAAAACAGGCGCCCCGATGCTGGTTCGCCAAACTTGCTGATGCTCTAGTCACATATGGATTTCACCAAGCTCGGTCTGATTATTCTCTCTTTGTCTACTTGAAGAATGGTATATCCTTGAGAATTCTGGTATACGTAGACGACCTGATCATATCTGGTGATTCTTCTGAGGCAATCAAGAATTTCAAAGATTACTTATCCCTTTGCTTCCGCATGAAGGATCTAGGTCTCGTCAAGTACTTTCTCGGCTTGGAGGTGGCTCGCAACGCAGCCGGGATTTATCTTTGCCAACGAAAGTACGCTACTGACATCATCGAAGAAGTGGGTATGCTGGGATGTCGGCCTGCTGGTTCTCCGATAGACCAAAACCACAAGCTGAGTCTCGCCACTGGACCTTTGCTCGCCGATCCCGAACGTTATCGTCGCTTAGTGGGTCGGCTGATTTATCTTGCTGCTACAAGACCTGATCTTACATACGCTATTCACACTCTCTCTCAGTACATGCATACACCTCGATCCGATCACTGGTTTGCTGCACTGAAGGTTATACGTTATCTAAAAGGCACGATTGGGCAGGGTATTCTCCTTCGGGCTGAGTCAAACTTTCACGTCAGCGGCTGGTGTGATTCAGATTGGGCATCCTGTCCTCTTACACGCCGATCACTCACGGGTTATATTGTTCAATTTGGTACGTCACCAATAGTCTGGAAAACTAAAAAGCAAGACACAGTATCTCGATCATCGGCTGAAGCGGAGTATCGTGCAATGGCGGAGATTACTTCTGAGCTACGGTGGATCAAGGGATTATTACGCGAATTGGGTTATAATCATGCTGCCCCCATGTCACTGCTCTGTGATAGCAAGCCAGCTCTACATATTAGTGCTAACCCAGTATTCCATGAGCGCACCAAACACGTCGAGCTGGACTGCCACTTCGTCCGTGATGATATACTCCGAGGTTTGATCAAGCCAAAACATGTATCTACACATGAACAACTAGCTGATATCCTCACCAAAGCTTTGGGAAAGAAGGAGTTTGATGATTTCTTAATCAAGTTGGGCATCGCAAATCTGTATGCTCCAACTTGAGGGGGGGTATTAGGATATATTCTGTATTTAATGCGCATATGTCTCCGGTTTAGAGTAAACCGTGTAAATGTGTAAGTATATAAACTGAGGTCACGTTGACCTAGAAAAACAACACAAAAACATTCTCTGCAGCTCTCTCTTTTGTCAGTTACCCTTATCATGCGTATGGACCGATGGGTCAACAACCGCATTTTGGTTACCCTTATCATGCGTATGGACCAATGGGTCAACAACCTTATCATCCTCATAATTTTAATAACTTTAGTCACATGAACGGGTTCAATACGAATCCTGGTCAAGTACCAGCGGCCAGTGCGGGTCAAAAACCTAATCCGGGTAAGGGCTGGAAAATGTTTACTATTGCAACGAAGCTAACAATTGGGGTGGCTTCTCTTGCACTATTTGGGCTTCCAATTGGTCTTTGAGTGAATTTTGATTTTTTACAAAGAAAAACGCAAAAATGTAATATTTTAATACCGCAATCTATAATGCTAACAAAGAATAACGCATAATTCCTTTGTATTATAATTTATATATAGTGACAAACCAATGTGAATCATTCAACTTTTAATACCGCATCTATAACGTTGGCCGAATAACTATGGACCAATAATATTCCGAAACTCTTTCGATAAAATAAAAATAATTGTTCTTTTTACCACAAACCTTCCAAACTATGCAATCAGTTTGTATCCATTTTTATAGTTTGCATATTTCTCCTACCTATTTGTGTAAAATAAAAGCCACAAATCTGCAAAAGTATGTTAACTCTAATAAATAATCAACCAGTTTTCCGATAAATATATAAGATTTAAAATAATCATTTATCATATATATATAACATTATGATTTGGATAAATATACTTGTTCAAGAAAAGAAATAAATAAATATGTTGTTTGGATGTTGAAAAACTTCATTCATCATAACTTTCAAAATTACAAGCACATGGTGGAGGCCCTGGAGGGCACAATGTGGTAGGAATAACCATGGAGTAAAAGCTGATTCTCAAACAAGAGACTAAGAGCATGTGCAACGTAGTTCTGGGTTGGGTTTTCTAGACAAAAATATATTAAAAAAATGTGGGTCCCACGTGGGATCCACCGAAACAGTTAACAAACTCAGCCAAGAAATCCTTAGCTAAGGATCGGTTTCTTCCCTGTAGCGCCTACGTGGCGCTACAGGATTGGTCAATATTTTTTTTTTTTTTTTCATCTGTAAAAAAAAAAAAAAAAAAAAATATTAAAATTTTTTTTTTAAGAAACTTACCTGAGTATTATGGTTGTGGATGCTCTAAGCTTAAAAAAAAAAAAAAAAAAAAAAAAGAGACTAAGCTATAATTTACGTCCAATCTGACTTAAAATATATAGGGTGCAAATGGTTGTAAGTAGAGGAATTAGTGGAATAATATTAGTGGAATTAAAGTTAGAGGAATAATGTTAGTTACGTTGAAAATTTTCCTCTCCCTAAGACTAGAGGAACAAATCTCAGCAGAATTTAACAATTTTCTACTTAAAATGTGGGTCCCATCATATTCCTCTAGAAAATAAAAAATTTGGCAAATGGATGATTTTTGGAGTAATTTAGTAGAATAGTCAATTCCACTGGTTTTTGTTCCTCTAAGATGATAACCATTTGCACCCATAGTTTTTTCGATCTATCATGTTCTTCGACCATCGGAGAATATTGAAGAAAAGCACACAAAAGTCATATTTTCTTTTCTTAATATGATGGTTGTTCATTGTGTAGATTTATTTGATATATATCCAACGTGCAAACCGACTCAACAAGTTATATATACACAAAACTCCTAGGCTATAAAATATTAAAAATTGTAACACAAAAGTAGGGGCCAAATTGACTATAATGGCCAGTTACCTAGCCAAAGTCAATTAAACTGCTCTACCACGTTCTCAGATTTTTTAACGACCGAGTTAAAGGTTAATATTTTTGGAGAACAAGTGAACGAAATTTTATATTTTTGTAACAACAACTAAACAGAAACAATTATTTGTTTGATATGGTCTGAACTAAACTTTATATCCAAGTAAGTCAAGTTGACAAACAAAGTTTGTTTGGGAGTGGTCAACTACAGCTCTTTTTAAACCACCACTCATCTCCTAAATCCAAACCATTCACAAGAACAAAAAAAAACACGAGCTACAAGATGTCTTCGTCGAGGCCAGAAGAGCACATAGTCCATCATTTCACCCATAGCCACCCATTAACGAAGGTTGACGGATATGGCGAGTTCACATGCGGTGGCTGCAAAACCTACGGCTTTGGAAAGACCTACCGCTGCGCCTGGTGCGATTACAATCTTCACGATCACTGTGCTACGTCTCCTCCTACCGTCCTCAGCTTTATGCATCCACGGCACGAGCTACAACTAGTCTTTAGAAGACCAGAGCAGATGTACCATGAAAAACGTATGTGCGACATCTGCGACGAATCAGCCGAGGGGCTGTTTTATCAATGCGAGCCTTGTGGCTTCGACGTCCATCCACTCTGCACGCGGCTGCCTCAGCACGTGAGGCATGTACCTCACCCGGCCCATTTCTTAGAGCTGAGTCACTGGGGAGCGAGCAGCACGTGCATGGTTTGCCGCGGCGCAATTCAGTCTTGGCGGTACAAGTGCGGTCCATGCGGTTTAGATGTTCACATGGAATGTGTAAAATCGTCAGTATCAGCGACGACAACTCAACAAAGGTGTTATGGGCCACAACCGCATTATCACCCTTATCAGTATTACCCGCCTTATTACAATCACGGTAATCATACAAATCAAGGTCAGGTTCAAGAGTCCGGTCCGGGTATAGGAAGAAAAATGTTTAGCATTTTGATGGCTCTAACCGTTGGGGTTGTCTGCAATATCATCGCTTCGCCGGCCTCTGAGGCCCTTTCTGGCTGCTTTTGAAATGGCAATATATGTGTCTTGTTTCTCTTTTCTTTATGCTTGCTTTCTTTTTTCGTTTTATACAATATAAGTATTAAAAACGTAAGAGAAAACTACTTTAAAAAGTACATGTTAAGGGTGTTCGTTTGCCTGCCGCCGGCGGCAGCGGCTGGCGGCTGGCGGCAAGTTTTTGTTCGTTTGCTTACCGCCGGCGGCAGCGGCTGGCGGCTGCGATTGGTAGCAGCGGTAAGTTTTTGTTCGTTTACCTGCCGCCAGCCGCCGGCGTCAGCCGCCAGCGTCCAATCACGAACAAATTCCGGACGCTGATTTTTTTGGCGTTCGAAACGGGATTTAGCGGCTGACGTTGGCGGTTGACGCCGGCGGCTGGCGGCATGCAAACGAACAAAAATTTGTCGCCAGACGCTGCCGCCAGACGCTGCCGCCAGCCGCTGCCGCCGGCGGCAGACAAACGAACATGCCTATGTTACCATTTTCAATTATACGCAACATGCTATAAATAAACTTTGCATTAGAGCACCCACAGCCGTGTTACCGGCGTGGGGTTCTTAACTATTCACTTTTTTTTGTTTTTTTTTGTTTTTTTTTTTTTTAACTGTCGAAAAAAAAAAATTAAAAAAAAAAAAAATTAACCAATAGCATCGCGCCACGTGGCGTGAACAGTGTAAGGATCGATCCTTATATAAGGATTTTAAGAGACAGTTTCTTAACTATTCACGTGGGACCCACGTGAATAGTTAAGAAACTGTCCCCTTAAGGACCCCCAATGGACATGGTCTTAATTGATCGGCAAGGAATATTACTGGAACAGTAATTAATGTATTTTAAAGATAAAATTCAGAAAGGAAAAACTTAGGGCTATACTGAAGGGAGTTTATGAGTACATGTTATATAAAAAAACAAGTTGTATTACTGACTTGATCAGAGACTATGACAAATAGGTGAATGATTTAGCACATAGAATAATAAATTAAAAGCTTTTTATTCAAAATCAGTTGATAATGTGTGGAGTGATTGGTGACATTTATATACTAACATTGCTTCCTTCACACTTTGGTTTTCATCTTTTTTTCTTTTGATGGGGGTATCACCGACTGACCTTCTACAAAATAGTGTTTCTAAAGTGCGTTTCCCCATGCATACTATAAATTACATTTCTATATCCAAAGTAGATTTTCATGTAGAATATCATGGTGAATATGATTTCCACCTTCTAAAATAATTAGCCAGCGAATGATCGACTTCCAAATGTTTTTTTCTTTCTTTTCCTCCAACCACATTAAAATTTAGAGGCTGGCTACAAAACACGTAAGTATTATCATAAATGTCATTGCCCGACTTGGTCAATGCCCGTCTGTATTTGATCTCAGTATTTTCCTCGTCATTTTCTT
This sequence comes from Orychophragmus violaceus, assembly GCA_030180135.1. Taxonomy (NCBI): domain Eukaryota; kingdom Viridiplantae; phylum Streptophyta; class Magnoliopsida; order Brassicales; family Brassicaceae; genus Orychophragmus; species Orychophragmus violaceus. The sequence continues at coordinate 5,209,809 of CM058235.1, read as the reverse complement.
TTGATGTTTCCAACTCTTTAATATCAAATCTTTAGACGTTTTGGTACATCTCATGGTTGGATTATGTCCACCAAAATATCCATTTTTCTCCTTTTCTTTATTTCAATGAATCACTACTTGATCACCATTTCCGATTACATTTCCTAGAATCTTCGTACCCTGTTACTCTGTTGGATTCGTACGCATGTGTGAGGCCTCATTGTTTGTTCTTTTGGCCTTACGACCAGCTTGTTTCACATATCCAAATATAATTGGGAAAAATGCCAAATAATACCCGAATTTTCAAAATCTGGTCAAAAAATACCCCATATAACTGTCTCTCCAAAAAATACCCAAACTTAGATTAGACTTCCTAAATATACATGAACTAAGAGTTGACTTTGCCAATTAGACATACCGCTATCTAAGTTAACAGACTACTTAGATGGCGTTTGTTTGTCCGTTAAGTATGTCAATAAGTCCAAACGACGTCGTTTTGGACACTAATTTTAATTATGAAAAAATATTAAAACATGGCCTTACACGAGGCTCGAACCAAGGTTCTTATGAAGCGTGAATGTGGCATTTTACCACTAGACTAATGTACTTCATCGAAAGAAGTATGACAATAATTTAACTTATCTCACCATCGTCTTCCTTTGTCTCTCTCACTTTCTTCTTCCTTCTTCTGTAATCTGATTAGGGTTTTCATTGGCTAATCGATTCGGCGTTGAATTTGGATATCGGTCTCCTGGGGTGAATTGTTCGGATTTCATGGTGGGTTTCGGTTTCTGAATCGATCACGATGAGGTTGATGGCTAATTGAGTTGTGGAATCTGGATTATGATGTTGTATTGTTTTTCTACAATAATGGATCTATGAAGGTTTTTTCGATGTTACACTCGTGAATCTGAGGATTGTCTTTGAGGGTATTCTCTACTTGGCTTTTTGTTTTGGGTCTGTTGGGGTTAAATACTGAATTGGACAACTGATCCCAGGAGCAAATTGAGGAAGAGGAGGCTTCGTTTGATATATTTAGGAATTTGAGAAGTACAATAATTTCTTCTTCTTAATCGAAAGAAGGAAGAAGAAAGTGAGAGAGACAAAGGAAGACGATGGTGCTATAAGTTAAATTATTGTCATATCTTTTTCGATGAAATACATTAGCCTAGTGGTAAAATGCCACATTCATGCTTCGTAAGGACCTTGGTTCGAGCCTCGTGTGAGGCCATGTTTTAATATTTTTTCATAATTAAAATTAGTGTCCAAAACGACGTCGTTTGGACTTAACGACATACTTAACGGACAAACAAACGCTATCTAAGTAGTCTGTTAACTTAGATAACGGTATGTCTAATTGGCAAAGTCAACTCTTAGTTCATGTATATTTAGGAAGTCCAATCTAGGTTTGGATATTTTTTGGAGAGACAGTGATATGGGGTATTTTATGGCCAGATTTTGAAAATTCGGGTATTATTTAGCATTTTTCCCAAATATAATTGGTACATATTTTTTATTTTATAATTGGGATCATCCTAAGTCAAAATTTAAATGAATCTTTGAAACCCACAAAAATCCATGTTTTTTTTTCCATTAAAAATGTTTACGGTAATCAAGTGAAAATAGTTAGATAATTCCACGTTTGAGAGAATCGATCCAAACTTTGGGAGACATCCGCCCCCAGATAAACTACCCACCTCGCAGTGTCCCGCCTCCCCTTTTAGTGAGTTGTTGATGTTGTTGAAAGCTAATTTCAAAACAGGCCTTGCTTTTCTCCACTGGGAGCAGCTCACACTATGGTGGAAGAGGTGCCGTGAAAATCTAGGAGTGTGAGCAATACGAACGATTCGTTTACCAAGTAGAAACCACTATCCTACTACTATTTGGTTTTTATATATAGATATCTATATTTAAACAAAATACATTCAATTAGAAATTAAACTAAATTTTTAAAGGGAACCCACAAAAATCTAAACTAAAAAAACAATTACATACATGATCATTAATCTTTCTTAACTTAGTTTTTAGTTCATAGCTTTAAGTTCGAATATGAATATTATTTTTTGGTACTAGACAAGATAGACCTTCTAGAAGCTTTTTGTATATGAAAATTGGAGCGCAGTTGTGGATCATTAAGAAAAAGAAACGTGGCTTATGACTTATGAGAAAGAGGCCACACTGACCATTAATGCATATAGTCAACTAAAGAACTCTACCACACATTATAAGAGTTTCTAGAGAAAATTAAAGTGTTTATCAAAGCTATGCGTGTGAGAAAATTTCTTTGTATTTTGTAACCATGACAAATCGAAATTTCTTAGTTATTTCCCAAACAATATACGAGAGATTTGAATATTGATCAAGAAAGTATCGGTATTTATACCAGTGATTATTCTCTCAAATCATAACCATTAACTTTTGAGATGTCTTCGCCGAGAAGAGAACAACAAGTATGCCAACATTTCACTCATGTCCACCCTTTAACGAAGATTGACGGGTTTGGCGAGTTCACATGCAATGGCTGTAACACCTACGGCTTTGGGAAGACCTACCGTTGCGCCTCTTGCAACTACGATCTTCATGAGTACTGTACTAAGTGTCCCCCTACCCTCCTCAGCTTTCTACATCCACAGCATGAGCTACAACTAGTCTTTAGAGGACCAGAGCAGATGTACCATGACAAACGTATTTGCGACATCTGCGACGAATTAGCTGAGGGGCTCTATTACCACTGCAAGGCTTGCGGCTTCGACATGCATCCACTTTGCTCACAATTGCCTCAGCAAGTGAGCCACGTGCCTCATCCGGCTCATCCCTTAGAGCTTAGTCATCAGGGAGCAAGCAACATGTGCATGGTCTGCCACGGTGCGATCCGGTCTTGGCGATACAAGTGTGATCCATGCCGGTTAGATGTTCACATGGAATGCGTCAATTTATCTGTGTCAGCAGCAAGGAGCATTGAGCAAAAGAGTTTCGGGACGCAACCGTATTTTCAGCCTTCTCAGTATCAGCAACCGCAGCCGCAACAACCGTATTATCAGCCTTCTCAGTATCAGCAACCACAACCGCAACAACCGTATTATCAGCCTTCTCAGTATCAGCAACCGCATTATCACCCTTATCAGTATTACCAGCCATATTACAATCACGGTAATTATACAAATCAAGGTCAGGTTCAAGAGTCCGGTCCGGGTATAGGAAGAAAAATGTTTGGCATTTTAATGGCTCTAACCCTTGGGGTTGTCTGCAATATCATCGCTGCGCCGGCCTCTGATGCCCTTTCTGGCTGCTTTTGAAATGGCACGTCTCCATTATATATATGTGTCTTATAATTTCTCTATTCTTTATGTTTGCTTTCTTTATTTGTCTTATACAATGAAATCTGTATAAATTAATAATGCCGTTGTATATCACAAATATCATTGCCCATCTATTTGATCTCCATATTTTCATCATCATTTTCTTTTGATGTTTCCAACTCTTTACTTTCAACTCTTTGGACGTTTTGGTACATTTTATTGGAACAGTTTTTTTTTTATAAAGATATATATTGAGTTAAGCTTATAAAAAATTTTGAAATGTTTTCGCTAACTATTCGTAGGAAGGAAAAAAATTTCACATTAGAAACTTGAAATTTATATAAAGAGTTCAACTTCTACTTGTGTTACTAGAAAATTGGAGATAGAGGAAAAAGATCACATACGCGCGGTCGTCGTCATGGTTCGAGACTCATTGCTTGTTGTTTCGTTGGCTTTTTAGTTGGCTATTAGGACTCTTGGACTCTATTAGAGTGTCATGTCATTGGTCGGTTGAGCGTAATTATTTCTTTTAATCGACATTTTTTTTTTTTAATTTATGTACGCCAATAAACTTCGTAGGCCAATTTTGCGTGCGGTCCAAGTCGGTGAACTTATTTGAACAGTCGGCTGACTCATTGCACAAATCAATTTATTTATTGAACTCTAACTTCCTCTCTAAACCTACATGTACGACTCCTAAGCTTCTTTGGAGGTGGAAGCCCCCTTAGAGCACCCACATCAGCGGACTGAGGTGAGTCTCTTAACTTTGTTATTTTATTAAATTTTTTTTTTTTTTTTTTTGTTTAAGGCGAAAAAAAAAAAAATTAAAAAAAAAATTTTGGACCAATAGCAGGTGGACACGTGGCGAGACCGAGTAAGAAGCGGTCTCTTAACTAAGGGACTTAAGCTACGGTTTCTAAAAAAAAAAGTGGGTCCCATGTGGGACCCACATTATTTTAATAATTTAATTTTTAAGAAACTCCCTAAGAAACTATTGATGGAGCTGCTCTTAGTCCAATGGTTTGACTAAGGGATCATTAATGTTTCTACACTAGAAGGTATGTGGTTTGAATCCCAGAATATGCGATTTATTATCTATTAATACAGATTAATGGAGATAAGGTTACATGAAGTCTTCAGCGTGGTGCAGATGCAATCGTCAAGCGTGGATCTTCATAAGGCGATTCAATGTGAGGAAGGCATGAGACATGTAGAACCGTCAGACGTGGATCTTCATAGGACGGTAAAAATTGTCAGCTGATAGAATTGTCGATGTAATAATTCTCATAAAATCTGTAATAGAATAGTAAAACCAGTGTTAAAAAAAACTTCTTTTGGAGAGCATTCATTGCAAAAGCACACAGGAAAAAAAAATTCAAAAAAGTTCTTTCAATTTCCTTTCGTTTTAGGTTCATGTTTAATTCGAGAATATGGTAGTTCATTATGTTCGTTAGAACCGTTATCGAGTGTTGCGTACGGTTTCCTATAGTTGTATCCTAGGACTAATGAATTTTGATTTCACATGTAACACTACGGAGATTTTTTGAATTAAGAAAAGAGATCAAATTTTGCCTCTCTATATATTATGTTTTCTACTCCTAAATTTTAAATCGTTTTGATATCGTTTCTTTAACATTTAATTATTTATTCGTGATTAAATCGTTTTATCTTAATGTTTATAATTTTGGTTCTAAACATATCTGGTTGGACTATTTCCACCAAAATTTCCATTTTTTTTTTCCAATTAATTCACATCCACTGCACCAGCTCCGTTTAGTCTTTAAAGGACCAGCAAAGACGCATCAGGACAGGCGTGGGTGCAACATCTGCCACAAATTAGCTGACGGGCTCTATTAACACTGCGAGACTTGTGGCTTCGACATGCATCCCCTTTGCTCACAGCAAGTGAGCCACGTGCCATACCCGGCTCATTCCTTTGGGTGTAAATGGGATGAGATTCGGGTATTTTATAAATTTTGTTCTTTCGAATACGAAATACCGAACCGAACATATACACTAGTTATAGTTTGGTTACTTCAAATACATACATTACATATAGTTTTTGGTTCTGACACATAAATACTGAACCGACATGAACTCGGTTAAAACTGATCCGAACTCAATCCGAAATTATAAAATATCCAAATGTGTTCTAATTAAATCTTATACCCGGAAGATTCGATATCCGAAAGAACTCAGATTAGAACGGTACCCAAATACCTAATATTAATAATACAATGATGGCACCAATTCAAACTATAAAATACATCTTTTGGTTGTATCAAAGAACCAATATATTTTTAAAGATTTTAATGGTAGCGGCCGGCTCAGTTTATATTTATATCTCTTCATCAACACTGTATATGAATTATTGGAATGGTTAAAAAGTTGAAGACACGTCGCAAATGTAAACCAGTCATGTAACTGAACATTTCAATTTAAATTCCTCTATACTATCAACAATTTGAAACAGAAAATTTAAAACCAAAGTGACATTTTCTTCCGTATGCTCAGTCAACTCCATCAAAAGTCAACTAAATTTGTATAGATAATGCAACAAGGCTACTGCAGATTTTGCAAACATTTCTATTGATAATAAGCACCCCCAAAAAAAAAAAAAAAAACTAAACCGTTCTATAGTTCAAACCCCAAAACGGCAGGAGAGGGATGTCTCAGGGAACACCAAAACGCACGATTAACCATTTCATGCATACCCATCCCTTGACCGAAGCCGTAGTTGGCACATACACGTGCAATGGTTGCAAACTGTACGGCGAAGGCAAGACCTACCGGTGCAACGACTGCGACTACGATCTCCACGAATATTGCGCCACGTGTCTTCCAACCCTCAGAAACACATTGCACGCGCCTGATCATGAGCTCAACCTGATCAACGCTCCGACACACATGGCCGAGCGCGGGTGCTATGTTTGCCGACTTTACATCCAAGGGATGTTCTACAAATGCAACCACTGTAGTTTTGAATCTCACCCGCTTTGCACATACGGTCCAATAATGCATGCCTCGTCTCCAGATGCAACGTTAATAAAGCAGAGAAGCCTGCACGACCCTTCGGCCCAGCCATCGTCGCCGCACCACTATGGTCAAGGAAACCATTATGGTTATGCAAATATGGGGCTATACCCTAATGGTGGTGGTGGTGGTTATCATCCTCATCATCAACATGAGCATCAAATTCAGCATCCATACATGAACCCGGTCTCTCCAAAGGCGGATCCCAAGCCAGATTCAAGTAAGGGTAAGAAGAAAAATAGAGGATTTTTTGAAGGCGTCCAGGCTGCATTAGCCGTAACTGCTACGGCAGCAGCCCAATTCGCCGTTGCAACGGTCGCGGAAGAATATCTTGTATATGAAGAATAATTTCTTCTCTCGTGATATTTTTTTTTTAAACTTTGTTGGTGTGTCTTAATTTCGTTGTTGTATTCCATTACATGCACAAACATACATGCATGTATGTATGTGTCTCAGTTTCACATAGTCGCCTGAGTGCCAATTACTTTGCACTGGCTTTGTCATTGATGTCGATTTTGGTTTCAATAAAAGTTCAATATTTTTATACGAATATATCTCGACTACAAAGACATCCTTGTAAATCAAAGGGTTCTAGAAGGAATCTCTGTCATCATATATGATTGTTAAGGACTTGAGTTCCATCTCAAAATTGAACTTAACATTTATGAACAAACCTAAAAAGTTCAATACACAGAGAAACCTCCCATTATTGACAGAACAAATAGATCAGCTGAATATCATATCTCTCCATCCCACAATTCTTCTACAGACTTGTAAGGGCTCAGAGTCTCGTGAACAAAGATAGAACCATTCAATAACCTAGCCTGCATTTATTCCAAACACAAACTCTTAATTCTAGATCAAGCATAGGAAAAAGAGAGAAACTAAGGCTTTGAATGGTAAAAACGGTCACTACAGACTAAATTATATGCCGACCAAACCATTCTATTTTTGGGGCGGACAACAGTCCGCTGTCGACCAAGTTTATTTGTTCATAAAAATGGTTCGCACTTGATCTGCAACCGACTTCTTTTATTTCATTTTTTAAACTGCCGCGAACTAAAAATTATGAATGGTAAATAAAAGCGGTCAAGACCATTTGCGGACTAATCTGCCTTGACTGAAGTTATCATTCAAAGGCTAAGTCTATGTTATGAATCATAAAAAATGACCTGTGGATTTAGACTTACCTGTTCAATATCAGAAAACTTGACGAACAAGTCATCAGGTATTGACCAGTCGAAAACATCTAAGTTCTCTCTCATCCTTCCTTCATTGGTACTTTTGGGAAGTACACTGTGGCCCATTTGGAGTCCCCAACGAAGCGCAACTTGAGCAGAAGATTTCCCAAGCTTTTCCGCAGCCATATTAAGTATGGGATTCTTCAGAACATCGCTCTTTAACCAGCCTGGAGAACCCAATGGAAAATATCCCTAGCAAGAATATTCAATCAATGTATAAGTAAGTCACAAATATAGGGATGGAGAACGTACAGCTATTGGTGAGATGAGTAATGCTTACACTGAAGTGAACTCCTTTGGATTTGCAGAACTCTCGTAGCTTAGTCTGTCGCCAAGAAGGATGACATTCGACCTGATTAACGGCTGGAGGAACACGAGCTAACTCCAAAAGATCAGCTAGTTTCTTGGTGGAGAAATTGCTTACACCTATAGCTCGTGCTTTGCCTGAATCATAGAGTGCTTCCATCGCTTTCCATGTGCTAGGGATGTCTACAGGTAAAAGGTTCTCGGGCTTAACTTCAAGATTAGAACCTTTCTTCATCCGTACAGGCCAGTGCATCTTCAAGAAGATCATAAAGAAATCGTTACTGAATAATCTTTACATTATGAACAATCCATCCGCATGATTAGAAATCTTTACATATTAGAGTTAAGCAAAATAATAAACAAATATTAACACCTTCTTGAAGGTATAACATATAAGTTAGGAATCCCGTGAGAGTTGACTAACATTTTATCACATAACATTTTCATGGGATGTGCCATAACATCTAAGGTGACCTGAAGTGATGCTTACCAGATACAGATCGACGTAGTCAAGCTGCAAATCATGTAGAGTTCTGTCCAGTGCGTCTGGCACATCTTGTGGGTCATGATCAGTACACCTTAGATGATTACACAAATTGAAAATGCAAGATTAGAGAGCTACTACTCTTTATTAATCACATAATATTCATTAGATAAACACAATACAACACAAGATACCACAGTTTGGAGGTGATGAACAACTCCTCGCGCTTCACTACACCGTCTTCAAACAATTTTTTCAAAGCTGTACCAATCTGCATAGGAGGAGATGGTGTCAGTATTTTCACTGGAGACAACCAAATAGAAACAGGAAAGCAACAAGCTTCAAGAGATTGATAATAACAAATAATAAAGCAGATCATTGACAAGCAAACTACGCATGTTATGATTGTTTACCAGTGTTCAAGAATGTGTTAAAGTCCTTAAGCAGTTTAGATATGTTTATATGATTTTTTTTTGTCAAACAGATGTTTGATATGATAAACAAAATAGAATAACATGATCTATAAATAATAAAGTGTAAATATTTCAAATCCCGATTTTTAAAAAAAAAAATTCAAGAGGAATAAACATTTAAAAGAAGAATTAGCTAGCAAATATGAAATATCAGAATATTTATGAGATTGATTAGGCCTCAACATAATATAATTATAAAATTCATCTTTAGTCAAATTAATAATTATGTTATTGTAAATTTAGATCACAGGAATGTTATGTAATTATACATAAGGCCGAGACTACATGCAATGCCTAGAGAAAATATTAACTATCGATGAGATTAGCCTTAGGATCTCTAACAATCAAATATGTTTTGAGAAATGAAATGGTACACGAACATATAACTAAGCTTGGCTAAACCAAGCATTTATGTACCTACCTCTTTTTCGTTGCCATACAACTGAGCGCAATCAATATGTCGATAGCCGATCTGCATTAATAATTAAGACTAGTTATCTTCAGTTGCAAAACTACTTACGATCGGACGCAAATACGATGAACCATGAAATCAAACCTTAACAGCAGTGGCGACAGCATCGCCGACGACGCCGGGATAGGACTGCCATGTTCCAAGACCCACTGACGGGATCTTAGCGCCGGTATTGAGCTCAAAGAATCTGATCGCATTAGCCATTATCTCTGGTTTGGTTTGGTTTGGTTGGAAGAATCACCACTTCTCTCTGTTTTTTTGCTTGAATTATAAGCTTTGCAACGTCAGATATTGATCATTACGTGGACGTATCTTATTCGTTTACTTAGATTTCCTCTTTGCTATCTCGAACCAAGAGACTCGTTTTTAGGTCCGTCCATTTATTCGGCCGAGCCTAATTCATAACGGCTGATTTGAGCTCATCACATGTACACTTGTCATAATATTTGGGTTTTCATGAGTTTCTACATGTTTTCATGGTCGGGAGTTTGACCAGCCTAATTCATAACGGCTGGGGGCCTTGGGACTTTATCATGAGTCATAATATTTGGGTTTGCGTGTATATATACTTTAGTAATTTGTAAGATCAAAATATTCAAAGTTTCTACATGTTTTCATGGTTGGGAGTTTGATCAGTTCTGTTGAGTTTGTAATTCTAGCTGAAATTAACATTATTATTGTTTGAAGACTGAAGAGTAAACAATTCTCGAACCACATGAAATGTCATGTATTAAGTAACAGAGAACAAACATGAAGGATTATTTATTTAAAACATAATATATAACTCGATGGTCCTTCACGTCAAGATGAAGTTTCTCAAATTTCACCGTCCCATAGCTCATCAATGGTCTTATAAAAGCCGAGCGTCTCATGCGCGAATTCAACACCTCGGACTATCTTCTCCTGCACGATGTAAAGGGGACATGAAATCCATCAGCAACAAAGGATGACTTGAAATATGACTTACAAACCTTCCATACAAAGAAAATAAGAGATCAAGGAAAAACTTAGCCTGTGGAATGTTAGAGAACTTGACAAACAGATCTTCAGGTATGGACCAGTCAAAAACATCAAGGTTCTCCTGGAGTCGAGCCTCGCTCGAGCTCTTTGGGAGAACACTATGACCCATTTGGAGTCCCCAACGAAGAGCCACTTGAGCGGTGGTCCTCCCAAGCTTCTCTGCAACCTCGGCAACAACCTGATTCTGAAGAACCTTTAGCCTGGCTTCTCCCTTAGATTGGGAACCTAAAGGAGAGTAGCCCTACAATCCAAAACCAATGATGACATCTTCTATAATCATACCAGCAAAAAAAAATCCCGTAAATTCAGATATGTTCTGTAAACTCACGGATAAGTGAACTCCTTTGGATTTGCATAGTTCATGAAGACTTTTCTGCTGCCACACTGGATGACATTCCACTTGGTTAACAGCCGGGACTACGTGCGCCACATTAAGAAGATCTTCAAGCTTCTTTGAAGAGAAGTTGCTCACTCCGATTGCCCGAGCTTTTCTAGAGTGATAAAGAGCTTCCATTGCTTTCCATGTACTTGGTAAGTCAGGCTTTGTGAGTGCTTCAGGTGTTGGCATAGGTGATTCCTTTTTAAAGCTCACTGGCCAATGTACCTTCAACAAAAACCAAAAGCACATTCAGCAATTATAAGAATCCAAGACGCATTTTTGTTAGGTTATATGTATGTAATGTACCAGATATAAGTCAACGTAGTCAATCTGTAAATCATTCAATGTTTTCTCTAATGCCTTAGGTACATCTTCAGGCAAATGATCATTGCACCTACAGAACAAAAACAAGAACATGAACATATGTGTGCGGAGTGGAGACTAAAAAAGCATGTCCAGAGGAAAAAACTTGGTGGTAAAACAGAACACAAACCATAGTTTCGAAGTAATGAATAACTCCTCACGCTTCACGAAACCATCATCTATTAGCTTCTTCAACACGCTACCAATCTAGTAAATGGAATCATAGCGTGAGAAGAACGAATTAAGCAGAGACAGGACACTTTCAACCACACACACAAAAAAAAACTTTTGATATTAGAATTTTTGTACCTCTTTCTCGTTACCGTATATTGAAGCACAATCGATGTGCCTGTACCCAATCTAAAATCGAAAAGAGAAGTATGTAAGTGCAATTTTTTTTTATAATAATCAAAGACAAAAAAAATCTCAAAAATGGAATTGAAGCGATGTCGTGTGTAATATATACCTTTATCGCTTGTTCGATCGTTGCCGGGACCAAAGCATAGGTTCCGAGACCGACCGAAGGTAATTTTGCACCAGTGTTCAGCTCGAATGATCGAACCGGAATTGCCATTTTTTTAAATCCGGATAGTTCTATTGAATAAGAAGAAGAAGAAACTAAAAAATGAGATGCAGAAGACAAGATTAAGACGCAACTCAAAGAAATCAAAAGCAAATAAAACTTTGGTAATAACGATGACACGTTTCACTTTAGGCTTTATCTGTATGGAGAATGTCACTACATTGTGTAGCATTTTTTTGGTGTCAAATAGTGCGTATCTTTAAAATATATTGTCTATATAGTATCATCATGCTTTTTTTAATCTATATACCATATCAATTTTTTGCCCTTTATTAAGTGTTGTTATTTGTTAAACAGATCACATTTTTAAATCAATAGACCTTTTTATTCTAACACTTAATTCTCTAATATTTTTGGGATGTAGCTAACACAACGACTGGATTTATATTTTATCATATATTAAAACTTATGATTTGTTATCTAACAAAAGCATATATATTATTAACGCATATATATACTAGCATAATTTGTTTGCACTATGCAATCACCACTATTATTTAGTATATTTTTTTAAATAAACATTATTAAATCACAATTTTGGAAAAATTATTAATTCAATTTAGCAAAAATAAAATTTAATATCATATTAATTATAATTAAATTTATATATTTAACCTTTTATTAAAATATTTTATTATTTATATATAAATTTAAAATTAATAACAACAAAATAAATTATTATCTAAAATTATATCTATAAACAGCTAAATTTTCTTTGAAAACATATTTTCATATTAGTTATAATAAACTAAAAATATATATATGTAGATAAATATATGTATATCTAAAATTTTATTAAAAATATTTTATCTTTAATATTTATGTAATTTCAAAATTCATATGAACTTACTATATAAAATCATATAATTGACAACAATCATATTTATAATATTTAAAACTCATACATCAAAAATAAAATATTTTGGAATTTATCATCTTACTTTTGATTATATTTATCCGAAATTATGTATATCTCTAAAGTAAAAATAGTAATTTACAACAATAATATTTATCAATATTTAACTCATATTATTATTTTTTTTTTTTGAATTTATCAGTCTTTTTATCCGGGATTATGTATATCTCTAAAATAAAAATCAGAATCAAATGTTAAAACTAATATAAATAAGTAATAAAATTATTAATATAAACTAAGGTTAATATAGTCAAAACCTTAATTTCATTAGTGGCAAAAAAGTAATCAATCATTGTGAGAGTGAATATAAGATCAAAAACACTTCTCATTTAATATAAAGATATATATATATATATATATATATCCATGTAAAATAATTCTGAATGAATATATTTTAGTGTTCAGTTACAAAATAATCTATTACACTTTCACCAAATTCTTTTCTTAAAAAAAAAAAACATTTTTAGCTCTGTTTAGCAACTCTTTTTTTTTGAAAAAAAAAATATTATAAAATTGTAGTGAAAAAAATTTGTTTAGCAACTCTTGCAATAAGCATTCTCTTTACCTTAAAAAATTATCGTAAATCTATCAGTTTACCTGATCCATTCTCTAATATATTCCAAAGTTCTATATTTTTAATTTATTAAAGACAGATTAGACTAACAATATTGCAATCAGAAGACAATCACATAATTTCTCAGGAGTAAACCAAAAGATTTATATAGTTTTTATACAATTAAAAGTCCCTTGAAAGAAACACACAAAAGCCATGAGACTACCCTTTGGGTTAAAATCTCACGCTTAGAGAATCAATCTTCCCACCCCAATTATTACATCAGGTTTATTCGACCGGTCCAAGCACTCATAACAATATCAAACACTAAGCCTAACCAGTAGTAATCACAAAGTCACGCATCCTTTCCCTCACGCGCATCTTCAGGTTCCCTCACGTCACGACCCGACGATGAACGGGAGACTGGACTCCAGTGGAAACAGCAAACGTTGTGGTCGTGGTCGTGGTCTTTGACGACGCTATATTGGAAGAAGATCCGAGACCAGACACTTCGAAATCAGATCTCCCGAACCGGCCTGAATCTCCCGGAAGACGAACGTAGTAAGAAGAAGAAAGGGACGACGACTCGTCGCCATAACGGATCTGCATGACGGCTCTGTAAACAAGCGGGATGAGACCCTCCATTTATGTTATTGCTATAGCAGCTCAAGAAACAGAGCTGTTTGGTCTTATAGGGAGCTTAGAACTGACACGTGGTGTTTTATGATTTGTTGCTGTAACCACAAGTTTTCCCACGTCATTTAGTAGCTATATGATATTGAAGGTTAAAAATAGAAGCAACCTTTGAATGTGAAATCGACTACAGGAAGAATCTGAAAGCTACATTCAAACTGACATGAAACCACGGCTGATCCAATGGATTTATCTTCAACAGATATATATTAATAAAAAATAACTTTATCCACATCCAGTTTTAATATAATGTTTTGCAGCTAGACAGCTGGAGATTTGAAAATTTGCAATTCGTCTGACTAAGATTATATTGTTTGTCAAAATTATAATCGTTCATATATCTTTTGGGATGGCCTCATTTTTGTTGCTGGAATGCGACATGTCAAGCAAACTAATAATTATATGTGTTTTTTTTGTTATAATGGAAGATCCTAAACAATAACATTAATTATCTGAGATCGAATACATATGAGTGGATTTTTTTATGAAGTATCTTGTATTTAATAAAATCTTCAAATACTGGAAAATATCAAAATAGATTTATAAAGGTGATAGATGTGTTTGGTTTATAATAGTAAAGAATGTGTGATGTCAATAGATTTGTTAATTAACGATGACGTTTGGGGTTCAATATAAATAACAAGGAGCATGACAAAGTTGTGGTCACTATGCGATTTGGTATAGTTAAATATTAAATGCTATTAGGTATTGATGGAGTGATTAATCCTTTGGTACCGAAGAAGATGTTTGAGTATGGTTGACTATTGTCTTGGTTTAATGTTTATCTTCATCCGGATGATGACTGTGATTATATCCCATAATTTTCAATTTGACTGAACCTAAAGACTTTTAGGTTAGCGATAAAATTATACTTTAGCAGAACTTTTTTTTTTGGTCAATCATGGCTTTCCTTGAGGCCCATAACGAACCAGGTCCAACAAGGCAAAAAAATGAACTGTACAACAGAAGATAATGGGTTAAACAAACATGCCCAAACCGAAATCTTGCGAAGAAGATAGAAACGGAAATGACACGTGTCAGCCACCGAGCAAACACCCTCAAGCAAACCGGCACAACATCATTGGAGCCGAGCAACTCGCCGGAGAACGCCGCCACACCTAGAAGTTGTAACCACAAAAGAGCCTTGCTGCCGATCGCTCATCTCCTCCAAAGAAACCGCCAGAAGAAGATCTGCAAAATAACGATAAATATCTTCAAATACCTTGCCGGAAATCCCATACCGAGGAGGCTACACCGCCGGCCACCACAACAGTGATATGGCCATTGAATTCCCAAGACGAAGACGGGAGATAGCGGCACAGATTTTATTTCAAGAGAAGGAGCTCGTCAAAAAAGATACATAAGAAAATTAGTTTCGCCGACGGGAGAAAAATAGGAAGAGTGGATCGGAGAAGAACCGGACCAACCCGGTAAAGATCCGATGAAAATTGAACTTATTCATCACGGCCGTAGCCGGAAAGCAACAAAGCAAAATTGATATGCTTCAATCACCGATAAAGAGAGCAAAACGGAAGCAAATCGGAAACATAACTATAAACAAGAGAACAGAGTCGCGATAACCGATCTCATCTGGGTGAAGAAGAGGAAAAAATCGGAAAATATTTTACAGAGAATTTTCTCTCCCTAGCAAGGAGAGAGAGCGACTCTCCCAAAAGTTTTTATTTCTTTACTTTAGCAGATAACATTTTATATGTTAGTATTGACAAAATATTATATCCAAAACTTTAATAGACAAAGTTAAATAAAACGTATGTGACTATGATCTTGATTGATAAGTTGCATATGGGAAAAATGCGTTTAGAGATGAGATTTCGTAAGAATTTTATTAATTATAAAGGGGTTTTTGTCAACAATTATAAAGAGTTCTGCAATAGAGAAAAATGCAAAATGCAAAGTTTAGGTTTTCGTTTAAAATATAAAGTAGAAATTACTAAATAGAAAACTGAACTTTAGGTAGATTGGTAACAACTGAGGAAACGCGAAATTGTGAAAAAAATAAAATTAAACTGCATAAATAATTAAAAAATTGCTAAATAAAAATTGTAGAATAAATTTTGTGTGATTTGATAAGTTTTGCGGAATAATTAAAAATAAAATTTCACAAATAGTTTATCTAAACTCACATTTCAATTAATGAGGTTTTATTTGTACTTTTAAAATGTAAACGCAAACTTTGCATTTTTCGTATTTTCTATTCCATAAATTTTTATGCCAAAATTTATATGGAATCGCGTTTTTAAACGTTCCGTCATCCCAAAAGCTTACCAATCAAAGTTTACTTATGGAATCTATATATTCCGTAAAACTTATTCAATCATACAAAAAAAAAATATTCTACAACTTTTATTCAATAAATTTTATATTCACTACTAAAAAGACGTTGGATAACGTCACTTTTTCAACGTCGTTTGTTTAACCGGTGTTAAACAATTACAATTGAAGTGGTTTAACGTCGTTCAAGTAACCGACCCAAACCTTTTCACTTAAACCGTAAACAAGTTGTAAAAAATCAGATCTCGTCTTCAGCTCCGATTCGTTCTGTTCATATTGAGAGGTGAAAATTCAGGTCTCCTCTCATCTTTAGCTCCAGTTCATTTTGTTCATATTTAGGGGTGAAAATCACATCTCAATTCGTTTGTGCGGTTTGATTTGCTCTATCAATTGATTCATTTCTCCAATCTCAATCGATAACCCAAGACTATTCTCGGTGCTGTTGAAGTGATTGGACTCGTCGGAATCCTTCGTCAGTTGGGTGATCTCGTTGAGTCAGTTATCATTTTCTCATTCCGTTGTATCTACAAATATCAAAAAAGATTGGATTTGGATATCGTAGCTACATCCTTTTTTTTTGCTTTCGGAGCTGTTTCTTGTGGTTTTGATGTTTGTTAGCTCATCAATCGAGTAATATGGGTTTCAGTAACATTCCACATTTGATTTTCGTCATGGCTTAGGGTTTTTGTACTTTTGAAGATGAGGCTACTCTGTTTTGGACTTGACAGGTTGGAGATAAGGTGCAGAAGGGTCAAGTTGTTTGCATTATCAAAGCTATGAAACTGATGAACGAGATTGAGGTCTGATTTTCCTTATAACAGTACGATAGCATACAATTGAAATTTGCAATCGGCTGGGAAGAAGAAAAACAAGTAAACAAGTGACAGTAAGCTTCTCAGAATGTTTTAAGATAAATTTGGCCAAAACATTTCTGAAAAGTCCTCAACGTGTTTTTTCGTCCCCTCATATAGGTTAGACAAGTTGATTGGTTTTCAGAAAATTATTGTTTCCATATTTTTTTTATGTCATAGTTTCAGATTGTATTATAGTTTCAAGTCTTTGCAGTCCCCTTAAGACCCGAAAAAAACAAAAATTTTATAAGAAAATGTGGTTGGAATCTTCTCAGTTTTATGTTTTGATGATTATGGGAAAAACTCTCACTATTGTATTGGTAGGAACATGCGTCAGGAGTGTTGATGTAATGAAGAGGAGAAGACCAGTGGTATCTAAACTTGACACGATCAACACAATCACACAAGCTTGACAGATCTCCTTCTGCAGATTCAGGTAACAACTCTTTCACTGCCATGGATGCAGTTTCATCCAACCTAGTATGTTCTTCTCCTATTTATCAGTTATGACATATTTTGATTATAAACCTAAAGTTTCTGATTATAAACCTAATTTACATCACAGTTTCATTAAACGTCAGCTTAACACATATGTAAGTGTTAGCTATGCTCTATATTTCTGATTAAATCAATTCATCTTCTTTGTAGTTTAAGTTTAGTTGATTTTTTTTTGTTTGGGTTGTTCTCTGAAGCGTAAACACACTGAGCTCATCACACTTGCCATCGCTCAACGCTAAATTTCAACAGGAAATACTCATTGCTTCGTTCACCAGGTATAAATACGTTCACTAGCTTTATTTTAGTTTGTATCTGCAAATTTTGCTTGTGCTTGATTCTTATTTGCAAATGTGTTGAGATTGTTTATGAATATTGAAATTGTTTTGATCAATGTGTTGAAAATCGCCTTAGTTGTGTTTGGGAATAATGATTAGATTGTTGCGTTTGGTTTTTATGAATGGTTTATATTATTTGTAGATTGATATTAAAATGGACAAGTCTTGGATGACAAAACCTCGTCTGTCTCAAGATTATATAACCGGAGTCAAGGGGTTTCTGAATTTTGCCTTTGGCAAAATTAAGGTAGATATGTTGAAATGTCCATGTCAGCGTTGTTGTCTTGTCAAGAGCAAGCTTAGAGTTGACATTGAAGATGATTTAATGTGTCATGGCTTTCTACCCACATATACAAATTGGTTTCTACACGGTGAAGAGTTAGATCAGAATCCAAACTTAGGTCAGCAGTCAAATCATACTGAAAACCCTACCTTATACCCAAACATCAGTATGGTAACTGATGATCCAATAAGTCAGCAGTCTGAGGATCCAAGCTTAGGTCAACAACCAAACATAGATCAAACTGAAAACCCAACCTTGGATTTGCTTGATGATGTTTTTCCAAGCATAAATATGGATCATGATGATACTTTTTACACATCCGAGGGTCCTGATGATACTCCTCACACGTCTGAAGATCCTTTGAAACAAAAGAGAGCGTATGAAGAGTTGTTATCAGATTGTAATCAGGCTCTCTATGATGGGTGTCAGTCATTCAGCAAGTTATCCTTCATGCTCAAGTTGTATCACATCAAGTTTATGTGTAGGATAAGTGATAAGGGAATGTCTATGATCATTGATCTTCTAAAGGAAGCTTTCGAGGATGCGAAATTACCAGAATCTTTTAATGATATGAAAAGAACAATTCTTAAGTTAGGGTTGACTTATGAGAAAATTCATGTCTGTTCTAATGACTGCATGTTGTATTGGGGAGAAGATGCATCTAGACAGACATGTAAAGTTTGTGCTAAGTCAAGATGGAAACCAGTAGTAGCACCTGAAGGAAAGAAAAAAAGAAAGAAGCAGCAACCTGTCAAAGTGTTAAGGTATTTTCCTCTAAAACCACGCCTCCAACGCTTGTTTATGTCATCAAAAACTGCTGAGCATATGAGGTGGCATGCTGATTCAGAGAACAAAGATGGCAAGTTGAGACATCCAAGAGATGGAGCCGCTTGGAAGCAATTTAACCAACAATTTTCTGAGTTTGCATTAGATCCAAGAAATGTTAGGCTAGGCTTAGCTGCTGATGGTTTTAATCCTTACGGTGCAAAGAGTACAACTTATAGTGTTTGGCCTGTGGTTCTATTCCCTTACAATTTTCCTCCATGGATGTCAATGAAGCAAACATCAGCAATCCTTTCAATGATTATTCCTGGTAAGCATCAGCCAGGTAATGATATTGATATATATCTACAACCTCTTATCCAAGAGCTAAAAGACTTGTGGGAAAGAGGTGTCCAAACCTATGATGCTTCAAAGAAAGAAACTTTTTGTATGCGGGCAGCTTTGTTATGGACCATTAGTGATTTTCCAGGGTTAGAAAACTTATCTGGTTGGAACACTCATACTGGCTTGGCGTGTCCTTCTTGCAACTATGATTCTGAAGATAAACGGCTACACTTTGGAAAGAAATATTGCTTCATGGGCCATCGTCGTTTCCTTCCTCAAAACCATAGGTTTAGAAAAGATAAGCAACAGTTTGATGGTTCTATAGAAACAAGGCCTCCTCCAATCACACCATCAGGTTCTGCTATTCTCCAACAAGTTGAAAATGTTAATGTTATTTTGGGTAAAATATCAGAACATAGTGGGAGAAAGAGAGGTCGTCTTGGAAAGAGTGAAGTAAGGCAGTGGAAGAAAAAGAGTATCTTCTTTGAATTGCCTTATTGGAAACATCTTCTCTTGCGACATAATCTTGATGTCATGCATATAGAGAAGAATGTTTTTGATAATTTGGTCTTTACCTTGCTGGATGACAAAGGGAAATCAAAAGATCATCTTAACGCGAGAAAGGATCTTCAAAGACTTCAAATACGGTCTGAGTTGTGGCCTGATAAAGATGGTAGATACCTTCCAGCTTGTTTTACAATGACCAACACAGAAAAGGATCATTTTCTTGGTATCTTGAAGAGTGTTAAGCTCCCACATGGATATTCTTCATGTCTGTCCAATTGTGTTGATTTGAATCAAAGAAAAATGGTTGGTTTAAAGAGTCATGACAGCCACATCTTGATGGGTCAGTTGCTATCTATTGCTATACGTCATTCTCTACCTCAAGAGGTAGCATTTGTTGTGGTTGAGCTTTGTCACTTTTTCCGGGAAATATGTTCCAAAGTATTGGACACTAATGATCTAGATAAGTTGCAGGAGCATATTGCTCTGACTTTATGTCATTTAGAAATGGTATTTCCTCCGTCATTTTTCACAGTGATGGTGCATTTGACAATTCATCTGACTGAAGAAGTGAAATTAGGAGGACCAGTTCAGTTTAGATGGATGTATCCAATGGAGAGGTATGCTTAGTTTTTCTTAACTTGTTATGTTTCTTAGTTACATAGAGTGATAGAAATGTTTCTCTAATAACAGGATCCTTGGGCATTTCAAATATCATGTTAGAAACCGAGCAAGACCTGAAGGTTCAATATGTGAACAATATATTGCTGAGGAGTGTTTAACATTCAGCTCTATGTATCTGAGTGGAATAGAAACTCGGTTTAATCGCGTTGGAAGAGTTGACGATCGCCGAATGGTTGAGCATGACTTAGGTTCAGATTCAAAGATACCACTGGTTTTTCCTTCTCTTGGGAGATTTGTTAGTGTGTATATGTTGGAAACACTTAGTCATGTAGAGTGGCAGCAGGCACATCGATATATCTTGTTCAATTATCCTTTCTTGGATGGATACCGCGAGTAAGTTAAATAATTGTATACTTCTTTATTTTTCTTATGCAATGGTTCTTTCTTATTCTTATGCCATTGTCCTTTCTTGAATATAGGAGATATAAGAACGAGTTAAGAAGATCACAATTTAAGCGTCGGAAAAGGGGCAATGTTCTAGATATAGATAGGCATGTGCATCTCAACTTTGGTAAATGGCTGAAAGAAAAGATAGAGAAGACTGATATTAGTAGTATATCAGATGATATTCGATGTATATCTCAAGGTCCATGTTATAAAGCCAGAAAGTTTTCTGCATTTAATGTTAATGGTTTCAAGTTTAGAACTATAGAGAGGGATCAAGACTTAAAAACTCAGAATAGTGGAGTGTTTGTCTCGGCTGAAACCATTAGCTATGCAAGCTCAAGCGATGTTAATCCAAGAGCTGGAGTTGTTCCTTATTATGGGAAACTAGTTGAAATTCTAGAACTGAATTATTACGACTCTTTTAGAGTTGTATTGTTCAAATGCAAATGGGCTGATACTCGGGACTGTAGAGGTTATAAGAAGGATGCTTTTGGTCATGATACTGTGAATTTTTCGCGCACAATACATAGTGGGAATGGCGAGGAAGATGAACCGTATGTTTTGGCTTCTCAAGCAAGAATGGTTTATTATGTTGATGATCCACAAGAAAAAGGATGGAGTGTTGTAGTACAAGTCCAGCCGAGAGACTTCTATGACATGGGTGATTCTGAAGTTTCAAATGATTCTGATGTTACAAGTTTTGAAGATTCTACCATACAAACTTCAGTTCTAATTTCTGATAGTTCACCTAAGTTTACATTAGTGAGACAGCTAAATGATTTTGACAATTCTCAAGCTTTAAATGATTTAGATGATACTATGGAGGTATTTTACTTAGTTTTTCTATGATTAATGATATAAAGTTTGTCTCTAATATTTATTATCTGCTAATCTTACAGGTTTAGTCATGGCTGATACTATGGAAGATCTCTTGGCTCCACCTCTTGGACCAGAATTAGCAAGTGGAAAGTGGAAAGTTCAGATTATAGGTTGGTTTCTAAATATTCTTTAGTTTCTGGTTTTATTTTAGATGTTGATTATCACTTGTCTGTTTTGGATGTTGAGTCAATCTCTGAAGTCTCTTAGACAATCAAGATATTTTGAAATCTTGCCCATTAGGTGGAAAGTTACATCTGAATATTGTTTCGATGTAGTTGTTATTGCCAGGATATACGGTTGTTCTAGTTTCATATTAGATGTTGATTATCACTTGTCTGTTTTATTTTTATTTTTATTTTTTATGGTTTCTTTTAGATGTTGAAGGCAACATTACGGAGGATAATATTTCTGGACAACAAGTTTGGAGCTTGCAGAATCGTCGAGTCATTGTTGATTTTAATAGTAAAGGACAACCTATTAGAGATTCAGGTGGTTTGCTTGGTACATGGCTAGGTTCTTTGTGCTACGATCTTCATTTGTTACCCATAAACTACACTGATTGGAGGTTAGTTCCTTCTCATAGGAAGGACCAAGCATGGAAAGTTGAGTTAATCTCTGAAATCTCTTACCTTTAATCTTACCTATATATGTTCAGGAAGAAGAGACAGGTGTTGAGCCAAGCCGAGGTGAGCTTTTCATTGCATCACGAATGAGATCAGATGGAAGTATGGTTTGCGAGGAAGCAAGAATATGTGCGGTTAGTCTAATCTAATCCATGTTATGACATGCTTTTCTGGTTGCTTTGCAGTGACTTTTGTAGATTGTTCATGAGAGCTGCTTAGGAATATAAATATAGTTAGTTAATAAAGTAAAAGGGGAATGTTGATCATGAGAGCTGCTTATGTGCATAAATCATGTGTTTGGATGTTGAAGCAGGTGATTAATATTAAAAAGTATTGAAATTTTCACGTTTTTGGAAAAAGGGATATAAAAGAAGCCAAAAAGAGTGGTTTCATGAAACAATTTTCACGTTGCCTCTATGCATAATTGCATGTAACCATATTAGTTGTAAACTTTCTCAACCATACTATTGTATATTTTTATGTGTCAATAGCCTTTTGGTTTGCATGGAATTATCGACTGATTTTCAAGTAGGAACCAAACAGAACAATCTAATAGTCTTGTTATATGTTTTTAGTAATAAAAAAGTATGGTTTTGCTCAAGTTTCATCTTTTATATTTAGGATAAAGTTAAAGAAGCTATGAATCAGCAACTTCCAGGTGAATCCGATGCTTTTGCTCAAGTGTTTGGTCCTGAGCATCCAGGACGTGTTCGATGCGTAGGACGTGGACCGACGCCGTCTAAGTACTTCTCGAGTTCTGATGCAGAGATGGTTGAGATGAAGTCTCAAATGCAGAAACTCCAAGTTCAAAATGCTGAGATAATAGAGATGAAATCTCAAATGCTGAAACTCCAAATGCAAAATGCAGAGTTAATAGAGATGAAGTCTCAAATGCTCAAATACCAAATGCAAAATGCAGAGATAGTAGACATGAAGTCTCAGATGCTGAAATACCAATTGCAAACTGCAAAGACAATGCATAATTTCGGAGAAAAACTTGATATTGTTGCTAGTGCACTTCAAAAAGTGATACAGGTGATATTCAGTCTTTCTCTATGTTCATCTTCTTTAATTTCTTCTTGATTAGTCATATCAAAATTATCATTTTATTTGTCTACAGGTGAAAGAAAACATAAAAATTGAACAATCGGTTGTATCAAATGAGCAGGTAACATGTTTTTGGATTGATATGAGAATGGTGGAATATTGAGCTTAATGTTTTACTTCTATAGGATAATCAAAATGGTGCACCACATGGAAATATTGAGCTTGCTAGTGCTACTCGAGATGTTAAGGTAATCATCAGTGTGAATAATGAATTGTTGATAGTTTGTATAGATCTCAGCAGTGTGAGCCTCTAATTTCAGGCACAAGCTGGAACAAAAAGACTTAACAAAAAGACAGTTTCAAAAACAAGTTCAGTTTCCACCAATGTAAGTTATCTTTTAATAATGTGATTTTGATATGTTCTGAGTTTGATCTTATTTACTTCTCTAATTGTAGGCACAAGCTGGAACAATTTCAGGCTCAAGTACAATTTCCACCAATGTAAGTTTCAGAGAACAAAGATGTAACTATGACTCAAACGTAGCATTTATAAATAAAACTAGTTTGATCCATGTTCTGTTTCATGTTCTGTTTCTGTTTGTTTTGGATCATATTGTTCTGAGTTTATTTTGGTTCATATTGTTCTGTTTCTGTTTGTTTTGGATCATATTGTTCTGAGTTTATTTTGGTTCATATTGTTCTGTTTCTGTTTGTTTTGGTTCATATTGTTCTGAGTTTATTTTGGTTCATATTGTTCTGAGTTTGTTTTGGTCTTCTCTAATTTCAGGCACAAACTGGAACTCAAAGGCTCAAGAAGAAATCAAAATCATCAGTGGATTCTCCCAAAACTCTTGCTATGTAAACAGTGACATGGTCATAAGTAAAACAGGTTCATTAGACATTTTATGTAAAAGCAATAAGTCCCATGAATTAATAAAAGATTGGATAATCATTTGGAAGTTTGTTTTACCCGTGAATTAGTTGTATGGGATTATTTAATTTAATGAAGTCAAATTAGACTACAGGGTTGTCATGTATAATCTATACATAAATCATTTGGCTTTTGTTTTGCAATTATACGTGTAGGATATATATTGATTTTTGTGACAAAACAGAGAAATTCAACGACGGTTGTTTAACGGTCGTAATGTACAAGTTTGTGTCAAAAAAGAACAGTCTTAAGCTACAGACGTAATTATATGTGTCGGTTATATAAATGAAGTGAAAAATGATAACGACACTGCTTACGGAAACGGTTATAGAACCGTTGTTATTAAGTTTGGGTCAGTGATATACTGTTGTAAATGGGCTTTAAAACCGACGTTATCCAGCGCATTTCCAGTAGTGATTACTCTACAATTTAAGTATTTTCCACCATTCCAAAACTATTCAAGTGTTACTAATCAAAACATATCTTAATTTCTACTAACGAAGATTAAATGTCTTGCAAATAACATATGTGTTATTCGTTTGTCAGTTGTTAGTGGTTGCGATAGGTTATTATTCGTTTATCTACTGCAGCTCCCAGCAACAACCGTAACATCCAGCCGTAGTTTCCTATGATTCAAATTTTTGGCTGCTGATTAAAAAATATTAAACGCAGTAGATTACGACTGGATGATGTGGCTACTGCTGGCGCCTTCAATAAAACTACCAACCTATCGCAGTCGCTAATGGCTAACAAAAAAAACATAGTAATGAATCTCATATGGTTGTAAACTTTACGAGTTAGTAGTTCGTATTTCCTCTAAAATTATATATATTGTTCAACAATAAAATATTGGTTTCCATGGTATGCACATACTATCAGTAAACACTTACTTCCCATGATTTAGGTCGAAAACAAAATATAGAATGTCTGAACAAACTGGGACAAGCCGCAAGAGCTTTATTTCGCCCAACTTGTGAACCCCTTTCTCAGGGTCCGAATATACCAACGTACTTACGGCGCAGGTTTGGAAGTTAAAAACTACACGGAAAGTTAAACATTTCGTGTGGCAATGTTTGTCGGACTTCTTGTCCACTTAGGCTTCTCTTTCCTACCGCCATATTGGTAGAGATTCCACCTGTCCCAGATGTGGTGCGAAAAAAAGACGATTAACCATGCTATTTTTTTAGTGTCATTCTGTGCGCCAGGTTTGGGTGCTCTCTTCTATTCCCTCTGGTCCTATCTCCTTCCCTACTCTGTCGATCTATACAAACCTCGATTATCTGTTATGAAGAGCAAAATAATGGATGTCTGATGAAGTGACCTTATTTGCCTTTACATGGGTTATTATGTGGTTCATTTGAAATGCACGAAATAAGAAAGAGTTTTAGAATCATAATGAAGACCCCAAAGAGACTATTGAGAAAGCTTTACTAGAAGAAGAGGCATGGAGAAAATCCAATGATCGCGAGGATGAAATCACATCCTCATACTTCGATCAAGGTTGTAGTTCCTTTTACATCTGCCCCTCCCCCCCCCCCCCCATGTCTTTCGTGCTTCATTGATGGCTCCTGGAAAGTATTGGACTCGATGTGTACACAAGGATGGATAGTTATGAATGAAGACGAGATGGTGTAGTTGGGTCTTCGATCTTCTAGGAGATGTCTCTCTCCCCTTCATACTGAGTTAGCCTTTCTTCTCTGGGTTATACGATGTTTTTTTGATTTGCAGATGACTAGTGCTACGTTCTTCTCGAACTGCTCGAATCTCATTGGCATGATTAAGGATCCTCTAGATTGGACAGCCTTTTCGTCAGAACTAAAAAAATTTAGATCTCTTAAATCTTTTTTCCTAGTTTTTGTATTAAGTATGTTAGTAGGAATCTTAATGTTTATGCGGATTTTCTAGCTAAACATGCAAGAGCACACAGTTTTTTATTTTTCTATGTAAATTTGATTGTGTCTAGTTGGCTCTCTTTCGAGAAAACCATAAACCGCATTTTTAATGTTATGGAGTTTTTTATGCAAAAAAAAAAGAACAAACTGGAAAATAATGAAGACTACAAGCAATCTCACACCGTGTTGCCTTTCAGCAATTACCCAAATGAGTTTCGAACAAGCAATCTCATATTTTACACTTCTTTATGAATCCAAAATCTAAGCTACTTGAAAATCCTTTGTTCGTTTACCTGTGTTTACCATCAGGTCCATCAGCCCTACACAAGCTATCACAAGTAGATTGATCGCTGTTTATTGAAAGTTAAGTCTATATTCATGTGGGTCTTGACTAATTAAAGGCTTAAAGCCCAAACCTGGTTTGGTAGTTTTGATCTCATTTCACGTCATACACCCAATCTTGTGTTTTATTTTAATTGAGTACGATCATGAACTTGTTAATTACCTTGGGTGAAAATATAAAACATTATCTAATCTATTAAAACAGGAAGGTTTGCCATGGTATATAAATGTTGTTTCCGGAATTTGCCTTTGATATTATTAGGATTTGTAACCTTCATTAAGGGTAAAACTGTAAAACAATTTATATTTGATTTATTCATATATCTTATAATATCTTTTGTTTTCCTTTTTCTATCCCAATTATATCTAACGAAAATCTTTTTTCAATAATTTAATAAAATAATAATTAAGTTCGAAATTAATATTAAAATAAATATTATAAATTATTCTTAACTAAAATTTAAATTAAAAAAATAAAATCAAGCATAATTAAGTTACTAAATCAATTGGTACATATAATTATATAATTTAATACATAATTATTTTATAAATTATATAATCATTAAAATTAATAAAACGGGTTGAATTAAGATTTATACATCAACTATTATATATATCAAAACCGTTAATTAAAATCAAAACAAATTAATTGATCAATATAATTAATAATTTATACATCAACTATTATATATAAATTAAAATTCTCTAATTTATGATTTAATTCAAAATATATTTATAATATATTTTAATATCTTTTTATTTTGTTTCAAATATATATATATATATATACACATATTACGATTGATGTTTTTACGATTGTACTTTTTAGCAGGTTTTTCCGTCAAACTGAAAAATATTTAATTAATTAAACGGGTTAAAAAATTAATTAGTCAATCTTGATTATAAATTTTCTTTAAAAAATTCTCATATAGTAAATAATTTCAGTTGATATATTTTAAAATTAATAAAATATTAAAATCATTTTATACTTATATTATTCAAATATTTGAAGCGTCAAATTATGCTTTATGTTTGAATGAAGTTTTAACGGATAGTTCCATCAAATTTGCAAATTATATATACGACTACAACATGTATTTTATAAAATAATATTTTAGATAAATAAAATAACAATTAAACATATACCACATAACTTTTACAATAGTTGTTTTCACATATATATATATATATATATTTTTTTTTTCCAAACTATGATCTTACGATACAACACAGATTAAAATATATAATGTGAAATCGTTATTTTAATCTCTTAATCCTTACGATATATCTCCTCCAAATAACACATAATTCATTTAAAAAAAAACTAAATTGCTAACTCACTGTTTATAATGTTGGTTAAACAATTATAATCAAAATTAGATTACATAATTAAAAATCTAAACTACTATTAACAAAATGAATAAAAAGTAAAATTTAACAAAATAAATAAAAAGTAAAATTTGTAAAGAAAATTAAACCCGCACTTTCTAAGTGCGGATCAAAATCTAGTTATTTCATTAAAAAAATTTGACTAGTATTATATATATATATATATATATATATATATATATATATTATATCAAACAGTAACATAATTTGTGGGCCGTTTTAGAAAGCACCCCATTTGTAATAGTGTCCAATCATGTATGGATGTAGAGATTACAAATTTTAGTTCATTTTGTGTATATTGACCCCAAATTCTCTAAAGAAAAAGCATACACGCAGGCAGGTGTGTATAGCATGCATATAATATACGGATTGATGTAACTACTGTTTTTTTTTTTTTTTGAACTATTGCTGTAACTACTGTTGATTCACAAGAATACATAAATACAATACAAAAAGCTATATGAATTATGCACAAAATCTATAATAATACAAAAAATAAAACACTAATATACGTTACTTTTGGGTAGCCACTTGGAACAATCAAACATAAATGATTTTAGATCAGTCAGCTAACTCTTACTAAAATCCAAAGTGCGTATCATGCCTTCACAAAATCCCTACGGTCCGATAATCAAATATATTAAATTACAAATCCTTGATAGTTTAATTTGGTTTAATTTTTATTTGTAACAATTATGACCTCCATCATTGTCATTACACCATATATTTCCTCATCTTTTTCCGTAATCCACCACCTAATAATACTAATCATCTAGGGTTCCTCTAACCACCCAAAAAAAAAAAAACACTTTCTTCTAGGGTTTTCCGTCAACTTCTAAGTTGCCTATCGAGAATGGAGAAACCCGGTGGCCTCTGGATCCCCAAGAAAAGCAACAAAGAATCATCATGGGAAGAGCTGGCCTTCGCGGAAGACGATGCTGCCGGATATTTATGGCCGCCGAGATCTTACGCGTGTAGCTTTTGTCGTAGAGAGTTTAAATCGGCTCAAGCCCTTGGTGGCCACATGAACGTTCACCGAAGAGACAGAGCACGGCTTAAGCAATCCGATGGTCAATACTTATTCTCCAAGTCTTCTTCATCTCCGGAGTATCCATCTCATAAAAATAGCGATGATATTCGTGAAACCTCTAGCTATACTTTAGTTTTTAACTCCAATCCTAATCGTTTTAAGGCTCAACACTCATGTGTTGTTGATCTTTCATCTTCTTCTTCTTCTTTATCATATTTGACTCCTTCTAGGGTTTCTTCCGGCTTGCCTCGAAAACAAGATACTTCTTCTTCTGCTCCTGAAAAGATTCTCTCTTCTTGGTCGGGTCCGAGTACTTTTGTGGAGCAAAAGCGTTGTGATCTGTATGAATTTCCGGTTATGGAAGGAAGCAAGAAGAGAAAGATCGAGAGAGATGTACCAAAGAACGGGGGTAAAGCAAAAGTTAATCTTGGAAACACCACTGATCTCGCAGTGAGAATGAATCTGGTGATCCAGGGTTTTCCCATCACTGCTCAAGGGGGCGATGAAGAAAATGGGAGGGGTGATGTCCTTAAGAGAAGACGAATGAGTGAGAGTTCATCACAGCCGTCAATTTTCATTTCATCAAGTTTATCTTGTAAGAGTACCATAATTACAAGAAACGAGGAGATTAAACATAAGGGTGATCACTTTGAGGATTTAGATCTTGAGCTTAGGCTAGGGGCAGATCCACCAAAAGGAAACTGATTGATGGATCATCGATGAATTTCCACTAAAAAGGAGGTAAGGAAAAAATTATATTTAAAATACAAACATTTGTATGGGATATGTGTCTGTGTGTTGGGTTTATCCTTTCTTCGGTTTGCAGTGGCTAAAATGTGTGGATATATACAGATTTTGGAGAGTTTCTTTCTATTATATTGATAAGTTGTATGAAGATAACAGTTTACAAAAATAAAATTGAAACTAAAGGAAAAGCACTGGAGGCTTAAGACACGTTTTATTTACTTAATATATTTTCTTAGCATTTTTCGTAGTTATTGGCAGCATAAATCACCTTGTCACACTTAAAATTACAATTCAAGATAAATATCCTCGCGAATGAATCATATACTACTATTTTTATTACATACCAAAAGATCGTTCATATATTATACATGAAGTATCTATTCGCCGAAGATCGGTTAATTAAGAAAATCAGCATAGCTAGGAACTCTATAAGAAGATTGGTTTATGGGGTCAGCATATGCTTACATAACAACGTTATATATCTATGTCTTTTGAGTGATAATCTACCATTGTGGCAATCTAAAATATTGGGTGCGTTTAATTTTGAATTATGTTGTTATATATACAAGAGCAAAGGCTGGTTGACCAAAAAAAAGCAATGGCTTTATCATTGACTGTTTATATTTTCATTACAGTCACATATTGTCTATGTTAATTCTGAATAACGGAGTCATTTTAGGTTTTTAAGTTCTTATTGTGTTGACAAACAAAAATTACCCTCATTATGTGATTAGAAGCATGTTGTGTAACCAGGATCCAAAATAAAGTCACAAGATAAGGAATATTTTCTGTCACAATTTCAGAGCTAGAGAGAGAGAGAGAATGATGAACAAGTGCCCCATAGATCTTAGTTGCTTATTTTATTAGTTAATTAGGGTTTTCGATGGCTTTAATATAAATAATGTGCACTGAATATTTTGCGTGCATTCTGGATTTTCTGATAAAAGTTAATTCGTCTTACATATTCCAATAGACCAATACTATTTCTCAACCCAAAAAAACTTACCGTTCGTGATGAGAACAAAGTAACTATGGTAATCATTATTATATGCTTAATGTTCTTTTTTATAAAAGATAAATATATGTTTAATGTTAAATAATCCACACTTGTGAAACGTCGTAATTAAGCTCGTTTCCACATACACTCGCATCTCAGTCCGTAACATGACATTCTGTCAAAATCAGAAAAATAAGCATAAGAAAGAGAGTACAAAAGTCCAAATATGTCACAACACTTATTCCCTTTCGCTTGTTCTATCTCAGCAAATAACTAATAAGAGTTAAATTAAATTAATAAACTATATGTATGTAAGACTCCAACTGATTACTGTCTCTACCCTAACTTTTTAGGCCCGTGGGTCATCTCTTCTACAGAGCATAGATTTTAAAATCGTTTTGTAATTTGTACACTAGGTTTGCACTATTTCAATCACCTTCCCCCACACCCCACAATCTATTAAAAATATGAGAATATTTATGTAACACTTCGATTTCTTGTATATGTAGAGGTGTTTAAAAATATATATTTGGCAACCTATGATATACCAAAGCACATTTGTATTTTCCTTCGTTTATCAAAAAGAACTCTAAAGTTAAATATATGATTAAACTAAAGTAGTTGAATTATGAGTGATATATTAAGAAGTGATCCGTAGTATCATCCAAATGAAGATAAAGTATGAAGAAATATCATATGGTGATTATATGATTTTTAAACAAGTTTTCAAACTTTCCGGATTAATGTATCAATCGTCAGACGAAGATGGATCAAGAGAAGATGTGTGGTCATGGACGGTGATGGTGGAAGTATTATAAGTGTAAGATCTCAACTCGGTATATCCAAAGATAAAAAAAGTTTTACGATTTTTTTTAGGGATTCTGAAAAGTTTCTATAACGAACTAGCACTACAAGAAAACTGCCGCTTTACGACTGCAAGTTGCGACTACATACGTGGTCGCAAATATCCCGACTAATTTGCGACTACTGAGTGACTTTTAAGCGACCGATAAAAAGCAGTCGTAAATACGTCACATATACGTGACCGCATGGAAGGAGTAGTAAATCAGTTGCAAAATAGCGACTGATTTACGACTATCGTGTTGTCGTAAACACGTAGTCGCTATTTGGTCGCAGATTTTGCGATTACTTAGCGACTGTTTTTTATAGGTTGCAATTCAAACGCTATTCGGTTGTAAAAAGTCAGTACACCCACGTGTTTTAAGTGTGTTCGGGTTGGTGTACTAACTTTTTGCGACTTGCTATAGCAGTCGCTAATTAGTCGCTAATTGGTCGCATTTCAGTCGCAAAATGGACTATATATAAACCTTCGACCTCTCATCTACTCATTCACACAAATGCTCATATACTCCCTCTCCATCTTACGAATCTAATTAAAAAAAAATTCTTAAACCCTTTCTCATACAATGTCGGGATTCTATAATGGTCGGGAATGGATGTATCAGAGGCTAAATCCAGAGACATGAACTTTCTCGGCGGAGTTCGAAATGGGGGTCGATCAATTCATGGCATTTGCAGGCAATCAACCTTTTGCGCTAAGCAATAATGGTAGGTTTTTCTGTCCTTGCACTTTCTGCCTAAACGAGAAAGTTATATCGAGGGACAAAATTTGGAATCATTTGTTAGGAAGAGGATTTATGGAAGATTATTATATTTGGTATAAGCATGGGGAGGAAATTGATGTGGTTTTAGGACCGAGTTATGTTAATATGACGCAAGAAGATGATGTCGTAGAAGATAGATATGTTGATATGGTGAATGATGCGTTTCGTGATAGTGTGAATTTTGATAGTTATCAAAATGTTGAAGAACCGGTACGTAACCATTCCCAAAAATTCTACGACTTGTTAGATGGGGCGAGAAATCCGTTATATGATGGTTGTCGTGAAAGTCACTCTCAGTTATCCTTAGCCGCATGGGTCCTGCAGAACAAGACGGACTACAATATGTCTGAAAAATGTGTGGATTCATGGTGCGAGGTGTTGACTGATTATCTACCACAAGGAAACCAGTCAACCGGATCCCACTATGAGACAGAAAAGTTGATGCGCAATTTAGGTCTCCCATATCATACAATTGATGTATGTATTAACAATTGTATGATCTTCTGGAAAGAAGACGAAAAATGGGATAAGTGTCAATTTTGTGGTTCGCCAAGATGGAAGCCCAACGACGGAAGCCGTAGAACCAAAATAGCAGAGTTTCGTATGTGGTATCTACCTATCGCTGACAGATTGAAGAGAATGTATCAGAGCGAGAAGACTGCAGCGGCAATGAGATGGCATGTTGAGCACCGAACAAAGGACGAAGAAATGTGTCATCCTTCGGATGCTGCAGAGTGGAAATATTTTCAAGATCTACATCCTCGGTTTGCTGAAGAACCTCATAACGTTTATTTGGGATTGTGTACAGACGGGTTCAATCCATTTAGCATGTCTCGTAATCATTCGTTGTGGCCTGTGATCTTGACTCCATATAATTTGCCCCCTTGGATGTGCATGAATGAAGAATACTTGTTCCTTACAATCCTGAATTCAGGGCCAAATCATCCGCGAGCAAGTCTTGATATTTTTCTCCGTCCTCTTATTGAGGAATTAAAAGAATTGTGGTCTACCGGAGTCGATGCGTACGACGTATCCTTGCATCAAAATTTTAATTTGAAAGCTGTGTTGATGCGCACCGGAGTCGATGCGTCCTGTTTTTTTTGTTGTAAAATTTCAGGAAGAGGAGCTTGGAAGACCCGTAAGTATTGGCGAGGTCTTTATTAGGACCCATACCAAACCAGATGGGACTTTCGTCGATCTAAAGGCAAAGACCATTGCTGAAGCTTATAAGAAGAGTCTGGAAGAAAAGAAGGCTCAGCTTGTGGCAGCGGCTGAAGACGGTGATGCACAACGTCAGGAGCTTACTATTGAAGACTACAATGAACTGTTTCTTGAGGTAAACTAAATTATTCACTACTACTTGGTATGTGGTTCCATTCTTTATCCAATTTATGAACTTTTTTTTGGGCAGGCAACATTATGGGATGACAGAGGACGTCCTTATGGACTTGGCAGCCTCGAAAACAATCTCGTCAACGGCAAGCGTAAGCACGTGGGAGGTGGTTCATCATTTCAGGCTCTGCAACAACAACTAGAAGAAGCTAAACAACAAATAGCGGAGCAGGCTGCCCACAATGCGCAACGCGAGAAAGAGATGGCCAAAGTTGCAGCTGAACAACAAACCAAGATCGATCAATTGTCTCTTGTTGAGAAGTTTCTACGTGACACAGATCCAGCCTTCTGCGACTTCATGGATTCTCAAACAGTTTCAAAAACTTAACAGCTAGGTCTTTTTCTTATCTTGTAGTAAATTATTAGGGTTTTAATATGTAAAGCAGCCTAAACCAAACTTCCAAACATGTATGGTATGCTTTTTTGGTATTGTATAAAGAATATAAATGGTACTGTTTTATATTAATGTGAAATATTTCAAAAATATTGTATGTGTATGGTATGTGTATTTGGATATAACTGAATGCACGTTTAGCAAATTAGGGAAACAATTTAGAAATTACCAATTGGCTGATTTCGTGAAAAAAATAGTCACTAATCAGTCACAAATCAGTAGGTACTAAGTCGTTTATCCGTCGCAATTTAGTCGTAAAAAAAAGAGCAGTCGCAGATTGGTCGTACATAATTTGTGACTATATTGCGACTACTATTATACACAGTTGGAAATCAGTCGTATATTAGTCGTAAAATATATGCGACTGATTTGCGACTGATAAGCGATGACATGTTGTTAGTCGTAAGTTAGTCGTAATATAACGACTGATCTGCGACTATGGTATTTTGCGACGCAAGATTTACGTCTACGAATATCAGTCGCAGATGTCTATTTAGCGACTGATGTGCGACTGCCACACCAGTTGTTAAATACCAGTTTTCTTGTAGTGTAGGCAGAAAACGATGTGATTAGGGTTTTGCTAGGTTTTAGAGAAGAAACAAAGCGACGGAGGAAGAGTGTTTAACTCGTCGGAGAACTGTTTGTAAATAGGGTTTGTGAAAGCTCTCAGAAGACAGTTTTGCTGCTAGATTGTGTATTGAATTAAATGTGTTTTCATCATCGGGCTTTGACGCTCTTATGTAGGTTACAAAGTCGGCAAAAATAGTAAATATTCTAAAAGATAAACAAGAATATTTCCAATTAAGTCGACATAATTATCTCGAACGAATATCTTTGCTCGGCGTGAGGTCTGCGTGCACCACTTAGTTATACTCAATGGTTTCACTAGTTAAACCCCCCCCCCCCCCAAAACCTTAATATATTCACTAGATCTGTCTACCATGCAGTAACCGGCCAGAAAGCAAATTCTCCTTTTGACCGGTTGCACTTTTAATAATTGGTCTTTCACTATAAGTCTAAAAGTACAAAATCAGAGTGTTTTAGTGTTTTGATATAGGCCATGTTCGTTTCGCAGTCGTTGGCGACAGCGACAACGACTCTAAACATGTTCGTTTGACAGTCGCACGATTCCAATCGTGTTCGTTTGACAGTCGATGGCGACAGTGACTCCAAAGTAACGATTAACGACTCAAAATCCGGTCGCTGATGTTAACGGCGATTGTGCGGGGATTTTTTTAAAAAAAAACATTCAGCGACAGTCGCAACGACTCTAAAACGAACAATACAACGACAGCGACTACGACAGTCGCAGCGACTGCGAAACGAACAATATAAAAACTGTCGCTATCGCTAGCGACTGCGAAACAAACAAAGCCATTACATTGTAGCTCACCCACTAGTTCACATTTTCATTGTACAAATCTTTTTTTTTTTGGGGTCATATTCATTGTACAAATCTAATATCAAACCTCTCGAATAGGTTTTTTTGTCACTTAAGACATTTATAGTGGTTAACCATGATTGATATTGCAATTGAACAGCTCGTCCTTTCCATCAACTTTCGAAAAACGAACCCTTCAACCACTATTAATAACTCAAGCCGTTATCACAAATCCGACCAGTTATTTAGGTTTCGAATGGAAAAAGTGGATTAGACGTTGCGGATCAAGCGGATCAAGCGGTTCAAACAGATCAGGCGGATCATGTGTGGATCAAGCGGATCTGGCGGTACAAGTGCGGATCTAGCGGATAAGTTCAAAATATTGGTTTCGAATGGAGAAAGCGGATCAGGAGTTACAGATTAAGAGGCTCGAATGAATTAAGCGGATCAAATGTAAATAATAAAAAATGATTTTAATGAAAAAATATCTTAGAATATTTTACTAAAGTAAACCATACTAATATACACTATATCATATTAAAATTTCATATTTTTATAGCAACATCTTTTTAGTGTTTTATGTACAAAATAAAAATACAATGTAAATAAGTAAAATATTTTTTAGTTTTGAGTAATAGTACGAAGATAAAACTATTGAATTTTAATTAAGCGGATCAAGTAAATTAAACGGTTCAAATGGGAAAAGCGATCGTAAAAACGAAATAAATATAAATATAATAAATATATTTATGATTATAAATATGTATATTGTACATAAAATAAATTTAACTACAATAATAAGATCGAATATTTTGATTTACCCACAATATATTTTCATAAATTTAAATAAAACAAACAAATAAAATTGCATAATATTATACAATTGTATAATTTTATTTTAACCTAGAGTTGGTATTTTGATTTTTATTTCTTAAGAATGTAATTTTTTAATTAGTTGTTCAAATATTTTTTGATAATTTATTATTACTAATACACAACATTATTTCATATTTAAAAAAGAAATTTTTTTTTAAAGAATTGCTCTAGTCTACAAAACAACACTCGTTATTGATGTGTTTTTACTGTTCACAGTGGATCTCATATTTTCTTTGTATAATTGAACCACTAGTGGTTCCTTTGTTTTTTATTATTAAAAAGATGAACCACATTTTGCTAAACACAAAAATGATGAATGGCAAAAATATTTACGGTCAGACCACAAATGTGGTAGAACCACCTTTTTCCACCTCCCATTCAAACCCTTAAAGTGAAACCCATCAGCATAAACTTAAAAGCAACTTTTTAATGAACTAGGGTTTGGGGATCACTTAGATAGATACTTTAGAGTTCATATTTCTATAATCATTACCGAATGGTCTTCTCTCTATACTATAACAATGCATAGGTGGAAGTGAAGTCTTCGATTAGGGGCAGAGCTTTCACATGGGGAATGAATCTCATTCTCTGAATCTCTGTAACTCACATCGAGTAGTCAAATTATTATTTCAAATATGACAAATTGACAATACTCAATATCTATATAATATTTGAATAGAATTTTTGTTTGGATTATAAGAATTAGTGTCACGTAATTTTGGACGATTCTTATATAATAATAGAATCCAAAATACTCTACGAATAGACTCAAAACACAATTGTCATAATTTAAATATATTTTTGCCGTCCTGTCATCAATTATTTAATATACAACATTTTCAACATACTTAATTTATCTTTTATATATTCCTTTTGCGTTGGATCAAGTATTTTGTCAAAAAAAAAAAAAAAACCCACCAACTTTTGTGGCACATGAAAGTAATAATCAACTTAATTAGCCCTTCATTCGAAGATATATTAATGATTTAGAGTCTAATTATTTAAACTTTTTCGTGTTTAATAATTATATGCAATTCAGAAAATAGAACCAAAATAAGTTTTGATTCCAAAAGTAGTAAACATTTTAAATGTTTAAGTTTAACTAATAGCACAAGTTCAATATCAAAATGATTAAAAACCTTTTTAGCTGGAAAAATTATAAATGTTACATTGGATTGTGAGAATCCAAATATCATATTTTAATTTATTTAATTTAAAATATACTTAAGGTAAACAAGTATTTTTACATAATATGTGGTGTTTTGGAATTTGTTTTTTTTTTTTTTGTTGATTTCGTAACTTGGCTTATCCGAAGATAGAAAGAGTTTTAGGATTTTTTGAGGGATTCTTAAAGACGAGTTTCTCGACTCGGTGAGAAAAAATGGAATTATTTTCAAACTAGGTTTACGGAAAGAAACAAAGTGGTTGAGGTGTTTTTAGGTCGTTGAAGAGTTATTTGCTTAAATTGGTTTTAAAGCTAAGAACTCTCTGAAAAATCTCTCGAAAATTGGATATATTTATTCGACAAGTTTGACATGCTTATATAGATTACATAAGTCGGTCTAACAAAACAGGAAAATCTAGAATAATATCGAATCTTTCATAATATCTCGGCGTGAATACTCTCAAGCGTATCTTCTTGTTCGGCATGTTTATCCACGCGCGCCGCTTTCCTCTTCTGTTTTTTTGTCAACTCTCTAACCCTAATTTTGCCAAATCTCCGGATTGGGCCGCAATGATTCATCGATTTCGGATTAAGACCGAAATTAGCTTTTTTTATCGGGCCGACCTAAATTCCTGAATGGGCTTTTTGGGAAAGGTGATATAATCTTAATTCTAACATGTGTGTGTTAACTTTAGAATAAAATTTCAAACTTCTTAAAATTATTATTGGCTAATGAAAGCGTTGATTTTTCTTTGGTTTGACAACTAGATATCCTTAAGATTTGCATGAACAAGTTGACCTTCACATCTTTGGGATTCCACTAAATAAAATGGTAGCCTATGCAACCGATTAATTATGTAGCACTAGCACTAGTTGTTCTCGGCTAGTCTAGCCGCCATATATCTGTTCTAAATCAGCAGCTAGACTTCGAACACTTGAGAACTAAAATATAATACACACAAGTACATACGTAAGCGAAAGTTCCACATAGAATCCTGACAACAAGAAAAGGCCAAAAAAGATTGGTTGGTCCGCTTTACCAATCTGGTATATATTATTGTATGCTTAATTATAAATCACATTAGTTGTCCACGAGTGAGATAATGTAAAAGTATATATAACATACAAGTCTCCTTCAGATTAATATTAGAGGTGTTAAAATGACCTACCTCTCTTAACTTGGCTTAGTTTACCCCTATTTTGTTAATATTACGTTATAGTATATATATAGTATAATATACTAATTGCATAAAATTTACATTGTACATTTTAATTTTGAAGTGTTAGGTGTTGAGTTGCAGTCCCGTTAGCGTATAACGCTCTTTCGATCTGCTAATTTGTTGATTCTCACATATCAAATCCGATAAGTAACATGTGAGGGTATTGGCATGTAAGTATGTAACTATAAATCTATGAACGTTCTAAAAAACAAAGTATAAAATGAAACTCCTAATTTCGCAGTTTATTATGGAAATGAAATAAGACAAAATTCATGGACTTTTAACTCAACAGGCCAATGGGCAAGCTGGAAGATTGATCTATATGAAGTCCAACCCTCACCTTCAGCCCAATCGCTCGTACTTTTGGGCCTCTCTCCTTCATGTATGGAAATGATTCACATACTATATTTTCCATTTGTGATTGATTCTGAACCAATGAACAATCATTAGCAAACTTTGAGTTATTACTGCTCAACCATGCTTGGCCCAACATAAAATATGGAAGTGCAACAGCTTAGGGTCCATCACCTTTTATGTGTGTAGTCAACATAAGTCAATCACTCTGTAATCATATTACAAGAGTATTTGGGGCTCAATTAAAAACCTAAATATAAAATCTATCCACATATGGTAAATCTAGAGCAATA
This sequence comes from Orychophragmus violaceus, assembly GCA_030180135.1. Classification (NCBI taxonomy): domain Eukaryota; kingdom Viridiplantae; phylum Streptophyta; class Magnoliopsida; order Brassicales; family Brassicaceae; genus Orychophragmus; species Orychophragmus violaceus. The sequence goes on along the minus strand of CM058235.1, from coordinate 5,170,497 downwards.
CCACATAAATATTTAGGGAAGTATCTTAAATCTTAGAAAGTTTTTCTATCTCAGTTGTAGGAAGGATTCCTAAATGTTTTGTTAAAAATTACAACAACAAAAAGAAAACGAATAGCTACTTGTTGTGTTTTCAAGGACATTTTTATTATTTTTATTTTAAAACAATTTTATAGAAACGAATTACACAAGTTTACAACTATCATAGTCATACAGTATATATCTCCATCCCATATGGTTGAATGGAAAATTGTGAGTCTTGGTTAGGCAACTTTTTTGTTTTGGTGATATAATCCAAAAACTAAAGTTATTCATATTTTAGAAACTAGCATTCCTTATGATAAAAAAAAAAAAAAAAAAAAACTAGCATGACTTACGATTTTTTTTGTGTGGATAAATTGTTTTCTTTTGTTTTCCCTGATAAAGGGTTAAAAGAAAAACAATGTTGATGACTGCGTCTTAACTAACAAGATTTGTTTTTCCGAAATCATATATTTCACAAACGAAAACAAAGGAAAAAGAATATTCGTTGAATATGGACTTTCTCGATTTATATAAATCGCAACAGATAAATATAAATTCTGGGGGTTTTTCCACTAAACCCTATTCCTACAGTCATAATATATATCTAAATCAAAAGTAAAATCCAATCATACACAAAACTATACTCCCACAAAACTAAAAGGATGGCCATCTTCGATCAGTTTAAGCTCCGCCACAAACCACCGTCGATTTTCCCGACAACAACTATCAAACCAGGCAATGTTCTTTCCATCGTCGCTAAGCTCTTTTTCACCGTATGCATCTTTATCTCCGTTTCCATGATATTCTTCTACATCATATTATCCGGTTGCTCCGATTGCAACCGCTTCTCCGGCCACCGCCGCTTTGGCCGTGATAATGTGATCTCTACTACCAACTCCTCCTCATCAGCCAGCTTCCGGAAAAATAAATCCTCGAAAGCCACCGATGTCTCCCACTTATTTTTCGGGATTGGTGGCTCTATTCAAACGTGGAGAGAACGCAGCCGCTACATCGAGCTCTGGTGGCGACCCAACAAAACCCGCGGGTTCGTCTGGCTTGACGAGGAACCGCCTGTTAACATGACCTGGCTCCCGACTTATCCAATGTACCAAGTCTCGGCGGACACCTCCCGTTTCAAGTACACTTGCTGGTAAACCTATTTCTACTTATATTACAATTATTAACCTAATTTTTTCAACCAATTTAACTTAGTCAAGTAGTCTTAGTTATGTTGTTCTAGGTCAAAGTTGATTTCTCTTATTGTGACTATGTAATATATTAATTTATTTATTGATCTGAATTTTCTTTGGTTTAAAAGGTATGGTACAAGATCGTCTATACGAATAGCGAGAATCATTAAAGAGAGTTTAGAGCTAAGTTTAACAAACGTGAGATGGTTCGTGTTGGGTGACGACGACACCGTTTTCTTTGTAGACAATCTTATAACAGTTCTCAATAAGTACGACCACAATCAAATGTACTACATCGGAGGAAACTCCGAGAGTGTTGAACAAAACATCGTTCACTCCTACGCCATGGCTTACGGTGGTGGAGGGATTGCAATTAGCTACCCACTGGCGGTCGAGCTTGTAAAGATACTCGACGGCTGTATTGATCGATACGCATCTTTGTACGGATCAGACCAGAAGATTGAAGCTTGTATTAGTGAGCTTGGTGTTCCTTTGACCAAGGAAGTAGGGTTTCATCAGGTATATTCGCAATTTCCTTATTTAAATATTCAGTTTCACATTTCAAAATGTTAAAAGATATTTAGAAGACTAAAATCTAGTGTAATAAGTTATTAAGTTGAATTCTTCTAAAAATCATCTATTTGCTAGTATTTTAAAATTTTAGTGGAACAATGTAGAACCCACATTTCATGTGAAAATTATATTCTGTTGGAATTTGTTTATCTACTCATTTGAAGAAGAAATATTAATTAACTAGTCCTAATTCCACTAATCCTAATTCCACTAACATATATTTTATTTATTTCTCATTACTACGGTTTGCGCTCATATTTTATAAGAATGGATAATTATAAAAAAACTTGCAATTATAAGCTTCAATGCTCATATTAGGTTCTTTTTCTTTTAAGTTTTCACAATTAATTCCTTGCTATATTTCTAAATAGATTACTTTAGTATATACTGATCATTTTAATTACATAATAGTGCAATTATTTAAGTGATTTTTTTTTAAATTTGAATAATGATTTCTTTTTTTGTGAACTAATTAATGATTTTCTTTGCATGGTCAATCCAGGTTGACATACGTGGCAACCCATACGGTTTACTCGCGGCGCATCCGGTGGCTCCTCTGGTATCGCTCCACCACCTTGACTACGTTGACCCAATTTTCCCGGCGTCGACCCAAATCGACGCCCTAAGAAGACTCATATCCGCCTACAAAACGGATCCAACCCGGATCCTCCAGCACAGCTTCTGCCATGACCTGACCCGGAACTGGTCTATCTCCGTTTCTTGGGGCTACACTATCCAGATCTATCCGTCTCTAGTCACAGCTAAAGAGCTCGAGACGCCGTTCCTTACGTTCAAGACGTGGCGGACGTGGAGCTCCGAGCCTTTCTCGTTCGATACCCGACCCATCAGTGAAGATCCTTGTGAGAGACCCATTGTTTATTTCTTGGACAGGGTTTATGATCTAGGGTCCGGTGAGACTCTTACGAGTTATAGCAAGCATGTTGAAGTGAGCGACACGCAATGTGAATCTCCAGAGTATTCTCGTGCCAATTCTGTTGAGTTCATCAACGTCATTACTAAGTGGATGCCGGATCTCCGGAAAATGGTAAGTAAAAAATAATATCCCATTATACGAAATCTCTCGTATATATATACATATATATATATATATATATATATATAAATCCATTATTTTAAAAAGATTATATACATAAAAACTGTGAGTATTAGAAATGTAATAACCGATCAACACTAAGAACTTTCATAGATGTGGTATAATATACATACACTAAATATATACGTGATTATTCCTAGGCATAGAGTTTGATAATAAGTATCTTGATTTATAGTTTTATAAATTCTGCATTATAATAAAATATATGATTATATATTATATACTTTTTTATTTGATGGGGGTTTACAGGCACCACGTAGACAATGTTGTGAGATTGTCAACGGTGAAGATGACCCGGATGACGTAATCTATCTCAAGATACGGCATTTCAATCGTTTCGAGAGTGTAACTCCTCATTCATAGCAATCGTTTTGACAGATGGATCGGCTCTGTTTTGCCTACGAAGACTTTGTATCGTCTTATATCAAGAGGAAATGAGCACAAATTTCCCATTTTTTTATGTACATAGCAACTAACCGAAGATCGGAACTTGGATAAAGTCAAAAGTATTCAGAAAGTTAGTTTTTCTAAGCATCTCATCTTAAATATGTTTATCTAGTTATATATGAAACACAGGTTTTGGCAAAATGTATCTATTTATATAGTGCTGGCTCTAGGTCCAAACAAGAGAAACTTTAGCTTAATTCATTTTCGTTCTGTTCTTCTTCCTAAATTCTCATGTCATATGGAAATGCATTCTCATATGTGACAAATTTTCTGTTTTTGAATTGAGAATGATAATTCCGTTTAGGTATACGAATGTTTTTAATACTCCCTCCGTTTTAAAATGTAAGGGGTTTTAAGGATTTTTCTTTGTTTCAAAATATAAGGGGTTTACATTTTTTTAGACAACTTTAACTTTATTGAAAACTGTGTGACCAATTATATTTTACAGCTTTATTTGTTATTGGCCGAATTGTTTCTAATTTATTTATTTAATAGATATTTTATGTAGAAAAGTAAATTTCTTAATATTTGTGCTTTTAGCCAAAACCCCTTACATTTTGAAATGGAGGGAGTATTATATACTAGTATGATTCGTTCGCAACATGTGCGAATACAAATTTTGTTAAACATAAATTTTTTAAAATTAAAATAATCAAATTAATATAAAATAATAATAATAATAATAATAATAATAATAATAATAAATTTATATGAGAGTATTTATATTAAACATACATACATTATTATATTTTATAAGATATTTTATAATTTATCATAAATAAAATTAATGGTAATAAAATAAATTATAATTATATTATGTATAAAAATTAATACATAAATATTTTATTTAAAATATTTTATCATATATATATTTAAAATTTATACAAATAATATGAATTTACCATATAAAATTCAAAAATAATATTTATTAATATTTAAAAAATATTCATAAATATTTTCATATTTATCATTTTGTTTTTAGGTTTTACTGAAAGTTATGTATATCTCTAAAATAAAATTAAAATTTTTTATAATATTTTATATTTATCATGTCATCTTATTTTTTTATTCAAGGTTATGTTATCTCTAAAATATAACTTAAAATTTTCTTAAATACTTCATATTTATCATCTCATTTTTTTATCCAAGATTAATATATCTCCATTAATTAAAAAATATAATAAAATTAACAATATAAATTAAGGTTAATACAATAATTAGGTTAATTTCATTAATGGTAGATTTTATTTTAATTTGATGATGATATGGATATGTTTATATAACATATTTATGATGAATTATTTATCATATTGTACTCATTTTATGTGTTTGGTTCATCCTGATTCGACAATGCTCTTTTTTAAAACTGAATATTGGAACATGCTTCAACGTTCCTTTACTTTTTTAATCCGAACATGATTAAACGTTCCTTTCACTCTAAATTGGAACATATTTAATATTTGCCTACTATTATACATTGGAAAAACAATCTAATAGAAAGAAAAAAAAAACAATCTAATAGAAAGAAAAAAAAAACAATCTAATAGTAACATGTTTTGAACATGACGATTGCTTACCCATATTTCCTAGTTCCCATTAAAGAGTTTGTCATTTTCTTCCAACACACTATTGCAACTACTTCGTGCATAGCCAGTTAAAGAGTTTGTCCTTTTGTTTCAAATACTCTATTGCAACAACTTAGTGCATACATAATCGGATCTGAGATAATTAGAGCCCATTCAGGAACAAAAAATTACAATTTTATTTTTAGATAGTAACAAAAAGCATATCTGAAAATATATGAAACTAATAAAAACTATAAAAAATCAAAATAAAAAAAAAAAGTATTTGACATATTTTAGGGTTTTGTATAAGGTGGAATCCTACTCAAAATTTGGGCTCATGCCCCGCTCTGAATGCATAACCCATAAAATAGTTTGTCATTTTGCTTCTAATACACTAATGCAACAACTTAGCTTCGCCCAACCTCCTCGTATGTAAACACCAATTCTCTATTCAACTCCACTATTTCCCCGTGATTCGAGTGTTTACGGGTAGTAAACTCACATGTAATCTAAACCTGTGGAAGAATATTTCAGATGGCTCGATAATATTCAGATTTGAAACACACCAGCAATGTTTTTGGGTTAATGCTTAATTCTATCACACACACAGATAATTGTTTTGGCCTTTGGGTCGAAATATATGGCTTGCAAGAGTAGAAACCCCAAAAGAAGTGTAAACGGAATATATACTAGATCACTACTTAAATAAGATAGATAACATTTTTTGCGTTACAAGGGTAAATTAAAAGTTTTAGAAACTTCATTCTAATCTCTATTTCAACTTCTTCCAAGCACAACTGACGTGAGAAACTCTTCTCTCCAGACTACGACAAGACTGAGGAGATCAGACTTTTGTTAGCATACGGAGAATCTCACGTAAAAACTCCACTAGACTAAAAAGGTATAATCACATGGGTTGACTTAAAAAAATCAACGATTATCCAGGCAGAAGCTTCCAAGATTAGAGACTAGAGTGGACCCCTTTTCTAGTCTATGAATTTTGACCAGTTGTGCATTTGCCACGTGGGTCCCAATATTTTATTAAGGTCATTTCCACCCCACCGAATTCATCATTATTGAGGACAAAAGTAACGTTCTGATCTCTGATTGCTTAACACATAAATGAAATGGGAGGAGAAAATAGTTCCACCTCAAAAAGTTAGAGAGATATTTCCCATCCCAAAAAAATAAAATCATGTGTAAATAATAAAATTTATGTGGATCTAGGGGGAAAAAAATTTCCTCTCAATCCTTTTTTTTTTTCATTTTTTTCTTATTCTCTCTCCCTCTCCGCTCAATCCCTCTCCCACTCAACCAATCAATCACAAATCACACCCTAATAAAAGCTAACATATAAAAGGAAGGACAAACTCACATGGTACCATGATTTGGCAATTTTATACAAATACAGTTTTTAAGCAACTACAAGGAGAAACCACAACTACAATAAAAATAATATAATATTATATATTACTATTATATTAAAAAAACTCATCTAACAAAATAATCATATATAATGTTATATTACTTTATTGTAGTGAGGATGTAGATGCTCTTAGAAGATGCCATATAATCATATCATACTTTTTCACTAGAAAATATTTCAGCTCATTATCAAGATTGAATACATTATTCGAATACAAACATAAAAGTTTAAAACCAATTATCGCAATTTAATATTATCAAATGTTAGTGGATTAAAAAATATCCCTAAAATACAATACACAAAATAAAACCTGAAATCATATTAACCTTAGAAATATAAAACCGCTAAACAATACACATTAATAATAATTAATAAGCAGCAAAATTTAGGGCGAGATCAAGTATACATAACATTAAAGAGGCATTGATCACTAAATATCAAAAAAAAAAAAACATAACATCTAAAATCAAGAATTATTAAAATTGATTCACCGACACTCATTATTTTGTTCTACTAATAAAAACCACGAACAAACCTTCTGCATATCATAGTTACCAATTGTCGGAGAAAAAACATTTATTAGCAATTGTCAATTTTTATAGCACTATTATAAATCCCTTTAAAACCTTCTCGTGATCGATATTGTAAAAATATTCAATACTAACTAAAATGTTGAAATATACGCAGGTATATTTTGATCTTTGATTTTGTGATAAAAAATGTTAAAATATACGCCCATGTATTTGGATTTCTTTTTGTGTGTGATCAATTGTATATTTGAATCTTTGTGTTTGGTGGCCAATTCAATACTAACTAAAATGATGAAATATACCCACGTACAAGTAATGAAGTATATATAAATATGTTTGCAGATTCGTATAAGTATAGCATGTGTTCAAACTATTTCGTTTTTCCTCTACACTAATAATAGCGTATAGAATTTTTTTTTTTTCGGCAAGCAATTGATATTAGAAAGGTCCAATGGGCTGACATTGTTTACAAGAAATTACATACCGAAGTATAAAATAATGTGTGCAACAAAACGGACTAAACATCGGCCCAAAACTAAACCGGCCCAAAAAGAAAGTCGGGATAAGATTGAAAGACCACGCGTCACAATCGCGATACACGTGTCAGAAACCGCAAATCATCGACATGCATTCTCCGACGAAATTCCGGTCACCGGTAATGAGTTGCCGTCGCTTCAGTGTTGTTTTCCTGCCGATCTAGAGCCACAAAAGTCGTCAGGGATCACCACATATAGAATAAAACGTTGCTATCCATTACCTCAATCTCCGATAGACTGCGCTTCAAAACGGAAATCGCACAAAGAGGGACACCATTGATAAGAACCAGCCGGCCCGTTCAACTCGATTGGGCGTCAAAACCAACAACTCAAAAACGCTCGGTGGAAAGGACAAAAGAAAGAGTGGTCGTCGGCGTCATGGCGGAGAATCACCGGGGCCATAGATCGATAGATCCGGCATAGAACCGGAAGAGAGCCGCCGAACAAAGTCGGTAAAATGAACCGGACAAAAACCCGGAGTTTATTCAAACACCGCAAGAAGCAAAACCGGAGAAAATCTCTTCATATAAGACACCAAAAGGAAGATGAGTCTCCATATAAACAAAACGATATCTATGGGGACAAAAGTAACCGTTCTGCCGACGTGGCTAATCCGACATCGACGGCCGGAACAAAGAAAGCGAGACGGTGGATTTGTAAAAAAAAAGAGAAAAAAAAAGAAAGGAAGAAAGAGAACTTCGAACAAAAGTTGCGTATAAAATAAAATTAAGAGACTTGTTTCATTAACAAACAAAAAAAGGTGAGGAGTTATGTGGTATCTTTGTGTCCACATAAATATTCGAGTTGAAATGCCAGAAGACGTTGTCTGCCCAATTGCTACGTGTGTTCCATTAATATCTCGTTCACATTCGAAGAACTTTTGAAAATGTGGAAAGTAACTCGCTGTTTTTGGCATATTAGACGACTGATTGTGGAGTCCGTGATAGCAACGAAAATAAAAGAGGCATGAGTGCAGCCCAAAAAAATTTAAATTATTAAATTATAATTTACTTTCTTTGGTAACGTGCTAACTTAATTCTGATGTCATTCTTACATAATCATCCATTTGTATCTTTATGTTTCACAAGTGAAGATACAAACTTAGAGCATAATTAATTCATAATGATTATAAATATTAGTTACATATGACATCATAAAATATATAATATACATTGCTATATATATATTTCTTATTAAATTATGTTTTTACATAACATATATCTCTTCATAATTAGTATATACAGTTAAAAAAAAAATTGGAATCTTTATATAAAATGGGATTACATTTAAATACTTATACTAATAGTTCATGCCGGCCATTGTATGTTCTGTCTCAAAATGAATCATGTAAATTTATTTTCGACATGAAAACCCTAAATACATGTAAAATGATAATTTGATCTCGTTGGCAAAAGGATTGATCCTCATTCCTCACGTGACCTTATAACAAATAAGAACTAAAAACCAACCGGTCACTCTAATAGATAGTTCAAATCTCCGGTCACCACACATTACACATATATTAGTTAATAAAAAAAATACTTAGTGCCTAATATGTCTGATAAATTAAACAAACATCCTTCTTATGGTTACATCATCATGAACGTGATAGATGGCAGATTTAAAAATTGGTAGTATTTAAATTTCAATAAGTGTTAACAATTCTTTAATCTTGGAAGTTGGAACACATATCACCTACCTTGATTAAATTTTTCAATCACGAGCAATCCCCACAAAGAAATAAAATAAACTTGTTTTTTTTTCTAGAAAGAAAAATAGTATTAAAAAGCAAAATAAAAGATAAGACTTTTCCACTCTCTTTACACCATAAATTATCTTTCTTTCCTCACCCACTAAACAGAGCAGAGCGAAAGAGAGGAAGCCATGTTCTTGAAGCTCTTCACCATCTTCATCTTCAACCTCCTCTTTCAATCCCAAAAAACATCCTCCCAAAATACCAGTTTAATTTACAACAATGGCTTTAACCCACCCACTGACCTATCCCTCCAAGGGATCACCACCGTGACACCAAACGGACTCTTAAAGCTAACCAACTACACCGTTCAGAAAACCGGTCACGCCTTCTACACCAAACCGATCCAGTTCAAAGATTCACCAAACGGTACCGTTTATTCATTCTCCACAACCTTTGTTTTCGCTATTCACTCCCAGATCCCGATACTTAGTGGCCATGGCATAGCTTTCACCATCGCTCCTAACCCAAGTCTTCCTGACGCAACAGCAAGCCAATACATGGGTCTCTTCAACATAGGAAACAACGGTAATGAATCGAATCATGTCTTCGCTGTTGAACTGGATACAATCCGGAGTACAGAGTTTAATGATACCGATGATAACCATGTCGGAATCGATATCAATAGTTTGAAGTCTGAGAAAACCTCATGGGCTGGGTGGTGGGATGAGAAAGGTGAATTCAAGAATCTGAGTTTGATCAGTCGTAAGCCGATGCAAGTTTGGGTTGATTACGACGGGCGTTCACATAAAATCGATGTGACGATGGCTCCGTTCAACGAGGATAAACCGACAAAGCCGCTTGTTTCGATTGTAAGAGATCTTTCTAATGTTCTTCTCCAAGATATGTTTGTGGGTTTTTCTTCTGCGACCGGTTCTGTTCTGTCGGAACATTTTATTCTCGGGTGGAGTTTTGGTGTGAACATAGAGGCTATGCCTTTGGCTTTATCAAAACTTCCGAAGCTTCCTCGATTCGAACCCAAGACGATCTCCGATTTTTTCAAGATCGGGATGCCGTTGATTTCTCTCTTCTTGATTTTCTGTTTTATCTTCCTCATTTGCTACATCGTGAGGAGGAGGAGAAAGTTCGCAGAGGAACACGAGGACTGGGAAAAAGAGTTCGGTAAGAACAGATTCAAGTTCAAGGATTTGTACTACGCAACCAAAGGGTTCAAAGAGAAGGACCTTCTCGGATCCGGCGGGTTCGGAAGCGTTTACAAAGGACTGATGCCCGGTACGAAGTTGGAGATCGCCGTGAAAAAAATCTCGCATGAGTCCCGACAAGGGATGAAAGAGTTTGTGGCGGAGATCGTTAGTATTGGTCGGATGAGTCATCGGAATTTAGTACCTCTCTTGGGTTACTGCCGCCGGAGAGGTGAGCTTCTTCTAGTGTACGATTTCATGCCCAATGGAAGCTTAGACAAATACTTGTACAACACGCCAGAGGTAACACTCAATTGGAAACAGAGGATCAAAGTTATTCTAGGCGTTGCTTCTGGCTTGTTCTACCTTCATGAGGAATGGGAACAAGTGGTGATTCATCGAGACGTTAAAGCTAGCAACGTCTTGTTAGATGGAGAGCTCAACGGAAGACTCGGAGATTTCGGTTTAGCTCGGTTGTACGATCATGGGTCGGATCCTCAGACCACGCATGTTGTCGGAACATTGGGATACTTAGCTCCGGAACACACACGGACAGGACGTGCAACGACGGCTACCGATGTTTTTGCGTTCGGAGCGTTCTTGCTAGAAGTTGCGTGCGGTAGACGTCCTATCGAGAATCAGCACCAGACGGATGAGACGTTCTTGCTTGTGGATTGGGTTTACGGGTTATGGAACAAGGGTAACATCTTGGATGCTATAGATCCGAATATGGGTTCCGAGTATGACCAAAATGAAGTGGAAATGGTTTTGAAGCTTGGTCTCTTGTGCTCTCATCCCGACCAACGGGCAAGACCAAGTATGAGACAAGTGTTACAATATCTAAGAGGTGATGCAAAGTTACCTGATTTGTCTCCTTTGGATTTGTGTGGGAGTGGGATGATGTTGGGAGTCCAAGACGGTTTTAGCGAGTTAGGGATGTCGTATTCCTCATCTGTCTTTAGAGGGTTTACCGGTGGATCTTCTATCGCTGATTCTCTACTCTCCGGTGGGAGGTGAATGTTTTGAATATTAGGATGGTTTTGTGTGTGTTTGCATTTCATATGTAGAGATTACTCGGACGATATGGGATCACGTAAATTATATTTCAGTGTATGGGTGAGGTAATGTAATTGGAACTTTCATCTAATATTACGACCAAGATTTTTTAGGATGATACGTAAAATATAGATTTGATTCAGTGACCAAGTAATATAGACTTCGAAAGTGTTCTTTGTAATGTTCTGCTGCTTCTGACATGTTATTTACTATTTATAGAACTTGTCGTTCTGCAACTTTTGTTCCAAACGATCAAAAAAGTCTTCACTTGTTTAGAACAACGAGCGTTTCTTCTACTATCAAACCTTGTCACAACGAAATATCTTATGGGCAGGCCTAGCAGAGGCCCTGCCCTGAAAAGTGTGGTTGGAAACAACAAAGAAGTTTGGGCCTATCTATACTATTATTTGGGAAAGTGATTTGAATGGAATTGAAATCTCTCGTTCATTCTAATATTAAAATATCTTAATTATCTTTAATGAAAATATTAATTAATTAACTATACATATATAGATATATATATATATAAATGAATATATTAAGTATATTAAAATATATGTATAGAAATATGTTTTAGTTATTAATTATATCTATTTTCAATAATTTAGATAAAAAGTTTAAATTTAATTAGCTTATAAATATATATATATATACTTTAGTTAATAAATATATTTTATTTGTTAATAATTTAAATAAAAAGTTTAAATTTACTTAGCTTATAACATACGAACATTTATGATTTTTTCACTTTAAAAAATATATATATTTCAAAATTTTAAATAATATAAAATTTAGTAGTAATCAATAAAAGTTACTGGCGAAACCTTTTTCGGCTATCAAAATGTTTAACATTGAAATTTATTAAGCCTTTTTCTTATTATTTCTTTGAGTCTATTCTTCTCTCTCTTATTTTTTGGTCAAACGGAATTTTAAAGAAAATCTTAATCTCGAATCATAGAGCAATTATTCAAAAAACAAAATACAATAGCTAAATTGGCTACAAAATGTCAAAAACTACTAGAACAAACATAAAATGGAAAATGTAAACACAATAGATATACACGTACATAACAATAAAACAACTTGAATTGAAAATATCAAAAATATTCAATGAGACAAAGTCTTAAGAAAAAACATTTGGTGATTCTTTATCCGGACATGTTGCATCAACAAATGTATAAGAAGCAGTAAAAGTTTTGGCTACTGAAATAACTTATCATCTTCTTGATGAACCTAGAAAATGTGAGAAAATCATGAGCAAAGATATGGATAAGCAACCTATTCTTCTCATTTAGTCTTTAATTTTACTTAATATAACTAAAAATGAGTTTAGGTAATTACAGAGTGAAGACGGCTAGGGTTAGGGCGACGAAAAAGGCGAATCTAAGATCCAGGATTACGGCGGACGCTCTCAGCCTCTAATCTGCCTCGCTTCTGGCCTGAGAGAGGGAGACAACCCTTCACTCCTCTCGCTTCCACTCCCCTGCGCAGTAAATCTTCCTTGGTAAGCCGTATTCTTTTCAATCCGTTTGCTGCTTCCGGTAACGTACGTTTTACGGAATATTGGCTATGTGGAATCTCGGGACACCGGCTAGCGGAAGTGTTTACTCGGAGCAATCTCTACAATTCCCCTATACTAGGGTGTACTTCTCGCATCACTTGCAGCCTCTACGATGTCTAGAATCAATGAACACCGATCCAATGAACATCGATCCAACGAACATCGATCCAAAGATCATCGATCAAATGATCATCGATCCAATGAACCTCGCTCCAATGATTACCGTCACACCGAAGGTACTTCGCGTCAGACAAAACGCACTTCCCAGGATGATGAGGATATTATTAAGATCCCGGCCTTCGACTACTCTGATCTGATTGAGAAATATAAACGAACTTTGGTCGGCCGTATGTTTCACAATGATGGCCGCAGTATTGATGCCCTGGTCAGGCACATGCCGAAGAGAAAGATTTGGGACGTTGAAGGCAGGGTCCGCGGCTATAATCTAGGAGACAACAAGTTTCGTTTTGACTTTGATAATGAGGAAGACCTAGTAAAGGTCCTCCAACGCAGACCTTGCCATTTCAACAAGTGGAGCTTCTCTCTTGAGCGCTGGATCCCCTGTATTAGGGCGGACTTCCCAAATACAATGCTTTTTTGGGTGGAAGTTATCGGAGTACCTATCCACTACCGAAAAGATGCTACCTTCACGAACATTGGGCGTGCACTGGGAGTAGTAGATAAAGTGGATGTTGATACCTGTCGAGTGAGAGTCTCGATCAACGGAGATGCACCCCTAAAATTCGAAAGACGCGCTGGATTTGAAAATGGAGATGTTATTACAGTCACTCTAAAATACGAGGATCTCCATCGGTATTGCTACACGTGTAAGCTAATCTCCCATGAAGAAGGATCATGTCCTAACTTAACAGAAAAACAACGGGAGGAAAAGCGTAGACTCAGAGAGGAACAGAGAGCACAGGACGAACTAACCGCAAAGGAAACCTTCGCTCAACCATCAAACTCTACTGACCTTCCACAGAGGGTACTTCCTGCACCGGTGCCTCCTCCATCAAACTGGATAAAGAAGGACAGAAGCCCTGAAACACTTGCAAAGCACAAGGATTTACGAGAAAAAATACGAGACAACAGACCGTCCAGAGGGAAAACAGTCTGGAAAAGGTTGGATGATCGACAGTATAAGGAACATCCCCGTAATCGGGCGTACTACCATCCGTATCAGAGAAGCCAGGACAGATATGTTGAAGATAAACACGAAGACTCCTCGGCATCTACAGAATGGAGAGCGAGAGACCAGACTCATCATGAGTATCGAAACAGAGGAAATCGACCAAGCTCGTCCAGAGCTTTACGTCACGGACAAGAAGCGCCATCGCGTAATACATCCCCACGAAGAGCATCCTCAGACTCCCAACGAACTGAATCAGTGGTATACGGGGCTAGGAGTAAGGGAGATAGAACTCGGGTAATTTCCAGAAGATCTCCACCTCGAAGGACACGAGAAGAGTGGAGACCAATACGCAGAGAGGATGTACGCCATTCACGCAATCTAGAGCCCACTGCTGAAGAAGAAGAGGATCTTAGGAAAAGACTACTTAAAGGAAAGGACATTTTACTGGAAGATATAAACAAAAAGAAAGATACGAGTACCTCCCCAGGAGGTAGTTCCTTCCTGCATCGCAGACCAGGCGTTTTAACCATTAGAGAACCGGGTGAGATCCAACTACCTTTGGTCAGACAACAGCCACAATGTCAACAGGATTCGGAAAAACAGAAGACATCGGAAAAACAGAAGACTTTAGAGAACAAGGCCATGAACTCTGGGGCTCCGGCTCTCAAAGAAAAAGAGAATCCTCCAAGCAATCCCTCTAATGAGGCAAGAAATGATCATCTCCAGATAATGGCAACAGCTGCATATCACCACAATCAGGATACTAACCCAACCGAGGATAAAGAGATAGATGCAGATATGGAGAAATGTCTAGATGAATACGAACAAATGGACGAGGAGGAGAGAAGGATAGTTGATAACCTGATGGAAAATGACGACCTCCTTGGAGAAGACATGCTAGAAGAATCAACTTTGGAGAAGACAGTGCAGGAGTCAGGACAGGAAGGAACGCCCTCAAAGATCTCAACGGAGAGGCCACCAGGACCATCTGAAGGAGACATACTCCCAACCAGAAAGGCGACCGGCTACCTGAAGAGAACAGAAAGTATTAGAGCTGTGGCACAACGGGAAAGACAGACAGCACCTTCTCTACAGGCCCGTAGTAACATCAAAAAGAAAAGAGTTCCGACAAGCCCAGATTTTTTAGGAGCAGCTGATTCAAAGAAATTAGCAACCCGAGGGAGACTCTCCCCAAAGAGTAAAACTCCAAGAATTCCTAAATCACAACCTGCTAGGAAAACAGCCAGAAGGGCTGCGAGCTCCTTATTCCCTCACTCTGAGGCGCGACCTCCTGCGAAGGAACGTATCACTTCTGTTTCGATAATATCTTCTTTAGGTTCGGTGGGGTCCCAGAAACCACCCAATACTCAGATATGAGTGCGATCGCATGGAACTGTCAGGGGGCGGGCGCCTACCTGACCAAGCAGCATCTCTGGGAATTACATCGCTGCTTTCATTCTAGTTTTCTTTTTCTTTCTGAAACAAAAAATTCTTTTTCTTTTCTGCAAGACTTTCAAGTTGATTTTGGTTACAATAAATTGTTCACCGTGGAACCATCCGGTCGAAGCGGTGGACTAGCTTTATTCTATATGGATGACTTCGATGTTACTATTCTATTCTCTAATGACCGTATGATAGACATCGAAGCCAAGATAGAAGGACATAAGGTCTTTATTACCTTTGTATATGGTGATCCGGCCGTTGAATGCCGCGAAAATGTGTGGGAACGTTTGTCTCGAATGGGTACTACTCGACAAGGTGCATGGTTGATGCTGGGTGATTTCAATGAGATCACTAATAATAATGAGAAGAAGGGTGGGAGGAAACGTTCAGAAGCCTCGTTTTTACCGTTTAAGACAATGCTTTCAAATTGTGGTATGATAGAATTTCCCTATAAAGGAAATTTCTTCTCATGGGCTGGACGACGAAGAAATGGTAGGATCCAATGCAGACTTGACCGAGCTGTTGGAAACGAAGATTGGCACCAACTCTTTTCCCACACTATTGTGGAGTATCTTCTAAGATGGGGCTCTGACCATAGACCCATCCTAGTCCCTTTTAAATCGGCGGATTTTAAGCGACGGAAATGCTTCAAATTCGACCGGCGATGGCTGTCGAAGGAAGGTTTCTCGGAGATCATTAAAGAAAGCTGGAACAACGACAGGGCCTCTGAGCAACCGGACCTGATTGGAAAAATAAAAAACTGCCGACGAGCCATCTCATATTGGAAGCGAAATAACCCATCGAACAATGAAAAGATCATTCAGGAACTTAAGGAACGACTTGATGCAGCTCAAGGAGATGATTCTTTGACATCCGAAGAAGAACTAGCTCTTAAATGGAATCTGTGTACTGCATTCAGAGACGAGGAGATCTTTTGGAGGCAGAAAAGTAGGGCTATCCACCTCAAATATGGAGACAGAAACACAAAATACTTCCATGGGATAACGAAGCAAAGAAGGGCTAGAAATCGTATAGTACGCTTGAAGGATGATCAAGGCAGATGGGCTGAAACAGAAGAAAACATTGAAAGAGTAGCATCGGACTACTTCCATACTCTGTTCTCATCATCGAACCCTACAACTATAGAGGACACAATCCGGTTTATTACCGCGTCGGTAACACAAAATATGAACCAAGACCTGAAGAGGGTGCCTGAGGAAAAAGAAATACGAGAAGCTGTCTTCGCTATAAATCCAGATAAAGCGCCAGGACCCGATGTCATGACGAGCCTTTTTTACCAACGCTACTGGAATGTCATCAAAGCAGATGTTATTTCGATGGTAAAGGAATTCTTCCAAACTGGAGATCTCGATGAGCGCTTAAATGAGACAAATATCTGTCTTATCCCAAAAACTGATAGACCATCTCAAATGTCAGAATTCCGACCGATAAGTCTTTGTAATGTAAGCTACAAGATCATATCTAAGATTCTGACGGCTCGAATGAAGAGATTCCTTCCGAGGCTGATCTCGGAAACTCAATCGGCCTTTGTGGCTCGACGTCTAATCACAGACAACATTCTAGTGGCACAGGAGATGTTCCACGCACTTCGCTCAAATCAGAGTTGTAATTCAAAATATGTTACGATCAAGACTGACATGAGTAAGGCGTATGACAGAGTTGAATGGAGTTTCCTCGAAGCACTCTTGGAAAAAATGGGCTTTGACAACACATGCGTCCAACTGCTCATGAGATGTGTGAAAACCGTCTCGTACCGAGTCTTGATTAACGGTGAAGCCAAAGGCCATATTGCACCATCCCGTGGTTTACGGCAGGGAGACCCTTTGTCTCCATTTCTCTTTATTATATGCACCGAGGTCCTCATATCTCACATCAAGGAAGCAGAGAGGACAAAGAAGATCGAAGGTATGAAAATTGCTCGATCCTGCCCACCCATCTCACATCTGCTCTTCGCGGACGATAGCCTCTTCTTTTGTAAGACGGAACAAGACCAATGCGAAGAGTTAATGAGAATTATGGACGTCTATGGATACGCCTCAGGACAACAACTGAACAAATCAAAATCTTCAGTTCTGTTCGGTTCTAAGGTAATAGCGTCCCGAAAAACCGATCTAAAACGATCAATCGGAATTCAAAAAGAGGGTGGGATGGGGATGTACTTGGGCATGCCAGAGCAGATTTGTGGCTCGAAAAAAGAAGTCTTCGCTTATGTTCGAGAGAGACTTCAGGATCGAACAAATGGCTGGTCAACCAGATTACTCTCAAAAGGGGGAAAAGAAGTCCAAATCAAATCTGTGGCACAAGCGATACCGACGTACGTCATGTCATGCTTTCTACTCCCCCAGGAGATTACTAAGAAACTACAAGGTGCGATAGCACACTTCTGGTGGAGCTCAAAGAATAATCAAAGAGGTATCCATTGGGTCGCATGGGAGAAGATTTGTATTCCCCTAGATGAGGGCGGATTGGGTTTTCGAGACATCCGAGATTTTAACTTAGCTCTCCTAGCAAAACAACTCTGGAGATTGTTAATCTATCCAAATTCTCTCCTTGCTAGGACCCTTAAAGGAAGATATTATCGATACTCAAACCCTATGAATATAGAGAAATCAAGCAACCCCTCTTTTAGCTGGAGAAGTATCTTGGCAGCACAACATCTGATAAAAGACGGACTCCGAAAGATCATAGGCAACGGGATGGAGACTTACGTCTGGTCAGATCCCTGGATACCCGACTCTACACCCAGACCTGCTCGCGATATTGGCGGATACAGGGACCCTTCCCTGCGAGTTGGCCATTTGATTATCCATGAATCAAAACAGTGGGATATACAGCTTGCCCGACAACTGATGACCGAGGCAGACGTCCAACGCATGCTGCAAATAAGGATCTCACCTATGAACAGGAAGGACACATACTGTTGGGACCATGATAAAACAGGAGCCTACACGGTCCGAGCTGGTTACAAGCTTGCGATTCATCAACACCGAGCAGCACAAGTACAAACACTCGACGAGCCAAGTGTTACCCCGCTGAAAGCTCAGGTTTGGAAAATTAAAACATCAAGGAAAATACAACACTTTATTTGGCAGGCGTTGTCAGGATTCTTACCCTCGGCAAGCAGGCTAGCAGATCGTCATTGTGGTTCGGACCGAGTGTGCCAAAGATGTGGAACAGATAACGAAACCATTAACCATATCTTCTTTGAGTGTCCGCCAGCGGTCCAATGCTGGGCGATATCCTCGGTTCCAACTAATCCGGGTCTCTTCCCGAGTACGGCATTGTTCTACAACATAGACTACCTCCTATGGAGAGCCCACGAACAAGGAGTACCGAAGCAGCAACTAGAAGCCTTCCCGTGGATCTTCTGGTATATTTGGAAGGCAAGGAACGCCAAAGTCTTCGAAGGAAAAGACATCTCCCCGGAGTACACGGTTCAACTTGCGGAGCATGAAGCCATGGCCTGGAAACTGGCACAATGTGAACAAGAAATGGAGGAGGACCTCGTGGTCAGAGCTGAGGATCGCGAAACTCAACCTCCGGAAGAGGCGATGCAATGGCAGTGCAGCGTAGACGCATCATGGACGGCAGCAGACCCTATCACAGGCTTGGGCTTCGTTCTAACTCATGGAGATCGTATGGTTATGACAGGGAAAAGAGGAATCTCGAAGTGCCAATCTGCGATAAAGGCTGAGTTAGAAGGACTTTTGTGGGCCATGAAGGTGATCAAGGACAAGGCTTTGACGGATGTTCTATTCAAATCAGATTGTCAACAAATGGTAAATGTGATTACCAAGGACGAAGAATGGCCAGTCCTAGCAGCCGAGCTCGATGAAATCAAGGCATTACTCTTATCTACAAGTGGTTTTAATTTATGTTTTATATCTAGAAATCTGAATATCCAAGCTGACGGCCTTGCTAAAGGTGCACGAGCTCGCGGTGAGGTTTCCACTTTTGTTGAACTCCAAACTCAGCTAGCTGATGCTAGCTCACACATGTTTGAGTAATAAAAGTTTTCTTTGATGCCAAAAAAAAAAAATTACAGAGTGAAAAAAAAACAGTACAATAATTTACAAACTCCCTTAATACTCTGACCCGTCTTCGTACACCCATGAGTAGGCTACTCCTTTTATGTCATCTAGGTGTCTCACTATATATGTTTTGAGAAATAAATGGTGAACTAATTCTTCAAGCCGTAAGTCTTTGATGTTGTTTTTTTGAAACACATTTTTTTTTTGGCATCTTTTTTGAAACACATTGAAGTGTAAGTAGAGATAAAGCCAACCTACTATATAAATCTCAGAAATAGTTTCGATCCAAGATTGATATATCGAAATAGTCAACATTTTAGCGACTCATTCTAAAAAAAAAACATAACAACAAGAGATGAGTCATAAAACTTTTTTTTGTAGTTGTTTATGAGTTAGGAGATTTTTTTAAAGTCGAGCAATAGCCTTGTTAGGATTATGTGATATGATTAACACTGTAATTTGTCTTAACACTGTAATTTGATTGATCGCAAGCAATATAAAGAATCTAATTTGGGTTTAAACGGAATGAAAAGAGATTAAGAAAGAGAAATCAGCATAAAAACTGAACTAAAATCATTGGGCAAAACATATTTTTGTTATTTAACTTACAAGTTTCATTTTTTTCTTTCTGATAAGCCATTAATATTAAAAATTACAGGGGCGTTAGATCATTTGCATTGGTTACATACTTCATATATAGTATCTTAACTAATAAAATATTAATATGTATAATATGATTCAATTATTTGATTAGATTTTAGTTTAAAAAAAAAAAACAAGTTGAACTAATAATATGATAATATGGGTGAAATGAGATTCTTATGAAGAGCTCATGAGTTTTTATAATAAGACCATTGGTCTTTCTTTCTAGATATTTCCTCTCTCTTTTTTTTTTTTTTTGCAGACGCCGTCTTGTTTTTTGTTTCCGGCGATTCCTCTTCGTTCACCGTTTACAATGAATGTGAGAGGATCCGCTTGCCCCTCTTTTTTCCTTGCCCTTTGCTTTCATCTGTGAACTGTGAAGCTTGCAAAGGTAGTCGATGGCAGGCTCTAGGTTCAAGGCGATGTCTGGCGGTAGATATCGGGTGAGCGGGCTCGGAATCTCTCAACTGACCATGTTCTTTGAGGACGGAGCAAGTGAAATTTTCTCAAGGATGGAGGAGGTCGCTCTCCTCAGATCTCTCTTTCTGCATGCGTGCTTGGCGGTTGGCGGAAGCGGGTTTGGCGTCTAGCGAACTCGAGGTCTGATGTGGCGGCAGAGGTAGCTGGTGACGCGTGAAGGGTCGGCGACTCTTAGTAAGTTCGGAGGGTAGCGTGAAAGGAGTTTTCCGGCATGCATCTGTTATCCCTCTCTTTTCAAGTTCCAATTCTCTTCATATGTCGGTCATTTTTCAGCATAGTCTTTTTCGGTGGTTTGGATTTTCGTTGTGCAGATGGTGACTGGGTCTCCGGCGACTTGTGGATGCAGTTTGGTGTGGCTCTTTCTCTCCCTCGACAGTGGCATAACTGTTGGAGACAGCTGCATTTAGGATTAGGGTTAAGGTTTGCTAAAAGGCTACATTTTTGAGCTTATGTTTAGTTGTTGACTAGTTTAGTTTAGGCCCATTTAGATTTTAGAATGAGCTTTTATTTTTCTTATCTGTAATAAAAAAACTTATATTAATGTAAACCTTTTGACAAAATAATATATATTTATTTTATTGTTTAGAATTTTGGATGGAGGTGCTCTTAGTACCTTAATACATTCGTCCATGCATAGTCAATAGTTGCTTGTTTTTTATCTTTAACAATGGCTCTCCATCTGTCCCAAATATAGGATATTAATATTTTTTGTCCTATTTTTATTATCTCAAATATCTATATAATTTTAATTAATTTAGATCTAACAATAATTTTAAAAGTTTTGATCAAAGAAATTCAAAACTCCAATAGTATTACACCGACACATTTGATATAAAACACTATTACTTTTATCTTTACTGATTAGTTACGAAATAATCTCTCAAAATCATTATATTGCCACAATTTTTTTCAGTACAATCAATACTAAAAATAAGAAATTAAAATGGAACATAAAGAAAGAAGATTAAAAAAAAACATCTTTTACAAAAAAAGATTAAAAAAAACATTCAACCAATCAACAAATCAAGAATGGTCAGAAATTTGATTTAAACAAACCGTGTTACGAACAAAATTAAGATTTTCATTCGGACAAAGCAATGGAACAATCAAAAGATGTTTGATCAACAAGGCAAATTCTACTGTGCTAGTCACATATTTCATCTAAACAAACCGTATTACGAAAAAGATATTTATCTCGAAGAAGTAATGAAAAAAACAGGAAGGAAACATATGGAAATATTCCAATCTTTCTAAAAAAATAGTACCTTTTTTTCTTTAGTCGTCAAATCTTAGACATACCATCACAAATAAAAACATTAATTTTTCAGTGTAATTCTTATTTTGGCATGTATAATGCGTGGATCATTTTATTTTGGTCTTAAATCACTTTCCATCAATATATACGATATTACTAGATGAGTTGTTCGCACTCTGTGCGAGCATAGCGGTATTTTGTTAGAATAAAAAAAATTGGAAGTTATTTTCGTTATGAAATGTTTTAGATTCATTATATTTAGACCGCAATGAAATATATGGTTGATTGATTTTTTGGAGCGATTTATGCTTTTTACGTAGACCATCGTAATTCCAAAATCCCGATAATTATATCGTGCAAGCATTATAATTAGCAATCGTCGGAGCTCCATAGCTATTAAATTGTATTGAGTGGATTGACCATTACCCTATATATATTAGTTAATTATTCCTCCAACTACTGATGTGTGACTTATTTTTATTAAAATTTTACGAAAGGTATGCTGGTAATTAACCTCGTAAAAATGATTCCGGTGTATTTTTACTTCTCAATTATATAATTAGATACATATCAACAAATTTTAGTTCACGAGATAAAATGATTTTCACCACACATATATACAAAATCATAATTATCTTTCATATTATTTTCCTTTAAAAATTGTTTGATGAAATTAGTATGATGTAAATAGCTCTTTCCATATAATTTGTGTCTATGCAAGTAGGTTCAAAAAATTATATTGTAGCCATTGAAAAAATTTTCAAAGTTCTTTGTTTGTATAATAGAACACTATTAACTTGATCTAAATCAAATAAAAGTTTTGGTTCTCCTTTGGCATATATATAATTTCATTATTAACCGTTTCTTTTGGTCGTTGTAAAAACATTTATAGCATTAGTATAGGTACCAAAAAATAGATCTAAAACTTTTGTTGTGTTATTTTTCTTTATATTTTCATTAACACTCATTTCTAACAAAACACCAAAAATCTTGCATCTCTCTTCAATAGATACATTTTGCTAACCACTTTTGACTTATATAATTTTGAGATGGGTCTCATTTTCTGCAATAGTTATAAAAACATATATACATGTTTTTCTTCAAATTTTAACATATTATTAATATAATAAATAAATTGGTAAAAACAATATTATATGGAAAAAATTCCTTTCGACTGAGATAAGAATACAATATTTAATTGAGTAAACAAGAAACGTTGAATTTCAAATCATTTTAGAATCTCATTAAAAGTGTGTATCAACTAACGTAAATTTCATAAATAATTAACATAACTTTTTGGAAGATGAACACCACTTATTTTCCTTCCACATAGTGACAAATATATAGCATAAAAAAATATATGTAAGCCTAAAAAGAAGACATTTACAAAAAAAAAAAAAAATCTAAAAACCGAATACATTATTTAGAAACATAGGAAAGAATTCCGACTGATTCCCCTTTCTGGTCAAAGGAAAAACATTACATGCCGAATGCAGCATGGCGTGCTGATCTTTAGGTGGCAGGGATAGCCTGGATTTTCACCAGGTCTTCTGATACAGCTTCGGAATCACTCCAATGCTAAGATCACTTGATGATCAGATGATTTCTAAGAAAAGCTTGCGGAAGATGGATTGAAAGTAGAGGTGGTGGTGGAACTTATGATTGACTTTCTTAACTAGTGGGTTTGATTGACTCTCTCAACCTAAGAACAAGCTATCTGAATCACTCTAATAGATTGATCTGAAACTCCTAAGAACAAGGTGAATCACTCACAATATTCAGAGAAGGAAGACTTCACAAAGAACACAAATTTTGGAAAAAAAAACATGATATTTCTATTAACTTTAAAAAAGGTTGATAAGGTGATTTACAAAGAATTCGAAGCTGGGCTTTTATAGGTTCATAGACAACGGTCTAAATGAGATAATACAAGAAAATAATCGAAAAAATGAAGAAGAGAGCCGTTGGTGCATTGATGAAGGTATCTTGGCCAAATAAGGAAAATGAGGTTTATTTGAGTCTTGACAGCTTGGGTGAGAATCCGTGGCTCTTTGGGGTGTCCAGGTTCACTGAGGATGTATTCAGAAAGTGTATATGCTGATCAGAATAGAGCTGTTGGGATTTGATCTCCTTTGGCTCCAAATTAGGCAAGTATGACTTGTTGAGATTCTGGATTATCTGGTGGAGCTTGGTGCATCTTAGGGCTGTGTGTTCTACAGGGAGTGATATCAAAACATGGTAGCTTTGATGAGTGGAAGGTCATGGCTTGCTTGCTGGACTTGAAGTGAACAAATCCACATATGGTAAGTTGTGGACAGATTGGTCTCGGTTGATCATTTGCTTGCTGGTGCATGAAATGTTGTCCTTTGAAGCTTCTGGTGGTCTAGTAAATTCTTCTGGTCTCCATTGTTGATGTTGCAATGATTCAAAATGCTTGTTTCTGGTTCTTTCCGTAAATGGCTCCAACTGGTCTAATTGAGTAGCTTGGACTGTAGCTTGGACAAGAACTGTTCTGGCTTGGTTTTTGTCTGCTCCGTACTCTTTTGTTGATGACTTGATGTCCTCATCATCTTCAGAAGGGAGCTTTCGTTCCCGATCTTCAATCTCACTGTTCGTCGACTCGCCTCTCATTGCAGAAAGCCTAGCACTGCGTGCAGCTCTTGAGGACGCTATCGAGCTGAATCTAACTTGAGTCTCCTTTGAATCTGACTCCCAACTATTGATTAAAGCAATTGAAGGGAACTCAAAACATGCAAGACACCATGGAATCATCTCAAACATCCTCACTCTATCTCTTTCATTTACTGCGATTTCTTCCAATTTCATCCATCGGAAATTCAATTGTGATGTTGACGGTTAGCTAAACAGTCTTTAATTGACTATGTACCAACCGAACCGATTTAAATTAATTTCAAGAAGTAGTTTTGATCCCAAAAATGAAAGAATTTCGACTTGATCAATATGATAATTATTGATATCAACAGAAAAAACTTCATCGACATTGCTATGAATTTTCTTCAGAAGCTGGAAATTCGTTCAAATCAAACAAAACTTCACATTTATAATTTAAAGTTGAAAAATTCAATATTTGAATCCGTAAATAGTTTCTAATCTATTATTACGTTGAAGAGTTTATTAAGAGATAAAAGATTAGATTTTGCTTTTTTTGTTCTATCACAATCTTTTTAACAAAAATTTAGTTTTAAACTGTTTATAAAAAATTGTTCTACTTAAAAAAAAAAAAAATCTGTTAAAAATATCTATTTAATTGGATTAAGAAAACAAGAAGCATATGCAATTTATTGACAGTGAATTTGAAAAAAGTGATCATTTGCCTTCTAGTTTTTTCTTTTCTTTTGGATTTAGATTTAGTTTATTTATTAATTAAATAAATTTATAATAAAAAGTAGTTGTCTTAACCTACAACATCACTTGGGAGCAGAGCCGCCTCGAGCATAAGTCATGTAAGCGACGGTTTAGGGCACCCGATTGAAAAATGCATAATTTATATATTTTATTTATTAATATATATGTAAAGAAAATATAAAAGGACATTTCTAAAATATTTTCATAATATATATCTAAAAAAATTTAAAGGTCATATGATTTTAGACAAAAATATGTGAAAAGAGTATATTGTTTTAAAATTTGCATAGAGCATATAAAAAATGTTGGACCGGCACTTTTTAGTAAGAGTGATTTACGGCATAAACATGGTATTATCAGCGGCTGGTTCATGACACCTAAGAAAATATAGCTCAATGATTTAGAATTTTTAAGATATATCAAAAAAAAAACCTACAACATCGTACAATATGAGATATTATTTTCCCACTGATTAAATGAATCCACATCTAACGTTTGTAAAGAACCCTCAATTATTAAATGAATCCACATCTAACGTTTGTAAAGAATCCTTAATTGTTAAATGAATCCACATCTAATTTTCCAACTAAAATCTGATTTTTTTCGTGTCTGTATTGAACTGTATTGAATAACAAAATTTCATTTAATCGATTTACGTGTCCATAGCTGGTGGCAACATTTAATAATTATGATCAGAACTGGCAAACAATGTATTGAACTGTATTGAATAACAAAAATTCATTTAATCGATTTACGTGTCCATAGCTCGTGGTAACATTTAATAAAATTATGATCAGAAATGGCAAACAATGAGACCACAGGAAAGCTAGCTGAATTGGGCTATCAAGCAATTAATTATTCTGCCGCCATATGAATACTACATCATTACTTGGCCACAAAAGATACATATGGCATCAACTATTCAAAACTGCACATATTGTCTTTCTTTTGGTCTTAATAGTTACCAAACTATATATAACCGACTTACAACTTATTGTGTTGTTCCAATATTGTTGGTGTATCACCATCCGGCATTAAATTTATACAAAAAGACTGTTGACAAAAAAATATAAGTTGGTTCAGAGTTGGGATAAGCAAAGAAGACAAGATGATGGAGAGATAGAAGGAGTGTTGAGGTTAGACCAAGATCGATCTAAGGTTGAGCTAAGGATAAACTCCCAAGAATTTGTTGATTAGTTGAACATCAGGAAACGGTCAACGACAGTGGCAAAAGTCGTTAGAAGAGCCGTTGGAAGAAGCTTGCATTGGATAGA
This sequence comes from Orychophragmus violaceus, assembly GCA_030180135.1. Taxonomy (NCBI): domain Eukaryota; kingdom Viridiplantae; phylum Streptophyta; class Magnoliopsida; order Brassicales; family Brassicaceae; genus Orychophragmus; species Orychophragmus violaceus. Next base: position 5,143,939 of record CM058235.1, on the reverse strand, counting down.
GTTATCCGTTGTGACCTCATCTCGAGCCGTCCACGTGGATGGATAGGATTAGATTCGGTGATTTGTATAAAGGATCTAATAGAGCTGATTCTCTCTCTGGGCCGATTACTTTTCATTTGTAGACGAGTAACGAGTGTGTTACTGAGTCAAATCGGAAAGAGAGAGAGTCCGGTGCTCGAGTTTGTAAGCTCCGGCGAGTTTAAGTCGGAGGTTCCTTAGTGGATTGTTGGAGTTTCCAGCCCCGGTGAGTATAGCTGCCACTCACATCGAGTGGTGAGGTGAACACCGGGTTAACATTTCGATTGTGTTCTTGCTTCGTTCTTTTGATTAGTTCTTACTTCAAGTTAGATTCCAAGTTAATTCGTAAGATAGTGAGTGAGAGAATCGATTAGTTTCACAAATTGGTATCAGAGCTCTGGTTCTCATTCGAATCTGAGCAGAAATCAAGATGTCGACGACGACGACGTCCATAACCTCACAGCGGATTGAGGTTAGTCTGTTTGAAGGAACTGGCGATTATGGAATCTGGAAGAAAAGGATGATAGCGAATCTTACTGTAAAAGGACTGAAAGACGTTTTATCAGAGAGATCTCAAGAGCTAATGATAAAGGATTCTGAAGACAAGGATCCTGAGGCAAAGATAAAGAAGGAAGCAGATGATGCTGCAAGATTGGAGCGAGATGAGAAGGCTCTAAACATGATCTTCATGTGTGTTGGAGACAGGGTATTGAGGAAGCTTGACAAGTGTACTACGGCTGTTCAAGCTTGGGAGAAATTGGATAGCCTATACATGGAGAAGACGCTTCCAAATCGAGTTCACGCTCAGCTCAAGGTCTACTCGTTCAAGATGCATGATACAAGATCGATAGATCAAAACGTGGATGACTTCTTGAAGCTGGTGAATGACCTAAGCAACTTGAGCATTGAGATTCCGGATGAGGTACAAGCTATTTTACTTCTGAACTCATTGCCAAACATGTATGATTCCCTTAAAGAAACTCTTAAGTATAGCAGAAATGTTATCACTGTTGATGAAGTAGCTAGTGCAACTAAGTCTAAAGAACTAGATTACAAAGAATCAGCTAGCTCTAAAACTAATGGTGAAGGTAATTTTGCAAGAGGTAGAACAGATTCTAGGGATCATAAGAAATCTAACCATGGCAAAGGAAAACAAAATAGATCAAGGTTCATTTGTGGTAAAAGAGTTTGCTGGATTTGTGGTAAGGAAGGTCATTTTAAGAAACAATGCTACAAATGGTTAGAAAGAAACAAAGGAAAAGAATATGATAAGGTTGAGTCTGCTTATGTTAAAGATGATGCTAATGATCTTGTAGGACTTGTAGTCTCAGAACTTTGTATTTCTACATGTGATACAGATCATGAAGAATGGGTAATGGACACCGGATGCTCCTTTCACATGACTCCTAGGAGGGATCTCTTCGTTGATTTCAAGGAGACTGAGAACTGCAAAGTTCGAATGGCTAATAACACAGTGACTGAAGTAAAAGGAATTGGATCCATCAGGTTTGAGAATGATGATGGAACTACATTTGTCCTGAGTGAAGTGAGATACATGCCGGGTATATCAAGAAATCTTATGTCTATGGGAACTCTTGAAGAGAAAGGCTGCGAGTTCAAAGGTGGGAAGGGAATCTTAAAGGTGATCAAGGGCTGTACTGTCTTCATGAAGGGATACAGGAAGTCTTCACTGTATATCTTCAATGGATCAGCAAGAGTATCTGAAAGTCAGACAGAGCTACACACAGTGGTAAATCAAGATACTAAAGATGAAACTCTTCTCTGGCATAGCAGAATAGGGCATATAGGCAAGAAGGGTCTTGAAGTCCTCACTAAGAAAGGATGCTTTAAAGACTGCAATGTCACTGATGTTAAATTCTGTGAAGACTGCATAGTAAGAAAAACTCACAAAGTAAGTTTTGGTCATGCGAAGCACACAACTAAAGAGAAGCTTGACTACATACACTCGGATCTATGGGGATCTCCTAACGTTCCTCCCAATCTTGGGAAGTGTCAGTATTTCTGAAGTTTAAAGATGAAGATTTTTGAAAACTTCATGAACTGGAAGCGCATGGTTGAGAATCAATCTGAAAGAAAGATCAAGAAGCTCCGTACAGACAACGGACTGGACTTTTGTAATAAGAGATTTGATCAGTTATGTAAAGAAGAGGGTATAGTTAGACATCGTACCTGCGCTTATACCCCCCCCCCCCCCCCCCAACAAAATGGGATTGCAGAAAGGTTGAACCGATCCATAATGAACAAGGTTCGATGCATGCTAAGTGAAAGTGGCTTTGGGAAACGTTTCTGGGCAGAAGCAGCAGCCATTGCAGTGTACTTGATCAACCGATCTCCATCTTCTGCAATAGAGTTCAAGGTACCTGAGGAAGTATGGACATAAGAGATGCCAAGTCTATTGGGTTTAAAGAGGTTTGGGTGTCTGACTTACATTCACAATGATGATGGGAAGCTAAACCCAAGAGCAAAGAGAGGATTCTTTACTGGCTACCCTGAAGGTGTCAAAGACTGCAAGGTTTGGCTAGAGGATGATAAAAAGGTCACTATCAGTAGAAATGTAGTCTTCCAGGAAGACAAAGTCTACAAAGATTTTCATAAAGAAGAAGACAAGAACAGGGAGGACAGTTCAGAGAATATAAATTTTGATTTCCCTACAGAGAATGATGATGACCAAGTATACTCTAAAGGGGGGAGCTTTCTCCAAGGACAATCAGCAAGAAGAGACTACAGAGGCTCAAGACTCAGATATCTCAGGTCAAGAAATTAGCCGACCAAGAAGAGAAATCAAGTTTCCAGCTAAATACGCTGACTATGAATGTGGTATGGCTGATGGAGAAGATGAATATGCTTGCTTGGTTTGTCTCATGTCAGAAGATGGAAGTCAAGAACCGTCCTCATATCAGGAAGCTATGAATGATTCAGACTGTGACAAATGGAAGGAAGCTGCAAGTGAAGAAATGAAGTCACTTATCAAGAACCACACATTTGATCTAATATCCAGACCAAAGGATCAGAAGACTATAGGATGTAAATGGATATTCAAAAGGAAACATGGGATAGCAGGAGTAGAAGCACCAAGATTCAAGGCCAGATTAGTGGCTCAAGGATTCTCACAAAAGGAGGGCATAGACTTCACAGAAGTCTTTGCTCCAGTTGTGAAACATGTATCCATAAGATACATTCTCTCTGCTGTGGTGCAATTTAACATGGAGCTACAACAACTCGATGTTAAAACAGCCTTTCTACATAGATACCTTGACGAGAGGATTATAATGGAACAACCTGAAGGTTTTAAAGACAAGAAGCATCCAGACAAGGTTTGGCTCTTAAGAAAGTCCTTGTATGGTCTCAAGCAATCCCCTCCTCAGTGGAACAGAAGGTTTAATGAGTACATGGTAAGGATTGGATATATAAGAAGTGAATATGATCTATGTGTTTACTACAAGAGGTTAAAGGATGGGTATCACATCTATCTGCTAGTTTATGTCGATGACATATTGATTGCTTCAATCAACAAGGAAGAGGTTCAGAAGCTCAAAGCTCTCCTTGGTAAGGAATTTGAGATGAAGGAGCTGGGAGATGCTAAGAAGATTCTAGGCATGGAGATAGTTAGGGATAGGGTAAATGGTGGTCTATGGGTATCTCAAGAAAGTTATTTGTTGAATGTGTTATCAAACTTCAACATGGAACAAGCTAAAACAGTCGCCACACCCATGGGAGCTCATTTTGAGTTGAAGTCAGCCACTGATAAAGAAGTTATGGAATAAGCAAAGTTCATGGCCAATATTCCCTATCAAAGTACTGTAGGCAGTGTGATGTATGCTATGGTTGGTACCAGACCAGACCTAGCATACTCAGTGGGCTTAATAAGTCGTTTTATGAGTAAGCCAATAAAGGATCATTGGCTTGCTGTCAAATGGGTTCTCATGTACATCAGAGGCTCTGTGGATACAAGACTGAGTTTCAAGGACAAAGGAGAATTCGTGATCAAAGGGTATAGTGACTCTGACTATGCTCCAGACAGAGATCATCGAAGGTCCATAACTGGTATGGTCTTCACAGCAGGTGGAAATGTAGTTAGCTGGAGGTCTTCACTTCAGAAGGTGGTGGCTCTCTCTTCAACAGAAGCAGAGTACATTGCTTTATCAGAAGCTGTCAGAGAAGGTGTGTGGTTAAGGAGATTCGCAGAAGAGTTGGGTTTTGCTCAAAGTTCAGTTGATATCTTCTGTGACTCTCAAAGTGCCATAGCACTTTCAAAGAATGCAGTTCATCACGAACGTACCAAGCATGTAGCGGTCAAATACCATTTCATCAGAGACTTGATTCAAAATGGAGAGGTACGAGTTCTGAAGATATCAACTTTGTACAATCCAGCAGACATTTTTACCAAAGTTCTACCAGTGGCCAAGCTGAGAGAAGCATTGAAAATGCTTCGGTCACTAAAGATTGAAGCTGATCACCCTTGTATGAGGGTGGTCTCATCCGGTAAATGGGTGAGAGAGAGATTTCGGTTATAGAAGTCTGGGAAAGGGAAGTTTGTCTGAGCCGGTCAAGGTTTGGAGTAAGAACTCAAGTTTATGAAGTTTCAGCTGGCTACGACGATCTTGTCTAAGGGGGAGTTTTGTTGAGGTTAGACCAAGATCGAGCTAAGGTTGAGCTAAGGATAAGCTCTCAAGAATCTGTTGATCAGTTGAACATCAGGAAACGGTCAACGACAGTGGCAAAAGTCGTTAGAAGAGCCGTTGGAAGAAGCTTGCACCGGATGGAGTTATCCGTTGTGACCTCATCTCGAGCCGTCCACGTGGATGGATAAGATTAGATTCGGTGATTTGTATAAAGGATCTAATAGAGCTGATTCTCTCTCTGGGCCGATTACTTTTCATTTGTAGACGAGTAACGAGTGTGTTGCTGAGTCAAATCGGAAAGAGAGAGAGTCCGGTGCTCGAGTTTGTAAGCTCCGACAAGTTTAAGTCGGAGGTTCCTTAGTGGATTGCTGGAGTTTCCATCCCCGGTGAATATAGCTGCCACTCACATCGAGTGGTGAGGTGAACACCTGGTTAACCTTTCGATTGTGCTCTTGCTTCGTTCTTTTGATTAGTTCTTACTTCAAGTTAGATTCCAAATTAATTCGTAAGATAGTGAGTGAGAGAATCGAGTAGTTTCACACGAAGTTCATCTTTGCTCTTATGTCTTGATGATGCAGCGTATATTCAATATTGTGGAATACATTTATTGAATATCTTGTATTTCATATATATTTATCTTTTAATATTATATAATTAAGATTTTAGGGTTATTAGGGTTTTTGTTAGGATTTTAGGGTTATTCTAAATTTATTGTATTCTTCAGTTTTCGATTGACTAATATTTTTTTTATACGCTTAATGAAACACTGATAAAATTATTCACAAACTCTAGTTTTTCAAATTATATAAAAATTAACAGATCTCAAATTTTATCTCAAAAGCCTTCCGCTACATTACTTGATTTCTACTATTAATTTCCAAAGAGAATGTTTTTACCATATAACACATGCTATGATCATCCTTAACTCGACCCAAAACATCGATTATTGATTATTGTGATGTATATTTCAAATTCTATACTATTGTTTATGTAATACATTCGTGGTGTACGTTAGTTAATCATTGGCTTGTTTCATCGTACTGCAAGCAGTATAACTACTACTACCTTATGATAAACTAACGTACATCACAATAATCGATGTTTTGGGACAAGTTGGGGATTATCATATATAGGCTCGTAGCATGTGTTATGGCATTATCTTTGGAAATTAGTAAAGCCAGGCATGAAGACATATATATATATATATATATATATATATATATATATATATATATATATATATATATATATATATATATGAAACATTTGAATAGAGTTCTCATTTTTATGAAGCTTCATATTTAAAAAAAAAAACCAGTATATATATAAAATACTTTTGTAGAAACTATTAACACAAAACTAAAAAAAAAAAAAAAAAAAAAAAAAAAAAAAAAAAAAAAACTTAAAGAATATTATGTTAGTTATTATTATAGTTTAGTTAGAAATTATTTTATGGTATAAAAATTATGATTGTATTTTAAATAGAGCCTCTAAAATCTCAAGGTCCAGTTCTTGAAATTAGTAGTTGGAAATCGAGAGATAAGAGCAAAGATGAGTTCCTTCTCTTTGCCATTATTTAGTCTTCTTTGTTTAACTCATCTCTCACCCACCAGGATTGCAATTTATATTCTTTTGTCAACAAACTTTATTGTATAAATTTAATGCCGGATTCTATTAATTACATAGTGGCAGTTAGTGATTAGCTTTTTGCTCTCCCATGGTATTAATAAATACTAGATTTTGACCCGCACTTATAAAGTGCGGGTTTAATTTTCTTTACAAATTTTACTTTTTATTCATTTTGTTAATAGTAGTTTAGATTTTTAATTGTGTAATCTAATTTTGATTATAATTGTTTAACCAACATTATAAACAATGAGTTAGCAATTTAGTTTTTTTTAAAATGAATTATGTGTTATTTGGAGGAGATATATCGTAAGGATTAAGAGATTAAAATAACGATTTCGCATTATATATTTTAATCTGTGTTGTATCGTAAGATCATAGTTTGGAAAAATATATATATGTGAAAACAACTATTGTAAAAGTTATGTGGTATATGTTTAATTGTTATTTTATTTATCTAAAATATTATTTTATAAAATACATGTTGTAGTCGTATATATAATTTGCAAATTTGATGGAACTATCGGTTAAAAACTTCATTCAAACATAAAGCATAATTTGACGCTTCAAATATTTGAATAATATAAGTATGAAATGATTTTAATATTTTATTAATTTTAAAATATATCAACTGAAATTATTTACTATATGCGAATTTTTTATAGAAAATTTATAATCGAGATTGGCTAATTAATTTTTCAACCCGTTTAATTAATTAAATATTTTTCAGTTCGATGGAAAAACCTGCTAAAAAGTACAATCGTAAAAACATCAATCGTAATATGTGTATATATATATATTTGAAACAAAATAAAAAGATATTAAAATATATTATAAATATATTTTGAATTAAATCATAAATTAGAGAATCTTAATTTATATATAATAGTTGATGTATAAATTATTAATTATATTTATCAATTAATTTGTTTTGATTTTAATTAACGCTTTTGATATATATAATAGTTGATGTATAAATCTTAATTCAATCCGTTTTATTAATTTTAATGATTATATAATTTATAAAATAATTATGTATTAAATTATATAATTATATGTATCAATTGATTTAGTAACTTAATTATGCTTGATTTTATTTCTTTAAGTTAAATTTTAGTTAAGAATAATTTATAATATTTATTCTAATATTAATTTCGAACTTAATTATTATTTTATAAAAAATTTGAAAAACGATTTTCGTTAGATATAATTAGGATAGAAAAAGGAAAACAAAAGATATTATAAAATATATGAATAAATCAAATATAAATTTTTTTACAATTTTACCCTTAATGAAGGTTATAAATCCTAATAATATCAAGGGCAAATTCCGGGAACAACATTTATGTACCATGGCAAACCTTCCTGTTTTAATAGATTAGACTAGATTTTGACCCGCACTTATAAAGTGCGGGTTTAATTTTCTTTACAAATTTTACTTTTTTTTTTCATTTTGTTAATAGTAGTTTAGATTTTTAATTATGTAATCTAATTTTGATTATAATTGTTTAACCAACATTATAAACAGTGAGTTAGCAATTTAGTTTTTTTTTTAAATGAATTATGTGATATTTGGAGGAGATATATCGTAAGGATTAAGAGAATAAAATAACGATTTCGCGTTATATATTTTAATCTGTGTTGTATCGTAAGATCATAGTTTGGAAAAAATATATATATGTGAAAACAACTATTGTAAAAGTTATGTGGTATATGTTTAATTTTTATTTTATTTATCTAAAATATTATTTTATAAAATACATGTTGTAGTCGTATATATAATTTGCAAATTTGATGGAACTATCCGTTAAAAACTTCATTCAAACATAAAGCATAATTTGACGCTTCAAATATTTGAATAATATAAGTATAAAATGATTTTAATATTTTATTAATTTTAAAATATATTAACTGAAATTATTTACTATAAATCAATTTTTTTAGAAAATTTATAATCGAGATCGGCTAATTAATTTTTTAACCCGTTTAATTAATTAAATATTTTTCAGTTTGATGGAAAAACCTGCTAAAAAGTACAATCGTAAAAACATCAATCGTAATATATGTATATATATATATATATATATATATATATATATATATATATATATATATTTGAAACAAAATAAAAAGATATTAAAATATATTATAAATATATTTTGAATTAAATCATAAATTAGAGAATCTTAATTTATATATAATAGTTGATGTATAAATTATTAATTATATTTATCAATTAATTTGTTTTGATTTTAATTAACGCTTTTGATATATATAATAGTTGATGTATAAATCTTAATTCAACCCGTTTTATTAATTTTAATGATTATATAATTTATAAAATAATTATGTATTAAATTATATAATTATATGTACCAATTGATTTAGTAACTTAATTATGCTTGATTTTATTTCTTTAAGTTAAATTTTAGTTAAGAATAATTTATAATATTTATTTTAATATTAATTTTGAACTTAATTATTATTTTATTAAATTTTTGAAAAAAGATTTTCGTTAGATATAATTAGGATATAAAAAGGAAAACAAAAGATATTATAAGATATATGAATAAATCAAATATAAATTATTTTACAGTTTTACCCTTAATGAAGGTTACAAATCCTAATAATATTAATGGCAAATTCCGGGAACAACATTTATGTACCATGGCAAACCTTCCTGTTTTAATAGATTAGATTTCAGAATTGGTAGATAAAAACATAGGACTTCGTTCTAGATATTTAGACCTTTAAATGGTTTACGAATTATAAATGTTAAACAAAGGCCTCTCAGTTTCTGTGGAAAAGTAGCTCCATTAATTTTCAATAAGAAACCATTTTTGGGACATGGGGTACAAGACTCTTTACATGTTAGAGTAGGTCCATTGAGGGTTTTGGGGTGATCTTGGCACGAGATCATAGGTAAAAAAAATAAAAAAACTAATTTTCCTAAGAACCTGTATCCACGGAGTCTTTTAACTAAGAATGGGTTCGTCACTGTACTTACTAACGTGGCGCCGTTTCGTTGGTTCTTTTTTTTTTTGCTTTTTAATTTTTTTTTTCTTCCATCTACAAAAAAAAAACTAATAATAAAAAATACTTAAGAATTTCCAAGAAGGGGTTCACCGATAACTCTGCTTTTAGACTATTGCTCATGCTATTTGGGGCTAGTTCTCATTTTAATAATATAAAGACAGCCAAAACAAAAGAAGAAAGAAACAGCAAGGAAATTCTCAAATAAAATATGGTGCTAAGTTTGTCTAGTCAATATCAACACTTTAGTTTTGGGGAAGCATGCATATTCAAGGACATTAATGAGGCCTCCTAACTCCTCACCAATAAAACAGGTTCTCTTATCTGTTAATCTTAATTAAGTTTAGGAATATTTTTCTTAGACTATTAGAAAAAGGAACTCTCACATGTGCCTCACATGTGAATCTGATGCCCTCTATTATAACTACGCATTTAAACATATATATTTTTGAGACATGGGTACAAGACTCTTTATATGTTAGACCGATTGCTCTTGCTATTTAGGATTAATTCTAATTTTTATTAAAGACAGCAAGGAAATTCTCAAATAAAATATGGTGCTAAGTTTGTCTATATATACCAACAAACACACACACAAAGAAGCACATAAGA